>ML677333.1:25097547-25109319 GCA_007922305.1 Dermatemys mawii
CACCTACTGTGGAATACACATGAGCAATCACTCGAAGTTACCTTTCACAACTGGTGGACAAGGGATGTGGGATGTGGGATACACATGAGCAATTACTCAAAGTTACCTTTCATAACTGGTACTCTTCGAGATGTGTTGCTCATGTCTATCCCACATCCTACCTTCCTTCCCCTCTGTTGGAGTGCTCTGACAAGAAGGAACTAAGGATAGGGAAGCACGCAGCACCCCTTATAGCGTGCCAGGGCGGGGCCACTTCAGGGGTGGGGGGGGGTGTTCCCCCACATGGGTACTGCTAGGGAAACAACTTCAGGCACTGGTGCATGTGGCGAGCATGCACATCTACTGTGAAATAGACATGAGCAACACATCTCGAAGGACACTAGTTATGAAAGGTAACTGTCTTTTATCGATGGAAATATTTTTCACTGGCTTCTATGTGTATGATGAAATTGACATTCACTGACATTTATTAATAATCTAATCCTTCCAAATCTATTCGTAGCCCAGAGGAAGAATACAGCTTCCATCTATTCAGTGGAAGTCCCATCCCTTCCATGATGCCCCACTCCTAGCTTGTTCTCTCCTTTCCCTGGGCAAGAAACTGCCAGAAACCTAATCCAAATGCCACTGGCTCAAGCTAATACCTAGTCTCCCAGTTCTAATGCCTGAATCTCCCTTCTGCAGCCATAAAATAAGCCGCACAAACCTTCAGCTCTTCCCTATGTGCCCAATGAACAAGTCAGCTCTGCCTGGTTTGTTCCAAATCTGCAACATCTATAACCTTGCCCATCTCTAGTCAACTATTAGCAGCTTTATGCTACACCACCACTCCCCTAGACTTTAACAATTAGGCCCATGCCATGGGGTGAGGCCTCCAGAGTCTTCAACCATAAACCCTCAGATGATTGCTGCCTAGGGTTGGCAAAATTCCTGGAGATTTCATCACATGATGTAATCTTTAATTAAAGATTAAACTTTAATTCCTTGATACTCCAGGACAATCCTGGAGGACTGGCAACACTACTGCTGCCAGGAATCCCCCCTTCCCTCCCCCTCCTCCCTGCAATTAGATTCCTAAATCCTTTGTGGCTCTAGCCTAGTGTGATTTTATTGCTGAGTATATAAACTTTCATAAATATCCTAGACAATTATCAGTTCCTTGATGAATAAATGTTTCTAATGATCCATTATTTAAATTCTAGGCCCTCCATAGCAGGGACCATGCCTGCTTTCCTGTCTGTGTGTGGAAAACTAACATATATATTGACACAATAGTTCGTAATGGATCTCTGGGAATATATCTAGTCTCATTGGCCCAGTAGTAATCTTTACAGATTCGTTGAAGAATCACCTACAGTTGTAGCTGTAGGACACAATCCTGTCCTGTCTTATTATGAGTATGCTGGGGTGGTAAGGGAGAAAGTGCAAGGAACAAAATAACAATTTAGCACTCCCTGGGAGCACTTTGAAGGGAACTAATGTTCCTGACAGCACTGCACAGCCCCTAAGACTTGAGAGAGCGGTCAGACCCATGGTTCCATTTGATGGGGATACAGTTTGCTCTTTTTGAACCAGCATTAAGAAGAACATCAGGTGGCTAACAGGATGGCTAACACCTGCTCCTGTTAGCCATCCTCTCCTGTGCAAGCAGGGTAGCCCAGGATAGGACCCCTTTGCTTGGCTCCTTACCTTTACAGCATTTCATACTATTCAGTGGCAGAATTTGTTCCATCCCCATTAGTGTATTTCTATTTATAATGGCACTGTTACAGGTACAGTGGCAGTAAAAAATATTTTTTTCTTTATAAAATAATTCTGTCAGTAGAAGAGCCAGTGATTTACTGTTATAGCAGCAGTTCTGTGACTGCTTCTCAGCTCCATTTGAGGAAAATTAAATCCATGTTTTATCTCCATTTTAGATGTACTATAATGGCAGTTATATCAAAAAATGAGAATAGCTGGGCCTTAGGGCTCTAACTTTATACTCTAGATAACTGAATCCCATAAATATGTTTTCAAATAAATATAAATATTTATTTTTAAGCACTCATCCCAGGGACCTTTCCTATATGGATTAGTTTTGCCATCTTAGGTACTAGAATTTGTTTTCAAAAAAGCTCGCGACTCCCATATTTTAGTAATTCCCTCCATTTCTGGAGCTCTGTTGTAGCAAATGCAAAGTACTATTGATCTTAAGATCCTTATAAGTCCCATCCAGCAAAGCACTTGATCACATACTTAACTTCAAGCACACGAGTATTCTTCTTGTTTTATTCACGTTATAACAGGGACTACTCACATGTTGAAAGTAAAACATGCTTTTAAGTGTTTTCCTGAACTAGGGTCATAGTTTGGCATATGGAAGAATATGAACAGGTTAGGAGATGAAAATGCCAGTGATCCTGCACATGTTTATAAACGTTTGCTACAGATGGTTGCCAGACCAGTTACAAACTGATTTACAAATACAGTTTGACTGCAGAAAAGAAACCTACTTCTGAGTGCAACACTGCAAATACTAAACAAGGTAGCAAATTCGTACACATACTTGGTGCAAAAAGTGAAAAATACAGAATCCAGCTGAAATTACAGGGCAAATGTATAGTAAGCAAGCAAAACATAATACCCAAATTGGAAACCATGGTACTACAGTTAGTGTTACGAAAAAGGCCAAATGGTCAGAGCCTCAATTTCATAGCTCATCAAAAAGACAGGCCCTTTCAGAAGCACAGTGTCCTATCATCCCAAATTGAGGAAGCAGTTCAGTATTGATTTAGGAGGAACAGTGCTATCTGTTAAACTATCAACACTACTGAATCATCAATATCACCAAGTTTTCTTTCCAGGTAATTATCTGATTCAACTGTGATTAACATATGAAATCTGAGAAACTCAGAGCTCAGGATGGTAGGATGCAGGAAATAAGTAAGGAAGTTACTTTTCAGTTTCCTTTGTTTAAGTGACATGAAAATTCAGAGATATGCCATATGGTTTTGAATTATACCTGTCATCATTAATTAATTCATATAGAAGGACTTGGAACAAGAAGAGCTTGCTTAATGCAGACATCTTTCCTGTCCACAGTGTGAAAATTTTTTTGAACAAGATGGCATAAATCCAATTGCTCAGTTTCTTGCTAAATATTCTTTTCTAAAAATTCTATCCCACACCTGTGGATGTGAAAGTAACACACATGATGGGGAAAAAAACTAAGCACAAAATTACATCAAAATGACATATAGAATAATGGCTAAACATGAATTATATGTTTAAAGCTAAATGCAAGGAAATTTTGCAATTAAATAGCTACACAGTATTTTTCAAGTAATAAATTAGGTAATGTTAGTCAATTTAAAACAGTGGTGTACAACATCTGGAGCAGCAAGGGCCAATTGTCTATTTCCCAAGGGCCCTAATTTGCATATATAGTTACACATATTTTTAATCAGGAATAATTTTATATGTTTATTTTTATGAACGGAGCACTGTAAATGTAAATGTAAACAATGTTTACAAAAAAAAGACAACAATTTTGAGAGCTGCAAGAAAATAAAGTATCAATGTGAAGAATCTATTATTATTATTTATCACACATATTGTGGTAGAACCTAGAGTCCCAGTCCAGGATAGGCAAGGATCCCATTGGCCAGAAATGGCAAATATGGCCACTGGGAACTGAGGGTGGCCTTGCCTGAGGACGGTCAATATAAACAAACTTTCTCACAGTCCGCCAGCGGATTACCCTGACAGGCCACATGTTGCCCACTACTATGCTATGGGCTTTGCAAATACAGAACAAAATATTAAAAATAATAATAATGCTTCTCTAACACCATATTCGTCATAATGGACTTTTTTTGAAATGTTGACATGCATTATAGACTGGAAGGCTGAGCCTGTTAGTGGGCTGAAGTCTGCTTATTTCAGGCTATAATAATCAAAAGATATGCTTACAAATATAAGTAGTTCCGTAGAGGCTTACACAAATAGCATACCGCTAATGTTACCCACAGTACCTTTCACCCAGCAATATGGAAATTTAGTAAGTTTTCTTTCTAAAACTGGAGCGGCACACCGTCCTAAAGTAATCCAGTGGATTTGGTCTACAAATAAGCTGTACAATTTTTGTCTTGTTTTAAGTCTCTGAAATGCTCAAGTAAATCTTGAAACTTCATGATCTGTTCAACATAGGAACAGCTTATTCTTTTTTATATAATGCAGGGGGGAGTATGTAACCCACAGTAACTCAATGAAAAAGGTGATGTATAGCACCCACCCAAGTGTATTGATGATTACTGTTAGTGACTACACACAAAACCTGGTACTTGTGATTAAAACTGTGTAATATAAGATAGCAAGACAATTCAAAGTAAATTAGAAGAGGTGTATAAACCCTGGAAAAAGGTTAATCATTCTGTCAAGCTGAGAAAAATCCGTATAAAGCTGCACCAGAAATACTATTTGCTAAAACATCTGCTGAAGTGAGATGTTCCAGCTCATTGGAACTTCACTTACTCTATGTTTGAATGCCCCCAGAAAAACAAAAATCTGTGCATCACTAGCTATGAAAGTGGAACATATGTAAGGCAGTTGTACTGACTTTCACTCACTAAAATTTAATAGCCAATTTAGCTGGCCTTCTTCACATGCTAAGGACATGTGTATTGTAAGTTTCCCCCTATTTTGTACATCAACAAAGGGGAACTGTTACTGTAATTCCAGCATATAACTTACCACCAATAAGATGTTACTCAACATTTTAGCAGAATACAATATTGAAACCAAACAGCTGGTTCTATCTCCTAAACTAACCTGAATCTGACAAATTGCAATGTAAGCATTAGAAGTGCAATGCCAACTTTATGGCATGTTTATTTTATAAAAAGTAGAATCACACTGTCAGAAGTATTAAAATATATACAGCAGTAAGTTTCCCTGTTGTTTGTGACCATGAAAAATTATACTTGAAGTTTGTCACTGCAAAATTTTATGCAAGGTAAAAGAGCTAATAGAAACACATGTATTTAAAATAATCTCACAAATATTTTTGATTATACAACTCATCTTTCTGTAATAATGGTAATGATGATTATTAATAAAAGTAGCGTAAAAGATTATATAAGAAGTGTAGGAGTTATAACATCCAAATTTTGATACTTCTGAGGTACCCTATTCCATAAGTAGTATTTGTTATGCATGACACTTCAGTAACATCTCCTTAAGGGTTAGAAGAACTGTAATTATTTCTCAGTCAAATCAACCAGTCAAGTCTGCAAACAGAAAATCTTTCTTCCTTTCTGCCGGTCTCCCTTGTCACCTTATCTTGGCACATTTCCCTTTTCCTTCCCAGCAGCTATTTGAGTAGCATGCCAAATGTCAGTGACTGTTGTTTTAAACTTTTGCTAAGATGTTTCTATTTTTTCTTCTACTGGTTAAGTACATTAATTTGTGAAATTGTAGTACAGATTTTCTAGGTTTTCATAATTATCAGGAGATACAAGGCTTCCACAGTTAAACCTCAGGCAAAAGCCTATCTCAGACTGTGTTGCTGCAATGAATCATACATGTGCTTAACATTAAACATTTCAAATAGTACTATTGATTTCAAGCATGGGGGCAAACAACTTACTTAGTTTTAAGAGAGAGGATCAAATTTAAGAGAGGGATAGTATGATGGGGTTCCTTATGATGGGGTAGGGCTTAAAAGCTCTGATGGCATAGGTGATGACTCCATGGATGCTCTGAGGCTCAAGCACCCATGAAAAAAAATTTGGGAGTGCTCAGCACGCACCAGTTGAAGGACATAAAACCACACCGTGTAGAAGTCAAGCATAGGAGTTTATTATGTACAGCACTGACGGAGTGTCACCTCACTTATTAGGCTCAGAGACGCTGTTAATTAATTGATTGCAATGAATGATATAGATTTATCATGGGCGTGGGAAAATGATGGGGTAGGCAGTTCCAGGGCCCCGGATAGGCCTAGCACAGCAAGACAAGATAGCACAGTAGCCAGTAGTCAAAAGGTCACACAATGTCTCTGCCCATGTTTTCAGGTTAACAAGTTAACATGTAATTAGTACTTTAATGAAGTGTATTAGTATAAAATATATATTCATGATGAATTCGAGATGGGGTCCACAGGAATGAAGTAGCTCCTCTGGTAGCAGGTACATTCCTAGGAGTTAAGCAAAGAAACAGGGTAAAGTATATAGCAATAAGAATGGTCTTTCAGGTTGCCCCTTTGTGTTTTAAGGCAGGCGCTGGTCCCTGGGAAAGTGAATTTGGGAGGAAGCCATATCTTATGCTGACATGCCAACCTTTCATAAACTCAAGGTTGCTCTTGTGGGAAGAACTCCTCCTTACAGGAGAACTAACGCAACAGGACCAGGACATCTTTGTTCCATTTGCAACTTGAATTAGATACACTGATTTAATTATTACTCCAACATCTGGCATTCTGCTGATTCTGCTTAACAAACGAAGCAAGGTTATTTTCTGTTATTCTGCATTCTCTTAGCTACTCACTATTTGCCTCTTGACCAAACTCTGGATTTTAGGCCTCTGAAAGCTGACACAAAACCATACACTAAATTGTATGCAACAGCCATGGATTTTAACCCTTCACCAATCACAGTGATTCTGGACCCAGGCTGGCCACTGACCAGTTGTTTGGCTGGTGGGAGGTGGAGAGGAGCGAGCAGCAGACATGTAGGAGAGGCTGTAGGGGAGGAGTCAGAGCGAAGGTGGAGTCTTGGGTGAGAGGGCAGAGCAGGGACAGGATGAGGCAGAGTGAGGGCAAGGCCTTTGTGGGCAGAGCAGGGCTAAGAGAGGCAGAGCATGGGCAAGGTCTGGGGGCACGTGGGGTCTAGGGAAAGGATCAGAGTGAGTGTGGGACCTCAGGGCAGAGGAGGAGTAGAGCACCCACAGAGGACAAAAAAGTCAGCCCTGTACCTGAGGGTCTGTTACCCTTTCGTTAAATTAGAAGCGCTATTTTAGGCTAATTTAATTGGCATCTAAAATTTAGAGTAAACAAGGTTGTGGCCTGCTCTAAGGAATTGCCAGGGTGTTAAAAGGGGGCTGTCTCCAACCCACAGAGGGTTCCCCAGAGCAAGCAAGTCTTGCTAACCCCTGAAAGGACACGGATACAGCCTTCCACTCAACAATTGACACACGCAAGCAGAAATTCTTTGAAATCAAAAGAATTATTTATTAAACAGAAAAATTACTGTGAGTTTAATAAAACAAGAAAAAATGCATAGTGTTTACTATAATTACATTGAGAACTACACAATAAAGCAGCATAGCAAAATAAAAAGCAGAGACGGCATAAAATATCTAACATACACAAAGAATACAGTAGTTTTAATGTAATATGCATATAAAGATCCCACATACAGAAAGGCTTTTTAGTTTTAGTGTTGTTACAATCTAACCCCATACTTAGTGCAATGTAGTATATGCGGCCTCTATCTACACATATGAGAAACCATCATCATATTCACAGAGGAAAACACAAGCATTTTACTTAACATTAAACATTGAACATTTAGCATCTAACTTAATATGTAACATCCTGGTAGTGATGATCAGCCAGTCGCAGGCTGGGTAGGGGAGATCTCATTCAGAACCAGGCATCCAACTGCATTAACAGACACATCCAGGCACTCAAATAATAGGTAGAAAGAAGATCAGACTTACACTTGTACAAAAATCCCTCTGATTCGTCTAAAGATCCTGATGCTCTGTCTGATGGATAGGCTGACGCCAGAGATGGTGGTTGGTGTTGTCTTCTTGGAGCTGAAGTTGCTGCTAAATCTCGGGGAAGCTGCTACTGCAGTGGCAGTTATTTACCTCAGGCTGTCTGTCTTGGATGCTTCTAGCTCAGAGGTCAGCAACCTTTCAGAAGAGGTGCGCTGAGTCTTCATTTATTCACTCTAATTTAAGGTTTCGCGTACAAGTCATACATTTTAACATTTTTTAGAAGATCCTTCTGTAAGTCTATAATATATAGTTAAACTATTCTTGTACTTAAAGTAAATAAGATTTTTTAAATGTTTATGAAGCTGCATTTAAAATGTAATTAAAATGCAGAGCCCCCCAGACCAGTGTCCAGGACCCGGGCAGTGTGAGTGCCACTGAAAATCAGCTTGTGTGCCGCCTTCAGCACACGTGCCGTAGGTTGCCTACCCCTGTTCTAGCTGTTTCTTCAGGTAGATGCTGTTGGTTGTCACTGCAGGCAGGGAGCTGCTCTGAAGGCCGTTGTCAAAGCAACCTCAGAATTCTGCTGCTGTTTTTCCTGGAATTTTCTTAAGATGCTGCTCCTTGAGGCGACTGACTGACAAACCCACACACCA
This sequence comes from Dermatemys mawii, assembly GCA_007922305.1. NCBI lineage: Eukaryota > Metazoa > Chordata > Testudines > Dermatemydidae > Dermatemys > Dermatemys mawii. The sequence goes on from ML677333.1 coordinate 25,105,905, forward strand.
CCCCGCCTGCTAGCTGTCAGCCTTATATACTTGTTGCTCTCTCGAGGTCAGCTTCTCTTAGCCAGTCAGCTTCCAGTTTTTCTAGCTCCTGCCTGGTGTCATTCCTATTTTTAGATAGGAAAGCTCCTCACCTGACTCCATCTTGGATTCTAGACCTTTCTAAGCTCCTCCCCCAATGCCATCTTGTTTGCTAGAACTTTCCACTCCTAAATTTAGACTATCATCCCTGTCTCCACCATTTTAATCCACCATATTGGATTTTCTAAATTTAAACTGTCATTAATCTCTACTCATTCAAAGCTTTAAGCTTAAACTACTTGCTGTTTTATGCAAATCAAAGTGTCCTGATACCGTTACCACCCTTGTTATGTCAATTGGGAAAGTTAAAATTTGTACGATATATAAACACCTTCTGAGGTTTTTCTGAAAGACTCTATTAAGGTGCTGCAAAGGCATCTCAAAATATTCAAAACAAAGTCTCTCATTACAGGTCCCTTCTGGTTTATGTCCGATTTTCCAAAAATTTCATGTCAGTCCACTTTCAGGGGTCAGAAGAGGCCCATATAATCCATTGTGATTTTTTTCCCTTCCTCTGCAGTTTCGGCAGTAGGTTAAAGCCATCTGCAAGACACTCTCTGCCTCCACGTTGGCTCTGTCTCTGATGAATGGAAGCTACACCCACACTCTTACCCAGTAGCAGTTCCATTGGAGCTGTGCCACCAGAGCTTTCCTGGCCACTGATTGCACCTGTGACCCTCTTTAATAGTGATCCCTATATTAGAAATGTGTTAAAGTATGTTTCCACCCTGAGCTCTGCACAGCCTTTTGGATATCATGCATTCCCTGCCTTTATCCTGCTCCCTCTCCAGCCCCAGTATGCCCCAAGGGTCCAGGAGAAGAGAAGGGATGCTAGCATAGCGACAGCTTACTTCCTTTTCCACCAGAACTCTGCATGTAGGTTATTATCTCCTCATATGGAGTTCAGGGGCATAACTGGATCTGGCCTTACAGCAACGTATTTGGGCCAATCCCTGGTAAAATAATACTGAAGTCTACTCTTAAGGTTTGCAATAGGAGATGATTTAGCCTCATAGAAAAATCAAAGGCATGTTTTCCCAATGACTAGGTTGCTCAGTGAATAAGTGTTCTACTAAATGATATTTCAGTTTAAAGGAACACTACCTTCTTGAATTTATGTTCCTTAACTGAGCTTTCAAGATCAAAGAATTGGTATTTAAAAACAGTAAAAATATTACTTTCCATGTTTGTAGAAGCACTGATTTATACATATTGTAGATGTAAACACAAAACTCTGGATAGACTTTAATATTTCAAAGACATTCTTCATTCGTAGCTACAGGAATCACAGCTTTTCTTAGCACAGTTTGCTCTAAGACACAAATGGTATTGTATCAAAAATCTACTGTGATAGCATACATAAAAACTGCATTAACTATCGCTCTCACCTTCCATCATTTCCCTGTACTTCATGGATTTAGAAAGAAAGATGTCTTAGTGAGCAGAGAGGCATACATGTTTCTCTCTGGCTCATGTCAGGCATTCAGTGATAAGCATTAGAGACACTTTGGCTGAAACAATATCTTGAAAGTAGGAAATTAAAAATCTGTTATTGAAGATATGAAGCCTTGGAGTGGATACGTGGAATCTGACCACACCACCCAACTAGTACTTTATTTTGTTCCTCCAGAAAACATGGTGTTCAGCCCATCCTCCTATGCACAATCACACAAAAAAAATTAATCAACCACAAGGACAGAGTAAATCCTGTAGCTAAAAAATTCAGTGTGCAACTGAGAGTAAATGATAAAACTACCTGTGGGCTCAGCCATAAAGACCTACAGAGCTCAATAGTATGAGGTTTTTTTTTTCTCCCTGTGGAATAATGTGACTAAGGCTTTGGTTGTCATGTTTGCAGTTTTGCGCTGTGGAAATAATCAGTGGCATGAGGATGTGATATAACATGGGTATGTCATGGTGCTGTATCACATGACAATGATTCATCACCATATCGTGACACTGCTGTGTAGTGGGATGATGTTAAGAAATAAGATGCCATTGTCTGTTTTCCTCTTCTGAATTAAGGGTTCAACACTACGAAAGCTCTGTGTCAGAAATTGCCATTGACTTCAATAGGAGTACCATGCATAAGATGATTGTAGGATCAAGCTGTAAGTGTGGAAATTTTTGCATCTCCTTAACTAATCTTGCAGGCCCTAGACAGTCTTGCAATAATTGTGAACTCTTAGAGACCCTACATTTGGACCATCTATATCAGGAGTAGACAGCCTATGGCACGCATGCCAAAGGCAGCATGTGAGCTGATTTTCGGTGGCACTCACACTGCCAGGGTCCTGGCCATTGGTCTGATGGGGCTCTGCATTTTCATTTAATTTTAAATGAAGCTTCTTAAACATTTTAAAAACCTTATTTACTTTACATACAACAATAGTTTAGTTATACATTATGGAATTATAAAAAGAGACCTTCTAAAACGTTCAAATGTATTACTGGCATGCAGAACCTTAAATTTGAGTGAATAAATGAAGACTAGGGACACCGCTTCTGAAAGGTTGCCAACCTCTGATCTATACAATAAGATTCCAGGGATGTCATTCTGTGTGTCACTCTGAAGCCTAAAATGACTGGTGAGTCAGTGTGATGTAATGAAAGCGGCTTTAAACATGGCTAAGGGCTCTTTTTCTTCAAAATATCACCAAAATGAATCATCACTGCGTTTTGTGGTCTTTACTATTCAATTTTTAAGTTTTCAGCCATTTTGACTTTACATATTATACCTATGTGATGTACATGCTACAGTAAAGAATCAGAGGGGTAGCCGTGTTAGTCTGGAATTGCAGAAGTGACAAAGAGTCCTGTGGCACCTTAAAGACTAACTAACGTATTAGAGCATAAGCTTTCGTGGGCTAATACCCACTTCGTTGGATGCTTGCAGTGAAAGTATCCAGGGGCACGTATAAATAGGTAGGCAAGAACCAGGTTAAAGATAACAGGGTGGGTCCAATGAGGCTGAACCAGCTGTTATCTCTAATCAGGGAGGGTGAGGTGTTCCTCTAGCAGCTGAACTGGAGGTATGAACAGCGAGAGAAGAGAAACCGCTCTTGTAGTTAGCTAGCCATTCAAAATCTCTATTCAGTCCCAAATTGATTGTGTCAAATTTGCAAATGAATTGCAACTCTGCAGTTTCTCTTTGCAGTCTGGTCTTAAAGTTTTTTTGCTGCAAAATGCTGACCTTTAAGTCTTTCATGGTGTGTGCAGGGAGATTGAAGTGTTCTCCTACAGGTTTTTGTATATTGCCATTCCTGATATCTGATTTGTGTCCATTTATCCTTTTTCATAGGGACTGTCCAGTTTGGCCGATGTACATAGCAGAGGG
>ML677333.1:25114319-25168182 GCA_007922305.1 Dermatemys mawii
CTCATATGTATCATCAATTTGAGTGGCAAAGCTGTGGGTGCATTGTTAGTATCAAAATACAGTGCCAAAGAAAATTAATTGATTTTGACTAGTTAGGTTTACAGAATACATCAACCTTGTACAGAACCATTATTCCTATAAGACTTCTGAAGCCTTGTATTTTTTTAAAAGCCATGTATAATTGCTGAAGATTATAAATGGAAGTAAGACTGACCAGATCCTGCAAACAGTTACTCTATGTACATGGCTACTCACTGATTTCAATGGGTATCCAAGAGTAAACTAACAAGTGGGATTTTCAAAAGTGCTCAGAATTGGTCGAACTTTGCTTCTACTGAAGTCAATTGAAACTTTACCACTGACTTCAATGGGAGGAAATTTAGGCCAATTCTAAGCATTTTTGAAACTACCCCTATATCTGTGTGATTATCTGTTAACAGGAGTCAGATATGAGAGTAAAAGAATCAATAGGTCTGGACCTATATAAAGGTAAAGAATTTACAGAACTGAATGTTCTGTGACAGCACACAGAGGTGAAACCATACATGATTTATACAGGCCATTTCTCACTGAACCACATGAGGTTAAAGAATCCCTCATGCCTTGGAGAAATGCCCCATAAACAACTGCAGAACCACCTCTTTGTCCACCTTAAAATCCCACTTTGCCATGATGCCTACAAAAAAACTTGACAATGAGGCTACTGGTGTGCTGAGACTACAGCCTACCATGCTGACCAATACCATCTCAATGTTTCCTTGTAGAGTCTTTCTATATCCATCAGTTGTCTCTTGTCTTATACTTGGATTGTAAATTCTTTGGGAAAGGGAGTGTCTTTTTGTTCTGTATTGTACTACAGCTAGCACAATGGGACCATTGGTCATGAGTGGGGCTCCTTAGTGCTATGATAGTTCAGATCATCACCATCATCATCTACTACTCTATGTTTATATAGTGCCCAGCATAATAGGATCCCATTCTTGGTTAGCCCTTAGGTACTACTATAATAAACATGATTATTAATAATAATTACTGAGCCTGAAGTTGTTTGTTGCCCAGGGACCAGTGATCATGTCCTGATTACATATAGTATGGACGAACAGACAAGAATTCAAGTATAACAGGGTAGTTGGCCCCTTTAAGGGCCTAGAACCAGCTCTGTCTGATTATCAGACCATTCTGAGGAGGAGTGATGCCTCTAAGGGGCTGAGAGAGCTGCAGGAGGGAGGTTGACTCCTGTGACTGGCCCTGGAGCAGAGGGGGGAGGTATCGAGTGAAAGGTCTCTAGGCTCCTGCATCCTATGTTGGTAGCTTCGTTTTGTGTTAGTTTGTGAGTTGTTATTGTTGCTTTATATTTAAGTCATGTCCTGAGGGAAGGGCATAAAAGAGATCTGCAATCATTTAATCCTTTGTGGGATGGGGAAACAGACCAGAGGATTACATGGTAATATACTTGGTGTTTCAAAAGGGCTAATTTCCCAAAGCTGAAGAAAATTCTTAGTGAAATAGATTAAGAGGAAAATGTTAGACAGTGGAGTTCTTTAAGAAGGGTTCATTAAATGGCCCAGAATCCACAATTAAGAAAGAGGAAAAATCTGAGGAGGATGTTACACTACATCAACTAGAAAGAAACATTTTTAAATCAGCAGAGCCAGGAGTCCTAAAAGAGTTGGCTGAGGAGATCCATGACCCACTTATGTTACTTTTTTATCATAAAAAATAAATCTCACCATTCCAACAAAATTACAGAAGAATGAAAGAGTGCTTATGTTATGCCAATATTCAAAAAAGTGAAGTGGGATGACATGGGTAGCTATAGACAGGTTAGCCTGATACAAACCCAAGAAAAATAATGGAAAAATTGATACAGGATTTAATTGATAAAGAATTAAAAGATGGGGAAATAATTAATGCCAATCAACATGGTTTTATGGAAAATAGGTCTTTTCAAATAAACCTAATTTAATTTGTTGAGACTACACATTTGTTTGATGAAATTAATTTCATAGCTGAAATAGACTTTTGTAAGGTGTTTGACTTAGTACTATATGACATTATGATTAACAAATTAATGCTATGCAAGAGCACACATTGAAAGGAATAAGGACTACCTAACTGACACATCTTAAGAAGAAGTTGTCCTCAGGGAAACATCATTGAATGAGGGTGTTTTTAGTGGGGTTCTGGAGGATTCTGTAGTAAGCCTGACACTATTCAACATTTATATCAGTGATCTAGAAGTAAATATAAAATAGCTGCTGATAAAATTTGTGGATGACACAAAGACAATAATGAGGGCAATCATACAGAGCAACCTGGATCACTTGGTAAACTGGATTAATTCAGACAAACTGTGTTTTAATACAGCCAAATGCAAAGGTACACATGTAGGAACAAGGAATGCAAGCCATACCTACAAAAAGGGGTACTGTTTCAAAGGACCCGGTCTCTCTGAAAAATATTTAGGGGTCATAGTGAATAAACAACTCAATGTAAGCTCCAAGTGGATTGCTGCAGCAAAAAAGTCTAATGCAGGCCTTGCATGTTAAGCAGGGGAGAAATGAGTAGAAGCAGGGAGGTGATTTTACCTCAGTATGTGGCACTGATGAGACCAGTACTGGAATACTGAGTTCAGTTCTGGTGTCCACATATTTAAAAGAATATTGAAAAATTGGAAATAAGCCATAAATGATTCAAGGGCTGGAGAAAATGCCTTACAGTGATTGACAAAGAGCCCAATCTGCTTAATTTATCAAAAAGATTGAGAGGTGACTCTATTACAATATCTAATTACCTTCATGAGTACTAAAGGGTTCTTTAATATAGTGGAGAAAGGCAGCACAAGAATCAATGGCTGGAAGCTGAAGCCAGACAAATTCAAATTAAGAACAAGACAAAAAAATTTAACAATGAGGGTAATTAATCACTGGAATAAACGACCAAGCAAAGTGGTGAATTCTTCATCTCTTGATGTCTTCGGATCAAGACTGGATGTCTTTCTGGAAGATATACTTTAGTGAAACACAAGTTTTTGTTTAGTCAAAAACAAATTATTGGGCTCAATGCAGGAGTAACGGGGGTGACATTTCATGGCCTATGATTATTAGGAGGTCAGACTATATCAGTGGTTCCCAAGCTTTAAGAACCTGTGAACCCCTTTCACTAAAATGTCAAGTGTTGCGAACCCCCTCCTAAAAATGAATATTTCCAGGGATTTTCTCCTTTACCTAAGTATTATAAAAGCACTGATCTTGGAAATATAAAATTTGTTTTTATGACATGCTAATTTCATACTATTTATTATTAATTAGTATTTATCATTACAGTATTTTTATTACTGTATGAAAAGGGCAACACTCTTCCAAGATCTTATTTTTGTAGCTTGTATCACTTTGAATAAGCCTGTTATAAAACAAGGCTCCTATGTTTCATCAAGGAGTATCAGATGTGAAACAGCATGAAGGTATTTAAGAAGCCAGCTCAAAGAGTTCCTCCTACACAAGCATTCAGGTTTTGAGCAGTCCAGGCAAACAATGCACATTACAACAAAGCTTAAACTTGTTTTTCGTAATAATTTTTAAAACAATACTAGCTTCCTATTTAATTTTTAAAACAGGAAAAAATAGCCACCTCCCTTTCCATTTTTTATAAGGAGTCTTGAAGTTTAAATCACCTCAGTGTGATAGATATGCTTGCTTTGATCTGCTTAGCTCTTGGAAGTCCAGAGGCTTTGGGCTGCTGGCCAGTGCTGCCCAGAGTCTCTAGAGACAGTTCTGTCCATCATTAGGGAATTTTTTCCCAAGAAACTCCTCTAACATTTTGCAAACCCCCAGAGGTTCACAAACCCCAGTTTGGGAACCACTGGACTAGTGGTTCTAATGGTTCCTTCTGGCCAGAAGCTCTGTGAATACTGAATGAATGGAAATACAGTCTCTATAATATTCCATCATGCATTCTGTGTATGCAGCATATTTTACAGAAAAAATGTTTTAGAAATACTGTTTTAAGAAATATTATTAGTGCTACTTTTTTAATCATCTTCCACCTACAAAGTAAACATTATGTCAGTATAACTATATAGACCGATGAGAAATTATAAGTAATACATTCTGGGAGAAATTATAATTAATGTTTTTAGAACCTTAATACTTACATAAAATTGCCTTTTTTGAACATATCACTGATGTAAGGTCTGATATTTCAGGATCTACCATGGCTAATAGTAAGCGCTGTACACATGCCATTGCTGTTCCAAGGCTATACACCTCCCATTTCTAGCCCTGATGAGTTGAAAAATATTGGCTCTTAATCCTGTCACTGGGACAATACTGAATATTGCCCATCCTGGGCTTGAGGAAATTCTAAATTGGGCTGGGGGTAGTCCAAGGGGTATTGGGTTGGGTTTATTTCCTTTTTTAGGAAAAAAGTGTCTGTCTGAAGCATGAATTTATAACATTATGAATAATCCAGCAGAGATTAAGAGGCAAAATCCAGTAAAATCAATCAGTGGTGCATGATAAATAAAATATGTATCACATGACTTTCAATTTATCATACAGATATCACATCATTTGTGGAATATCTCAAAATATAAAATAGCATATGTTTAGGCTTTGCTATAAACCCAGTGGTAACATTCAAACTCTAATAGGATAATTTGTTATATGATTTTAAAAAATTCCATTGCTACTGTGGGAGGATATATGCCACATATAGGATGGATATTCATACAATTTAATTTGAAAAAAGGCAGAACCTGACTATCCCGTCTGCTGCCAAAAAAATCAGCATCTTTAATACAAATAATTCAAAGTCTCTGTGTTAAGGCAAAACCAACTGGCCGTTTAGGACAAATATGGATTCACTTGTACAGACTCAACAAGTTTATTGAAGTACTCATTGTACTGGACGTTTAGCCAATAGATGTTGATAGATCAGTTACACTATTATTATTTTATTTATTTTAATAAAACAACACAAGCATTAATAATTTAAAGAATAAGTTTTGTTCCCAATGCAAACAAAAACATTTCAAATGTATTTACATTTGATAATATTTTAATAAGATGGGCACAAATTAGCTAGCGTGACCAAATGTCCTGATTTTATAGGGACAGTCCTGATATTTGGGGCTTTATCTTATATAAGCACCTATTACCCTCCACCTCCGTCCTGATTTTTCACACTCGCTGTCTAGTCACCCTAAAATCAGCTAATGATGTCGCTCCAAAGAGAGCTGAGAAAAGCATGTTCATATTCTGATATCTCAACAGAAGGAATAAAATTCTCACCTCTGCTCCAGCCCTTTATGCCAGATAAAAGGGCCAATGCAATGTAAAGGGGCCCTAAAAGCAGGCATTGTACTAAGGACTCCCTCATAAGCCTGGTGTATGAGATATGCCAGAGACCAGGCTGGAGGTGGAAGAAGCATGTCAGGGCCAGAGGGCCCCAGGATTCTATCTGGCCCAGGTCAGCGGTAATTTAAAAATATTGCCGTAGAGATTGTGGTTTTTCAATAGCCTAAGTGGAATGAATCAGTGGCCTCATTCCATTTCTTTGTGAGAAAGTGTCCACCAAACCACCATTAACTTGGCAGTCTCAGCAGAAGCTGAGGACTGAATGGGCATGAAAATTACCTTCTTGTTCCTAAAGGTGATCCCTTCTAAAGGCTCATTGGCAGGCAATGTGGGGGAACCTGCATCACTGCCTCTATGGTTTTACTTGCACAGGGAATAAAAAGAGACCAGTTATCAGTATTGTCATTCCAGCATCTTTCCTGGGCATCTAAAATCCCTTTTAAACAAACTTGCTGCCAAGTTTCTTCCAGAAAAGAAGAACCTGTTTTAGCATCCTGTGAAGAAGCTTGACCCATGAGACCTGTGAACTGGGGGAACTACAAATGTAAAGGAGAACCTTAGATTTCTTTTAAGAAAGTTTCTAGATTTTTTTTCCTTGCAAAGATAAGCTGATATAAAACAATCACCAAGGGCTCAATTCTTCCAGTCTTAAGCTGAGTAGGCCCTCACTCTGTGAGCAGTTCCATTTATTTCAATGGGACAGCGTAGAGTGTAAGGAACTACCCAACATGAAGAAAGGCTAGGAAAAGCAGGCCCTAAGAATGGGAAAAGCAGCTGAGCTCCACTTCCTGGCATGAGGCTGATAGGGGAAGGGTTGAGGATTGAGGAAGAAGCCCATATATTTATGTGACCCATTTCACGCATGATTTTAATGTGAAATGGGTCACATAAATATATGGGTATATCTCACAAATCCTTCCCCAGAATCCTCCAGTCAACCCTCTGCAGAGTGCTGTGATCATGATATTCTAATCTTGGTTATGTTGAAGAGGAAGGTGTAACAAATTTTAGTTTGCAAGGTCACCCAAAACGTCTAAGGCCAGCCCTGGAAAGTGAATCTCAATGGTGAAGATCTCTGGGACTCATGTTCAAAGGATTGACTCTGATAAAATATTAATATATTTGAAACATATGTTCCTAGAATATATATTGGAATTGAATAAAATACCTAGTCCCTACTATTTGACATTCGTAGCAGCCTGTTAAAGTTTTATATTTCTCATGAAAATTTCCCTCTAATGAAATGCATTACAATGGGCAAATGAAAGGTTATTTGTCTCTTTTCTCAAATTAAAGTTTTGGCAGATACATGCCAATATAAACAGAGAAATTATCTCCATAATAGGCAGGAGCAACAAAGTTTGAACTAAGGAAAATTCTTGCTTTTATCAATTAATTCAGCAGCTCAGATCATTCGAAAAAAATTGTCTTTTCATTTGGCTTCTCAGGTGCTAATCAATTGTTAATTATCTTTAACCATATTGACCTGCTCCCACTGTTTGTGCCATATAGATTAATGAATGGCATTATAAGGAACACAGTATCAAACTCAGAAAGAAATAGATTCATGTATTATTCACTCCACATAAACTCAACTTTCACTGGGACTCCGAAGTCTCAAAAGGAACTGCTAGGGAGAGATCAGTCAATCATGCAGACAGAGCGGGTAAGAGGACAGAAAAACAGGAAAAATAACAAACACCTCCAGAAATCAGAGGAGAGAAAGACGGAGAAGTGCAGAGACAAAACGGACAGGAATTTATTTTTGCACTCACTCACATCTGGAAGTCTTCCATTCCCACATATAACTCAGGTTTGACCTTTCCCTTTCTAGTGCACAAACACATGACCATCTGCATACTCAGATATAAGTTTCTGGAAAAGGAGATCCTATCAGCTTATTATATTAGATTTCTTAACTTTGTCCATAATATTGAGGAAAAAGGGACGGATAGCTAGAAGGAATTGTGAACCTCCTAAACACCACAGGATCAATCTTCAGCTCTGCTGAGTTTACACTCAGTTCACCTTTCTGCTCTCCTAAACTTGGGTCAACCTAAGTCATTCTGATCCAGGCTGTCACTCTGTCACATTAGAGCTGCTCTAAATTATCTCAGCTGCAGCCAAATGCTTTGCCAGCCAAGAATCTGTCCCACATCTCACTTCTTCGTATGCTGCCACCCTGCTGCAGAAGCAGGGAAGGAGAGACAAGGCTGGTGGCATAGAAGCGTTTTTGCTGGCTTTGTGACACTCAAGGATTCCTGTGTCAGGGGAAATCTTTGGTTACCCTTCTAGGTCAGCTCTCCAGTTGTTTTGCACTGCCTCAGCATCAGAAAGCAGATAGAACAGAGGCCATGCTCAAATTCTCTCTATGGCTTCATTAGTCTTATATCAAGGATTAATCTGCCTCCAACATTATGATGGATAAAATGAGTCTGTGATATATCGGTCTGGACAGGAGACTGTCTTTGACATTTCTGAGCTAATGTCTATGGAACTAGATATTAGGGGCCAGTGCCTCTGCTGTTATAAATTAGCCTAATTTAATTTACTTTAGTGGAATTAGGTCAATTACACAAGTTGAGGATCTGGCCCTTGTACCAGAAATGGTACACAGGGTGAAATTAACCCCTATACAGAGAACCCCCATAAAGCCTATATATCACTGAATTCTCACTTAAGACCTTTTATGTGGGCTTATGCAGGATTTGAAGGGCACTTAGACCTTATGCGCACCCTCTGCAGAGGGATGAGTTTTACTCTGAAAGTGCAATTATGATACGTCTTCTTTCCAGAATAAATCAGTAGATCTTGATTTTCAAAGAATGTCAGATAATATGATTTCAATCAGAAGTGTCACAAAAGGAATATTGTTGTCTTGAAAAGGTAATTTTAGTGGCTTAGTATATCAGGTACATATTACTTTTTAAAGGCCTGATCCAGAGCTCCATAAATTTTCAGAGCTTATTACCAAGAGCACTATAAACCCCACTCGTCGTCATCAGTGTTGACCTTCCTCAATATCCTGGATTTTTTAAAGTCCAGATACATATCAAAGTGTATGGTTGTCTGAACAGTATTAGGTTATTTTACACATCCCTCTGCAAGACAGAAATATTACCTCCCTATGTTTTGTAGTATTTTATCCAGTATAGTTTTGAATATTCTAAGAAATGGGGTTACTGCTTTTCCAAAAGAAGTCCAAAAGATTTCACTCTCAGGATATTCTTCCTATTTTTCTTTGTCCTTTGATATAATTGTACTTCACTGGCCCAGTGTACACAGCAAATGTGCCAGACATTTATACTATGATGACCAGACTGAAGTCTTGATCCAGATAAGCACTTAAGGACATGCTTATTTTTAAGTACAGAAGTAGTCCTTTTAAAGTCTTTGGAGCTATACCTGACCCTGATTCAGCAAGGTATTTAAGCATGTGAGTAACTTTGTTTGTGACTAATCCCATTGACAAATGGGACTGCTTGTGTGCTTAAAGTTACACGTTTGCGAAAACCTCTCTCAATCAGGGCCCATATGCTTAAAGTTAAGCATATGATAACATGCTTTGGTGGATGGGGGCCTGAGTGTGCTATTTTAGTTCCATTCTCTCTGCTTCTATCTATCATGCATGCAGAGAGAGAGAGAGAGAAAGAGAGAGAGAGAAACTATCACCTCCTTGTCCGTGACTAGATGTCTTTGATTATGCAACTGAAGACTTTGATTGGCACTGCTGTCATCATTGCATTGTATTGCAAGCATACAGAAAGTTTTCTATTATTACCAGCAGGTAGTTTTTGGCATTTATTACTTTCCATGCATTTCTCTCTCTCAGTGGACATCTGTGTTTTAGATTATTTTTCCGAATGTCTTAGCTTGCATTTTTCAAGGTTGGATCTTATATTTTCTATTCACGTGTCTAATCTTCTACATTCATTTATATTATTTCTCTGTGCTCTCTGGTGTTCACAAGTTAGTGTCATCTGTGAATTAATGCATGTGTGCTTTTACTGTTTCTTGCAGATCATTAGTAAAGATGTGCGATACAACCAAGCAGGGCTGGCCTTACCATGAGGCAAACTGAGGCGACTGCCTCAGGTGCCAGACTGTGGGGGGTGGGGCACCACTAGGACCCAGAATGTAGAAAATTGTGGCTGCTGCTGGTGCACATGTATTCTCTCTGCTCTAGACGCACAGAGATGGTGGAGTGCCGTGCTGGAGGAAGGAGGGCACAAGAGACATAACAGGCAGGCAGGAGAAAAGGTGAGAGGGAATAACAGAAAGCAGCAGGAGCTGCAGGGAGAGAGAGGAAGAGGAGCCTCTTATATACATCTCTAGTACCCCCAGTCATGGGCAGCAGTCATGAGTGAAAGAAGAAAATGTCCCTCTGGAGCAGCATTAGAAAAAGGAAGAAAGCAAAGGAATCTTTTCTATCTAAGGAGGAAGGAGTTCCCCTGAGATACATAGACACAAATGTTCACGGTGAACCTTCTGGCCCCACTGAGAATGTGAGTGGTGAGGAGATGCCTGATCTTCCAGTTAGTCAGAGTGCAGGTGACCTGGCAGCTACTGCAGCATCCATATCTCCATCTCAAATGGATGTAACCATGTACATGCCTGAAGAAATAACAAAGAAGAAGAAAAGTGTAGGTCAGAGAAGAGTGTGGTGGAGGAAGAAATAGCTGCTGATGAGTTTAGTTCCTTAAGTCTAGATGATCCAGATATGCAGCCACTTGAGCAGCAGACTTCCTTGTACTGCATGGGACACAGCAAGTGAAAAACTTCAAGTTCTGCAAAGGTAATTAAAATAGAAGTGTCCATCCAACACATTATTGATGTGAAATCCTCAATGGCGACAAAGTGGAGAGGCCATAGTTTATGTACTTAAAAACTCAGAATGCTGCATACAGTTTTTGTTGCAAACTCTTCCAGTCTAACGTTCCAGCCACATTGGGTTCTATGGGAACAAAAGATTGGAAAAATCTGGCATGCCATAAGAAGGCAGCAAATCACCATAGATCATTCCATAGATGGAAACAGCTTGATACAAGACTAAGGTTAAAGGCCACCATAGATTATCAACATCAAGAGAAAATTGCATCAGAGTCTCTCTACTGGCAAAATGTTCTGAAAAGGCTCTTTGCCATTGTGAGAATGCTTGCTACCCAAAATCTAGTACTGTGTGGCACTTCAGATCAGCTGTATGTGCCAAACAATGGAAACCTCCTTAAAACTGTGAAGCTGATGGCAGAGTTTGATGCTGTACTCCAGGAGCATTTAAGAAAAGTCATCAGCTGTTCTGGAATATATAAGATGACAACCCTCTTTACAAATGCTTTTGTTGCTCTGCGCATGCTTCTAACACTTCCCGTAACAATTGCCAGTGGAGAACGCAGTTCTCCAAGCTGAAACTAGTAAAAACACATCTACACTCCACAATGACACAGGAGAGGCTGGTTGGCCTTGCAACCATCTCAATAGAGCATGAGCTGGTCCAGACTGTGGACCTTCAGGAGGCAGTTCAGATCTTTGAAACCATGAAGGCATGGAAAGCATCACTCTGATTATTCAAACAGATAAAAATGTCAGTGTTTACTATGCAGACAAGAAAATTTACATTTGCTGTTCAGGCGGTTGAAAGTTAAATGTTAATTAACATTTTTGAACAAGGCACTTTAAGTTGTTAGTTCTCCTTTATTGGAATAGGTAGCAGAGCAGTACCATGAGAGGAGCAGAACAGGAAGAAGGCAGAATTGATACCTTTCAAAGTTGTGGCCCAAGTGAGGGGACATGGGAGTGTCATTTGAGCACCCCGCCTCAGGTGCCAAAATGTTGTGGGCCAGTCCTACAACTAAGCCTAACACTAATTAACATATCACATCACTGGGCAACCTCACACAACTTAGCATTACCATGTTTCATTACACTTTGTTCTCATCCTTCTCCCCTTTTACATTCTTTGGCACACTGTTCATGTCCAGCTGTACTGTCATTTGTCTAGTGACACAAGGGCTGACTAACCTCTCTTTCAGTCTCCAGAGCGAGGTGACACTTAGGTGTCCTAGCAGGATCTCTGTATAACATTTTTTTTAATATGACAGCTGGAATGTTGTGCTAGATAAAGTGTAGAATACGCAGAGTGATTAACATTTCATGTATCTCCAAATAATAGAAATCTATCCAAGCAGTGCTGCTTTGTGACCTCTGGAGTTGGTCTTGCAGTGAGAAACAAAAAGCAATAGATGTCCCTGTCATTCAAGAAGCTCTGAACACATGAACCAGGGAAGCTCTGGTTAAAAAGAAAAATTTCAAAGCAGCAGCCCATCAGAACAGTTTTGACTGATTCTGGGTGAGTTCTCAATAACTAGCTGGTGGTGAGAAGGAAAAAAATGTGCATTGCACTATATGAAGTATTTTTCAAGGCTGCTCTAACCTTTGACAGCAATAACAGTCCAATTCTTCCAGTCCATAATATGAAGCATGTCTCAGCCATGCCCGTGACCAGACCACAGAATCTACCTGATCTGGGAAAGAGGTGCTGGCTGGTTATGCAGACCTGGCCATGCTGAGTTTATGATACTTGTAGATGCCCCTATACAAGGGTAACCCCAGCTTTCCATATCCTTTCTTCTGCTGCAGCATCATAAAGGAGAAGGAATGAGGCCAATGGTCTGGCCCTGTATACTCAAATACAGTATATTAAGTTTAGGGTGACCAGATGTCCCAATTTTATAGGGACAGTCCCGATTTTTGGGTCTTTTCCTTATATAGGGTCCTATTACCCTCAACCCTCATCCCAATTTTTCACATTTGCTGTCTGGTCCCCCTAATTAAGTTAGACTTGTAAGCCACACACATTACAAGCTCAACATTGCTTTTTAAAACGTGTTGCATATACTCTGTGTAATTTTTTTTATAAATGCTCATACTTTGAAAATAAGCCAGTTTCAGTTTTCATGGGAACATTCAAAGGCATGTTTCCTCAATGAGATTTATTTCCATGCCAAATATTAACATTCTAGCCTAGCTGTTTTGACCCTAGAACTGTGAGAAAAAGTCACAAGATTATCATATTTTACTCTATGTAATGGAGGAAGTTTATTTTTTCATTCTCCTTGGACTCAAACAAGTAGAACTATTTTGGTTCAGACTTGCACATGTGCATGCACACACACACCAATCATGTTTGCACTAAGACTTGCATTGGAAAATTTCAGTCTAGAAGGTGTAAACTCTGGAAAGTTATGAACAAATGAAAGCAGGAGTTAAACTAGAAGGCTTTATGCAACTTTATATATTGTCATGGCTAACATTGCCAAGCTAATACATGTTAGGGATGGGACCATATTAATCAGCGTACATCCAAACACTCCCAGCATTTAAAGGTTGGAATTAGAACCCAAGCCAAGACCTGGGCCTGAATTTTGTGCATTCATCCCATCTCTAATATATAAAGGCAACATTTTTATATCTGGGTGTCACAGATTTACACTCCCAAATCTGTATTTAGGCATCTACATAAAAGTGGTATACTTTTCAAAAGTGCTGTTCATCTTCAGATCCCATGCAAATCAAGGAGATTGCAGGTATTCAGCACTTGAAAATCAAGCCGCATTTATTAGGTGCCTAAATATTGTGTTAGGAGCCTAATATGAGACATCCAGGTTGGAATATTTTGGACAGAATTCCTAGCTTTTTATTAAAAACAACGAGGAGTCCTTGTGGAACCTTAGAGACCAAGCTTTGCCCACAAAATAAATGTGTTAGTCTCTAAGTTGTCACAAGGACTCCTTGTTGTTTTTGCTGATACAGACTAACACAGCTACTACTCTGAAACCTAGCTTTATATTGTTTCTTTAAAAGGAGATCAAACAATAGAGGTGAGACAAAATTATGGAAATTGTACTTGTACATATGGAAAAGGGTTCTTTGATGTAGATTTGAATTTTGAGATTCAGAGAGATGCATTGTGATATTAAACCAAACTGGAAGGAAGAATCCTTATGGCTGACATAAACAGCAGATAAAAAGAGGGCATGTTTTATTCTACCTATATTTGTCTCTGTTTAACCATTAACTGAGCCATTTCCTAGTTTGAGTCCTATGCTGATTAATAAAAATAAATCTAATTTAAGCACTCAAATTGTGGTTTTATTTCTTTAAAAAAACCTGGGGCTTTTATCTATTGAATGTCATATCCTATCATAGCATATTCTTAGAGGTTTTTAAGGCCTGGCTTGTCAAAGCCATCACTGGGATGATTTAGTTGCTGTTGGTCCTGCTTTGAGCAAGGGTTGGACTAGATGACCTCCTGAGGTCTCTTCCAACCCTAGTCTTCTATGATTCTATATCATATAATCATTTTAACTCTGTAAGTCACATTTTAGATCCTGTTTCTAGGGTACTTGTCCAGGGAAAAACACACTGAAATTTTGCCTGGGAAAGAACTGTAGGATTTCATCCTCTATAAGGCAGAAATGCAAACCAAAAAATAATAATAATTTTATACTAAGCTGTAAAGACATTTGAAAGATTAGCATAGATTTGAGGGCAGGTGTTTTCAGAAGTTGGAAAACAGTTGTATAAAACTTGTTTATACAGCAATATTATAGAAAGTATAAACATGATAAATGTACATCCAAAGCACATCAGCCATTCTGAATCATTTTATATCATTTTAAAAGTCTTTTAGACAGACAATGGTTTAAATTTTTTTTTGCTTACTCAAGTCTTTTTTTCTCTATTTCCATGTCTTGAATATGTACCAGGTTAAATTTGAGACAGGGAATATATTCCCTTTATACTCTCCGTACTGGGGAAAGTATTTTGGATGTAGCCTTATTTAAAAGGGATTTCACAGACACATTGTTTCACACTTCTTTTTGTGATCAAAAGAAAAAAAAAACCTTGATAGCAATGATCAAAAGAAATTTTAAAAACCCACTAAAATAATTCAGTGTAGCAAAACTAACTAAATAAATGTAAGTCAGATAAAACCAGGCAGACAGATGGTAAATAAAAATCATGCATACATTAAATAACAATCAGTTTATGACTTTGCATAAGACCTTTTCTTCAGTACACAGAATCTACAAAGATAAAATCAGTAACAAATAGCTTTTTTTAATCTTGCTGTGTAATATACAATTTTCTACTTAGAACTGAAAGACTATGTTTAGTAAAGATAGCTTTTTTCCTGTCTTTGGCTGGACATTTTTGTCACATCACTGCTAGATATTTACAGTGATTCTCACATAATCCCTTGGGAATAACAATAATCTACAACAAAGCAATGTCCTGGGGTTCACAAAAGGAAGTCGAATATCAATCTTTTTTAGCTTTATCATTTAATTCAATATTAAGTAGTAATGTTTGGGCTGGGTCTTTATGTTTGGAAAGTGCTTAGCACATTTTGGGCATTAGTACAGTGCAAGGCTCCTTACTGGAAAGATTTAGAGTAACTTTATCATGAGAGTAGTCCCATTAGTCTTGATAGTAAAGTTATTTGTGTACATAAATCTGTGCTCTAAAACAGGGGTCTCCAAACTTTATGAGACAAGGGCGATATTAGATTTTTGAAGCGACTGTGAAAAAATTCAATATATGCAAATATATGCAAAATCTCCCCCTTTGCTCCTCTGGGCACTGCCGCTCCCCCGCACTTGCTCCTCCGGCTACTGCCGCGGGGGCACTCACCCCTCTGCACATGGGGCCGCCGGCAGCAGCTCACTGGAGCGGGGGACAGCGGCGGCTTCACGTGCTTGCTCGGCGTGCCTGCTCAGCTGGACTCAGAGGGCCGGACAAATTGAAGCCGTGGGCCAGATCCAGCCCCCTGGGCCACAGTGTGGAGACCACCGCTCTAAAAGAATAATATTAATAATAATTGAGTGAATCATCATGGCATGCCACTATATAATTCAATATTAACACAAGATGACTGATTCACTCTCAAGTATCTACTGTGACAAAGTTCTGAGTCTGTATTTGTGGGTCCTGCACTTCCTGGCAGATTTTGGGGCCTCAGAAACCCATCCAGGCCCCAGAGTGACCTCCTTTTCTCAGTAACTAATTAGGGGAGACAGAAAGTGGGGAGCCCGGGCCCGCCCTCTACTCCAGACTCCAGCCCAGGGACCCTAATAGTATCAGCTAAGATGGCTGACCTTTTAGGCACAAAACACAATACAATTCCCTGGGCTACTTCCCCACAGCAGTCTCCGCTTCTTCAAACTCCACTTCACCCTTACCTCAGGGCCTCCTTCCTTCTGTATGATATGTTGTCCAACACTCAGTCTCACCAACAACATAACTTCCTTCCACAGCTCCTGACACCCACAGCCCACCTGACTAACTGGGAGGTTTTTATCTGGTTTCAGCCAGAGCCTGATTGGCTTCAGGTGTCCCAATCAGGCTAGCTATTTCTACTCCTTTCTAGAAGCTTCCTGATTGGCCTGGAGTAGCCTTTGTTTGGCTATCCAGGGAACAGGGACCTGCACACCCTGAGGCTGATATACCTGCCTTCCAGCACTCTCCTATACCCTTCTGGTCTGACTCCGTCACACCACTTACTTCTTTAAACCTTGTATGAGGGTCAGAAGGTCCTCCGAGCCGCTGGGGCCGGTGGGGAGCTACTGCCTCGCTGAAAGCCCTCGGTTGCACCTTCCAGTCACGGGGGGAATTAGGGTTGGGGGGTGCTCTGGCAAGTGACAGTCACATGCCCCTCAGGCAGGGGAGCGCCGGCTAGAGTCTATAGCGTGCCCCTCAGGCAGGGGAGTGTCAGCAAGCGTCTATAGCGCGCCCCTTAGGCAGGGAGAGCCGGTTAGGGTCTATAGCGCGCCCCTCAGGCAGGGGAGCGCTGGTGAGAGTCTATAGTGCTCCCCTCAGGCAGGGGAGTGCTGGTTAGAGTCTGGGGTGCACCTCACAGGTAAGGGGGCACCAGCAGGAGTCAGGGTCATCCGCCACGGGCAGCGCCGGTTCCCCCCCAGCATCCGTCACCCAAGGGTCGCTGCTGAGCTCTGGCAGTCCCTCGGGGTACTTGGCCGCAGGCAGTTCCGAATCCCGCTCCGCATCTGTCTCAGTCAAGCCCGGGTCACTGCTGGGCTCCAGCAGTCCCTCGGGGTACTCCGCGGCTGGTAGATCAGGTAACCCCAGTCCGTCCTCCAGGCTAGGATACCCTGGGTCCAGGGCCTCCCCGGCTCAGCAGCTGCATGTGGAGAAAGCAGCCCACAGTCTGGGCCTGTCTCCCTCCCTGGTGCTGGCCTGACTGAGCTAGGGGGCCTGCCCTTTATACTTCCTGTTCCGCCCTTCCTCTTCCTGGTGGGGGGCAGCCTGGTCTGTGCCCGCCCACTCCAGCTGAGAGAGTGTTTCTTTACCCTCTGGCTCGGAAGGAGGCCAACCAGGCTCCCTACAAACCTTCTTTGATGTCTTCTTGACAACCATAAGGTTATGCCATGAGAAGCCAGCCAAGACCAAGCAAGAATCAGACAAATGGACAGAATAGTTTTGGGTAGAAAAATATTTAAGTACTATAATAATAATTAGTGTTGAAAAGCAACAACAACAAAAAAGATTATACCCAAGTTGATTTCAGTAGGAGCACTGAGTAGACATGCACACTTCTGAGTGGTAATAAGCTGTAAGACAATGATCAGGGAAAGAATTTCATTGGATCTTCTGGACTAATTTTGCAATTATACTATTATTATTCAAAAATAATATTGCTATAGCACCCAAAGGCCACACTCAGGACTGAGGCCTCATTGTGCTAGACACTGTACAAATGCATATAAAAAGCTTCCTGCCCATGAAGCTTAAAATCAAAGAAGGCAAGTTGCATACTAATATTCAGAGGAGATGTGGTTGTCCCGTCTCAAAAAAGATATATTGGAATTGGAAAAGGTTCAGAAAAGCACAGCAAATATGATTAGAGGTATGGAATGGCTGCTGTATGAGGAGAGATTAGTAAGACTGGAAAAAAGATGCCTAAGGGGGAATATGATAGAGGTCCTCTATAAAATCATGACTGGTGTGGAGAAAGTAAATAAGGAAGTGTTATTTACTCCTCATAACATAAGAACTAGGGGTCACCAAAAAAATTAATAGGCAGCAGGTTTAAAACAAACAATAGGAAGTATTTTTTCACACAACACACAGTCAACCTGTGGAACTCCTTGCCAGAGGATATTGTGAAGGCCAAGACTATAACAGGGTTCTAAAAACAATTAGATAAGTTCATGGTGGATAGGTCCATCAATGGCTATTAGCCAGGATGGACAGGGATGTTGTCCCGAGCCTATAATTGCCAGATGCTGGGAATGAGCGATGGAATGGATCACTTGATGTTCATTCCCTCTGGGGCACCTGGCATTGGCCACTGCTGGAAGACAGGATAATGGGCTAGATGGATCTCCATCTTACCCAGTATGGCCATTCTTATGTTCTTATGAATACAGTCAAATATATAAATTTATATAGACATATTTAAAATTGGGTTTTTTTGAACTGGTAGCTCTGCCAATGATTAAGGTTGCCTAACATTTCCCATTGTAAGACCCTGTTTTCCATTGCTTGTAACTTTGCCAAACTTCAGTCATTTGGGCTGAAGTTTTCCATGCCATGTGTCTATGTTAGGTTGAATGTTTTGGAAAAATTCAGACAAAATGGTTCAGACATCTTTGAGAATAAGTCTAGGAAAAATACATTGTTATGACCAGGTAAAAAAAATTCTTGTGACTTATGCTTTGAAAAATTCTAGTAACCGTCTGCTTTAGAGCAGGGATTTGACATTTGGCAGGGGAGTGACCTTTGTGCAAGGGATGTGCCTTTGGCCAATTTGAAAAGACTTTGCAAAATTGCAGATGTATTTGATTTTAGCAGCTAAATTCCTGAAAGATTCCATCTGCACTGGGCATGTTCTAACCCAGGGCTGAACCAGACTTTCACTGCAATTGCAGCTCTGGGCTGCCGCAGGTCAGGTCAGGTACGGGCACCTGAATTGAGAGCAGGGAGCCTGTCTCTCCTGTGCTCCCAATGTCCTGCCCCCACTGAGCCCATATAACATGGAGAGGAAGCTCCCTGATTTCAGTGCAGAGGGGAAACAAGCCAGGACTGTGGGGAGTAGGCAGGGAAGTAGACTGGGACAAGGAGCCTGGTGGGAGGGGGAACAGAAACTGGGACTGGAGGCTGGCAGACAAATGGGATGTGGGGTAGAGAGGACAGGCAAGGAGACTGGGACCTGGAGCAGGAGCTGGGATTGATTGGGTCAAGAGACAGGAACTGGGAGCCAAGGGGGAGGATTGCAACTGGCTGGGCAAGGAAACTGGCAAGTGGATGGGAGCAGGTGACTGGGATGCAGTAGCTGCGGGTGGGTGAAGAGACAGGGGAGACTGGGACTGGCAGAACAAGAAATCTAGAACTGAGGACCAGTGAGATAGGGGAAGGAGAGGAGGGTAAGGGAGGCAAATCTGATGATGAGTGTGGATGCTGGGGGAGAACTGAAACTAGCTGGGCAGAAAGAATGGGACATGGAACTGATGGGAGGACACTGAGATTGAATGAAGAATCTGGGGATGGAGATTGAGTCTGGGAGCCAGTGGGGAGAGGAAACATGAACAGAGGTGGCATGACTAGAGGTATGACAGGTCAGGGGACTGACAGATTGTCTGAGGAGATGGGGCAGAGATTGGAACTAGATGTACAGGAGACTCTGGACAAGGACTGAGGGGAACTGGGAATGGCTTGGCAAGAGTCCTGAGGGTGGGTGGGAATACTGGGAGTCTGGAGAAATGAAACTCATACTTTCTGGGTAGAAAGACTGGGATGAAAAGCCTGAGGAGTGGAGCCTAGGACTAGCTATGTGAGGAGAATGGAGACTGGACTAAGGAGCTAGGGGTAGGGAAGTAACAGTACTGAGACAGAGACAGGTTGGAAGAGGTTATGCTTTGGGAGAAATGAGCTGAAGAGTCTGCTCCCACTAGAGCACACTCCCCTCCAGAGCCTGGAATGGAACTCCATATTTCTGTGTCTGACTACTCTGCTATCAGCAAATATCTGTGAAACCTACTGGCAAAGTGTGAGTCTCATTCCCCTTTAGTAAAGGTCCACATGTAGATTGACAACATACTACTCCTATCTGTTACTCCATTAGCTCAAGAGCCTACAGTCTGTACAGTAGATTTCAAGGTGCCAAACCTGCTGATAACCCACATAGGTGTCAGTATGATGCCACATGATCTGTTTTTTTTCAATTTGTTTTTTTAAAAACTAAAAAACTATATGCAAAAAAAATTCTGTTAAAAGTATATTCTTAAAGTTGCAAGGTAAAGACTCAAAAGTTAGGAAATGTCACAATAAAGATTTTTTTTCTGTTTTGGGCTAAAATCTCAGAAGAACAACTTTGTTCAATCAAATCTAAACCCTACTCTAACCTAATTCAGATACAGATTAGAACATCTGTTCTTTGCTCCATCTTTAATACCTGACCTGAGCATTTTGGGACAGCTGTGGTTTCATGCTGATAACACGGCTGTCAGGACTTTTGCATAAAGGAGAACACACCGGCTTTCTATATTTAGCACCCAAAAATAGCATAGTTGAATTAAAAATAATTAAAAAAACTAGATTCCTGCCCCAAAAGAGCTTATGATCAAATTTTAGAGGTGACATACAAGAGGATACCAGACAATAGGGGAAAAGTGTAAAGAAGAACAAGGCTCCCAAGATTAACAGTTATGTCATAACTCAGTTTTCCCCACACAAAGTTTGATGGTTACATTGCTTTTCATTTTATTTACTTTTTTAAAACTTTATTTGCTTCAGCTCCTCACATAATCAAGACACACATAAAATCAAAAATATAACTGGTCATGAACATGTGCAAGAATCTTTTTTGCCTGTGCATCATATCAAAGAGAAATGAACACCAGTAGGGTTTGTGTGACTTGGGCCAATTCCCAAAGCAAATGCACAATTTATACTTTGAGCTTTATCACATTCTCACTTTTCTAGTTAAGCATGTCTCCCATTATTATTTTCTATAAACACTTTGACTTTTTAAAAGTGCCTGTAGGCTGGTTTGTTGTTTAATTCTATTTATAGATAGGCAAACCTGGAGAAATTTGGCCATGTATTTGGGTTCACCTGAAACTCAAATAGCTCAGAAAAATATCATCTTGCCAGACCCCTAGTGAACCTTTCTGAAGATCCACTACAAACAGACTCTGTAAAAGTGGCATTATGGGTTCCATCTTTGTTGTTTACAAGTGTTAGTTAACAATCAGCCATGCAAACGGAATTCTGAAATTCAAGAGATCTGAAAAATCAAGCATTCTCATTCACCCATCATCAATAATATGATTTGGGCTGTGGTCCAAATTCTGCCTTAAATTACTGCACAGCCTTCTAATTATGCCCTGTACATCCCACTGTTTTCAAGTTATTTCCTCAATTATATCTGTGCAACTAAGAGCAGAATTTGGCTCTGCATTTATAGTATAGTTAATTATTTTGTTGATGAAGTGTGAAAAAGAACAGAATCCATCTTCTTCTCCCAGATCTGTGTGAATTCTGTAGGGCTTTTGTCCTTGAAGTGGGCAGATACACCCAGGCATCAGATCTGTTGACGAAGAAGATGCCATTTTTACACAGTCAGTCTTTATAGTAAAACTAGACTAACTTCAGATCTGTTCAAACTAAGATATATCTCCTTCAGTTCCAGTTGTGAGAGAATGTAACATCTCTCATTACAGCAAAATAGGCATAAACAGAGCTATCTTGCTGAGACAGTCAAAATCCCAAGGATATCTGGAGGACACAGATGGTCAAGAGAAATCCTGGATACATCCAATTCCCAGTAAATTAAGAGGCTCAAATATAGGAATGAATAGCTACTGAATATTTTAAAAATGTTTTATAGATGAGAAAGAAGCAGTGGAATTTGGGAATGGATGTTACTGTTGCACTTAACAGTGGTAAAACTGACCAGATGAAATCCAGCAAGGGCTGAATAATTTTTGAATTGTGTACATTGTTTACTTTATGGCAATAATTTCACTTGAGTTTGGAAGTAGAGCAGGACAATTCAGAGTGGAAATTCAGTGGCCTAGTATTTGATACATCCCCAATTCCTAGCTCATGATAGAGAGACTGAGTTGGAAATCTCAGTCTCTTAGGTCATATCAAGTCACATAACATTCCAGTTATTTACACCTCTGATTGGCAAGCAGTCTGGAATTATTTTTCAAACTGTTTATCCACCTTTACTGATTTCCCAGGTGTTATTAATGACTATCCCAACCATCCAATATGACACAGCCTATTCTACCAGCCACATGTGGCTCAAACTCTTTGCACCTTTTTCCTCCACTGCTCACATATCTTTCTTGATTACATGATAGTCACATCTGACCAAATATAAAAAAGCATTTGTCATTATTATACAATCCAATTTATTCTTTAGCAATAGTATTATCGGCATCATAAAAGTGCTGAGAGGCCTAGTCACTATCAATATTGTTGTGCTCATTTCTGTACTATGCATAGGAGAACATGGTCCCTACTCTTAAGAGAATGCAATCTAACTTAAGACGAGATGCAATGAATAAATGTAGTAAACAGGAGGGAATGGAGGGTGAGGAAAGCATGAGCACAACAGTAATATGAACATGATCTTCAGCAGAGATGGCATTGTCTGGAGAATCACATACAATTACGGTTATCATTGACCAGGAGTATCTGGCAATGGGCATCCACCGTAGCACCATAGAGATCAGAAGACACTTTGCTGCTGTCACCTTGGTAGGATGACTTCTGAGTGCTGCAGTCATATCATTTCTCTTGTATCAGACAGAACGACATGCATGGCATTGGTATGAATGTGAAGTTGCTTGGCTTGAAGACCTGCTTCAGAGTGACCCACAGTGACTGGAATCACACACTCACATGTCCATATGCTTTCTTCAAGGAAATACATGTTGAATAGAGAAGTGTTGAATAGAGAAGTAGAGCCTGAGGTTGTAAAGAAACCCAGGAAAGCTCTTGTAAAAGTCACATGAGTGCAGGCAATAAGAATGGACCAGCAGTATAAACAATAAAATAGCAAGATTGAAAAACACTTACTATCCAGAGTTCTCAACATGTAACAGAGCTCCACACAGAAAACTGTGAGGGAGGCACACTCATATCAGGTTCAAGTGAAACAAGGATCTGCCCTTCCTCCAACATCTGTCCTCCCATCCAGCATCAGAGGCATGATGATGAACTGCTTCTACAACACATATTAATGCCTTCCGTATCTGGAGAGAATCATTTTTTGGTTGGGCATCAGTCCCAAGCACAAGCCATTCCTCTTGTCTTTCTCACCAGATAGGGTTGTCTATAGTAAACCACTCTTCAGTAAACCAGGACCATCACCATGGACTTGATATAAAGACCTATCGTGACCTTAATGGGACAGTGTTGTGGTAGCAAAAACAGCAAAAATACAGAAAAAAAAAATACAATGACTAGGATCAGGAACTTCCATACAAGGAAAACTCAGAAAGAATAATGGCCTACACCTTTGGGTGGTGAAAAGTGGCTGAAAAGCATTCTGTGAGTTAAAGCTAGTTAGCTTTCAATTCTACCCTCAGGACTGCAGCCATGAGGTGAGTAAAACGGGGTGGCTTGCATCCTCTGAGTCTTCTTGTCAATTCTTCCCCGACTTCCTCTTTCCTCTGCCAGACTCCTTTGGTACAGTTACACAAGGCAAAATGTATAGAGGCTATCAGGTTCCATGTTTGTGGGCATAACATGGACACCAGCAAACATCAAGAAAAATATTCCTTCTTTGCAATAATGCACCAGGGCATTATGGTCATTTTACACCTTCCTCTGAAGCAGGTGGCATTGACCTCTCTCTAGGACAGCCTTAAATGGCCTGTACTGGTGCTTGGTGTGACATCTGTTTTTCCATTCAGAAGGACTACATATTATTTCTGCAGAATAGAAACCTAGGCTAATTTGTACTTTATTATATTTGTACATTATTTAGAAACATGGAAGATTATAGCCAACAAATTCATTTCTGTTGTGTGCATTTCTCAAACACTGTCTGCTTTTTCATCTAAAAATTTAATTTCAATTCAACTAAAAAAATTTGTATTTCTTTATATTTTTTTCTTCTCCCCACCCTTTCTTTCCCATTTTCCCCTCTTTTCCAGGGAGAAATGGGTAGAGAAAGAGGAGAGGGGAAAGAAAGAACTAAAAATTAGTGCCACAAATATTTTTATTTCAATAAATTTGAATGAAGTAAAAACTTTTATTTCAAATCAAATGATATTTTTCCTATAGAAACTAAGTAATTTTTTTCAATTTGACAATTAATAATAATTGTTGCAGACATTTTTTTAAAAAACAATGAGTGAGTGTTGGTGCAAAAACAACTACCAAAACACCCAAGTGAAGAAGCAAATTAAACCACCAACTTGAAAAATCATATTTCCTTCTTAAAATTCAGTATCGGCAAGTTACTCCTAAGATTACTAGACCAATTGGAAGAAGTGAGAGGAAAACTGGGACCTCTCTCTCTCTCTCTTTTCTTTTCTCTGCTTGATTACTATGTATTGATAGTCTTTTGCAACACTGTCAGATTGTCACTGCCATACATTACTTCAGGGAAACTTGCATGCACACTCTTCTCTTGGTGGGATACTTGGGTGACTGTCTAGCATACATTATGCACTGGGTGATACTGATTATACATGTGTTTTTACAGTTTACATTTCTCTTCTATGATTCACCTGTCTTGCAGCCCTCACAAATTTCAAAGCAGAATAGCACCACCTAGTTGTTCACATACCAAAGCTAATGCCCTTTTTAGAAAAATGTGAGTCGGCTTTTGGCAACATTCTTGATGATCAAACAGTAGACCTGCAAACCAGTTAGTTTCCCAGAAGACAATAAGATTTTCAAATCTCTATTACAGATATTAAAATGCTAAACAATTATGATAACTCTGGGTATAATAACAAAGCATACTCTTTGCATTGTTTAAAGTTTGTTTCTGTATGACTGTAAAGGGGGAAACTGACCTGCTGAAGAGCTTGAACACAATATAATTGATATTGTTCCACTGTGTGGTGGGGGAGAGGGGCAGAGAGAGAGAGAGAGACAGCAGGATTCAAAGAACTCATGCAGGGCATCTGCACTCCATGCATTTGCAGAGCCGCTCTCAGTGAAAACTCTCTGTCTTCCTCCAGAGGGGTCTTCTGGGTGGGAGCTGAGTAGCCGTACAAAAGCCCTGCCCATTCCCTTGTGAAGGGGAGAGCAGAAGATGTGAGGGCTACAGCTTGCTAATGTAGGATTCAATCCCTCACAGCCCTTGTGACCTTTCCCAAAGCCCAGTCAAGTTACTCAGGATTTATCCTTTGTTTCTTGAATTTATCTAAATTATTTGCAGAGTATTCTTGTCAACATATGTTTGCCATTTATTTTTTTACTTATGTTCCTCTCTAAACACCACTGTAGAGTAGATATTTAATGTACACTGCAGATCAGTAAAGTCCACAGTGAGGATCTTTGTTTTACTCAGCCAAATCCACTGACAGATCAGAAAGGAGAATTTTATACTTTGACTTGCTCTTAGTCTGTTGTGTCTTTTACCAGTGCTCTTCTGTGTCACTGTGTCAAATTAAAGCTTTGTAAATATGGAACAAATGAAGCCCACTGAAGGATACGGACCATAAAAGAATGTGGCAGAGAGCTGGCAAAGGGATTTCAGTGCTTTCACATTTTCCTGGAAGAAAGTGATAGTGTGTGTGTGTATATATATCAGAAAGACTGAAATCCTCCATACATTTTCATGTTCAGAGATCTAGCATTGCATTCCAGGGGAGGCATGAAGAAGACTGCAAACTGTTAAACATTCATTAAACAAAGTCAGGACTACTGTGATCCCTGCAAGAATGTCCTTTGGGATTGGCAAATTTTCTTTACAAGAAATTAGTTGCCAAGTAAGATTACTATAAAGAAAAAACCTCTCCATGGACAGGAATGAATGCCAGATCAAGCCAAAAGATTCTAGAAATGGGAGGAGATATTTATAATTAATATAATTAAAATGTGTTGTAAATGGTTAATGTTTGTGGGATGAGGCTGCCATCCATTCCTACACATTGTTTATCTGAGGGTCACTAGTAGAGAGCAGGGGAACACTTGGATTGGAAGGAGTGAGCTTTGCCATCATGGTTGCCACCTTCATTGTCTCTTGGGAACCTAGGATCTACCATGACACTGTTGAGTCTTCATTAGGCTGATCCTGAAAGGAATCCTGATCACATAGGGCCAGAGAGAGAGCGCCAATGACTTCACTGCCTCCACCTGACCTCTATCCTGACAAACATGTGGAATGTAAGACTTGGGTTTCTGCTGTGTGTCATTTTCCTTCTCCACCTTATTTATTCTCTTTCCTATCTCTCCCCTTTTTCTATTCTGTCTTTTTACAAAACAGAACAAAACAAAAAAACAAAGAAGTTTTGCTTGCCAAGTCAACTCAATCTTTTGCAAACCTGTGACAGAAAGGTAGCTGAAAGCTGACACTGACTGACACTGGTACAAGTTTGCTGGGTCTTGGAGGGCACGTCTACACTGCAACTGGAAGGTGTGATTGCCAGCATCGATAGATAGACTCGCACTAGCTCAGCTCAAGCAATGTAATAACACATCGGAAATAGAAATTTGGTCACCATGGGACACCAAATGAGTAATCCACAACTCCTGAGGGGCTCATGTGAGCAATTCTCTTTGATATTTCAGTTCAAACACACCATGTCAAAGTACTGACTTCTGCATAGTCACGTGGGTTAGCAGAAAAGTCAGTAAAGTCAGTACAAGTAGCTATATATAAAATCTCTGGTAAATTTCATACTTAGCATTGTTCAAATATTGCAACATACTTCATAATGCTTTATTCGGATCACTAACTCATAGGCAGGAGAACAGAAACCATCGTCCTAACTTCTGTTAAGCTTCTTGAACCAAAAACCTTTAACCCTGAAATAGTTACAAAAGAGTCAGGAAAACAGAATAGAGGAAATAGTTCAACAAAAATGCCAGACCCCCAATGACAGTGGCAGAATGTGTCTGATATGAAACAACTTTCAAGATAACAATTGTACCATACCCAGCAAGGTCATACATGAAAACAATCTCAGGAAGAACACAGAATACCTAAATAAAACCAAAGAAGACATTTGCTCTCTACTTCTTCAAGATATCTGGTGTTATTGATCAGATCCCTCCACTATACTGCATTTTGTAGTACAGTTGGCTTTGGACCCATTTGAGGCTCCCTCCTCTATCATCCTGCCATGTAAGTTGCCTAAGGATATCAGCCCAGGCATAGGGCCCCAGGTCCCAAGTCATGTGATGAAGGCAGAATCTCAGCTTTCATTTAAATGGTCATTTTCTCTAGCCCTTTCTCGTTACAAAGAAACACTTAAAAGCAGGAGTCACCTGAATCTGCAGACAGAATAGAACAGTCCTAGCTCTGAGACATGTGAAATGTCCCATGCATCTCTGTGGGACGTTAACTCCAAGATCCACTATTCCTTGGGAGATGATCTGCCAATACCCTAGCTGCAGAAGAAGGTGCAATAACCTATGTGTGTCAGGGAACTATTTGTCTGTATAGTATGTATTATTATGTTTTATTTGATTTAGGAAGAAATGAGCAAGACATAATAGTAGTCACTGTAGTTAGTGGCTACTGACCTTGTACTTGTGACAGGGGAATTTGGTTCCGCTGGTGAGCAGAAAGTATCCAGGATGTTGTTGGTGTTAAACAATGTTAAACTGTCTGATCAGGTACTTTTACCATTTAATAGGCAGTGTGCATGCATACAGTGTTTTATACTTTTCATTTCTGGCATACAGATCTAGCCTGGACCTCAGCCATGCTCCTTCCCTGCTACTCTCCCATTCTTCTGTAACCTTCTCCTTCTCTACTTCCTCCTCCCCTGATGCAAATTGTGTTGATAAGAGAGCAAAGCTCTGCCCCTTCAAAAAATATGTACAATTCCATCCTGTTTACTCCAGCTAGGTTGACCTCTTGGTCAAAACTGCAGAGCTTCACCACTCTTTCACACTAAATTACAGTATTATGAAACAATGGAAGTTCAGTGTAAATGTTTCTCTGCATGAAAGGACTTAAGGGCACCCTAGCAAAAGCAGTGTGCAAACATTAATTAATAAATCCTCACAACACTCCTGTGAGTTAGGGAAGTAAAAATTACTAAGACAAACTGAGAAAAAGCAGCTGTATCTCCTTACATTTTGAAAATGTATCATTTTAGCTTAACTCAGTTTACAGTAACAAAGGTTAAGAAAATTGAAGTTTATGTCCTCTCACCCTTCTTTGTACCTGTTTATATTCAGAAATGAAAACCTTTAGTCATTATCTGTGGATCATTTTGGTTACCCCTGAATTTACTAAACAAGATCTTTATCTCTGTTGGTCATAGCCTACTTTCAGAACCTGGAAGCAGCAGCAATGTCCCTCAGCGTAAAAGAAAACTATTGGAAAAATTGCTAGCTTTGTTTCCTTTTAAGTTTCTAGGTGACTTTCTAAACTCAATCTAGACCAAAAAGTTATGTAAGTACAGTGAAACAAATGAAGGAACTGCTTTCCCTGAAGCATTTTGTAATTTATCTGACTCTGACATTAATAACACTCCTCATTTTCTCCTTGAAACCAGAAGCATTGATCAGTTTTGATGTATGTAAAGATGAGCTTTTGGGTTGTTTCTTTTTGTGATGTTGTGGGTTTAATGCAAAATGCTAAAGCTTAATGTATCATTTTAAAGCTTCCTGGGAGAGTGTGACATTTCTGGACGTTATCCAGACCACTGAGGGGCTGTATCATCACCTGTCCTGTAACCTGGGGTGCCTTGCAATACCTTGCTACTGTAGTTCCCAACCTGGATTGCTCACAAATGGACACCAGCATGCAGCATGTCCCTGAGTGTCAGTGGGTACCTCAGACTGCCAGCCATATTCTGGTCACACTCTGGCTGTCACTAGTCTTGGTTGTACTGCAGGGTGATTCCCAGCACACTCCAATCCCAGATTTCCCGCCCCCCACCCTCCAAAAAAAAATATATGGTCTATATTGTCCAGCCCTGTCCTGGACAGTCCAGAGATATTAGGTCCATTGTCCCTATAAGGGAACAATACAAAACAACTTGCCATCTTAAATGGATTTAGCCAGACAATTTAACTTAAATACATTGGATTAGTTTCAATTAAAGAATAAAACAATCTTTTTAACTACAAAGAGATAGATTTTAAGTGAGTACAAGTAATGAGACATAAAGGTCAGAATGGCACAAGACAAATAAAGATAAAGCACTTCCTACTGCCTAACAACAAATTATATTTGATTCAAAGTAAAGTCCTTACCATATCCTTCTAACAACACTTCTAATCAAACTTTTCAGGTCAGGATTCTTCCCTTAAAGTCTAACAGCTGTTTCTTTTGTCTTTTTAGGTGGAAAAGAGAGATGGACAGGGAGAGAGACAATCTGGGATGTTTTTACCCTTTACTTTTATAGTTCAGTCACACTTTGAAAAGTATCTTGCTGAGAGTATCCATTATCTAAAAGGTCTTTCCAGCTGAAAGCATGGAGGCTTTCACATAGTTCACAGCCTACATATCTACATAAAAGCCATATACACACACAGTATAAGTTTTAACCAAACAATTTAATACTGTACACAGCAATGATGATTGTGAAGGCTGGTTGAGGTGGTGGAGTCAGAAGGTGAAAAAGGGTGAGATATTTCCCAGGGAATGTCCGCTGCTAAATGATGAACTACCACTCAGCTGAGCCCTCAAAGCTTAACACGTTGTTAATGTAGCCTCACACTCTACAAGGCAGCAGGAATGGAAGGAGGAGACACAATAGACCCATGGCAGTGGCTGCAAATATTCCCTGCAGAAACTGAACACGATAATGAACCCAAGCTATCCCACCGGAGTGCACCACTCCCTCTACTTTCCAAAGTGCCAGGGAGTGCATGTGTGTGTGAGACAGAGACACACACGGTGTGGGTGAGAGAGAGACAGAGACATACACTGTGTGTGTGCTTGTGTGTGTCAGAGAGAGACACACACACTCACCCCATGGTGGGTGTGTGTGTGAGAGAGAGAAGGACAGGCAGACAGACAGAGACACACACTCTGTGTGTGTGTGTTCATCCGGTTCTACGGCAAGAGGAACCTAGCCATGGGGAACCTAGGTCCTGCAGGATAGCTCCACTGGGGGGCATTCTTGCAGAAGAGAGAAGTAGAGCTCTGTATGAAACCACAAGTGACACAAGCAGTACATTGATAGAATTCAGAAACCCCCCCAGAAGAGTAACCCTAATAAAAAACTACACCCCAAAGTAATGGGCAAATCTGGTAACACCATTAGTAACCTCTTCCAGTACTTAACTACCCTTATAGGTTTTCCTAAATCTAACCTAAATCTCCCTTGCTACAGATTAAGCCTATTACTACTTGCCCTACCTTCAGTGGACATGGAGAACAATTGATCACCATCCTCTACAGTCTTTAAAAGATACTTTTCTGCAGTACTACTGCCTAACCAGTTATTCCCCATTTTGTAGTTGTGCATTTGATTTTTCCTTCCTAAGCATAGGGAATGGACGTTCAAGTGGACCAAATTTATTTCAGTTGTGACCTACTGACAGACAAATTTGAGTCCAAGTCTCAAAAGGTGTAAAGGAAATGGGTTAACATTTTGGATCACGAAATCTCACAGCCTCCATCTATATTCCTTCTTTATAATCCAGCCTGCTCATCCTTTCACGTATTATCGATACTAGATGGATCAAATTCATTATTGATTTCAAAGAATTCACACCAAGGGTTAATTTGGCCCCTGACAATTAAGAGTATATTACAAACCACTTTAAAATGAACAAAACGTGTTTGTTCTTGCTGACAGTAAATATATGCTTACCTAACATTTGTCATTTCTATGGGAGGAACAATGTTTGCTGCTAATCTATAATCTGCTTGCACATGTTACAGCACTGAGAGCTATACTTAGTTCTGTCACATCTGTTCTATCCACTTACCTTGATAATGGATATAACTAACTAAACAGGAGCTAAGGAAATGCAAAAACATTTTGCAGCCATATTATACCGTATGCTGTTTAGATGTATTCATGGAGAAGGGAAGAAATAGATAAGGCTGATGGAAGAAAAAGTAATATTGTGTTAATTTCACAGGCTATTCACTTCCAAAATGTACGGCGTAAAGAAGATATTCCCTAAAGTACTAGAACAGCTAATCAAATATATTATATGCATTGATAGAATGCCTGTTGCTGTGGCATATGAGTGACGCACGAGGCCTCAAAAGGCCTCAGTTTGGAGCTGTGCCTCTCAGAAGTCATTCTAATTTAGAGCAATCCTTGTGGTGCACTAATTAGTGCACCACAAGGATTGCTCTAAGTTAGAATGGCTTTAAATAGCCTCCTGGAATCTGCTCCAGCCAAAACTAGCTGGAGCATGAAGCACTGACCACACGCCTCCCACTCTTGATAGTCTCCTTGCCTTGAGCTTGCCTCTAGATTGAACAGGGAGTGGGATAAACCCACTATTTCAGCTCTACACTGCTCTGGAAACTGCACACACACTCACACCAAGGGTATTGCACAGAGGTCAGCTAAACTGGCTTTACAGCCTTTTTACAGCTGCTGTCCAAAATTGCAGCCAACTAGAGCTGTCTGGGGGGCAGTTAGTTAAGTTCACTACACCACTCCATGAGCAATTAGGGCTCCTGTTTATTAGCATGGTGTTGAGTCCTGCTCTCAGTTCTATGACGGGCTGTTATTTTTAAGCACGATTTCCTCTATTCTGGCTCTTTGGAGGAATGCTACGCCAAAGAGATGTGCTTTAATAGTATGACTAAAAAATCACAAGGGTAGGACTCTCTCTCATTATCAGCATTCCACATACTCAAAAGTAAACCTGGTGCTGTGTCAGCAGATTAACTGCAGGTCCAAAAGGGGGTCATTTTTTAAATTATAGGATAGAAAGAGAAAATAAAATTGGAGTCCCTGTTTCAGCTGAAGAACAAATATTTTTGCATTGATTTTTCTTTTTCCACAACCTGAAGAAAGTTTTATATTTAGTATATATCAGTTCCTTGACTGTGATCATCTGTACTAGAAAATTAGAAAACAAAGCCCTCGCCTTGCTGAAAACATTTGAAAATTCTGCAAGACTCCAAGATATTAAATTGTCTTTTGTGACCAGAAACAAGTGTTCCTCCCAAGGTTTACCGCATGCTGTTAGCAGGCTGGGAACATGTGTAATTCCGGGGGCAAATTAATGATAGAAACAAATGACACTTCCCTTACCTTTCCATCACTAACTTGCCACAGAATGAGATTTTATTACATTATCCTCTCAGACTGTAAACATAAATAAAGAGCGAGGCTATCAGAAAAGGTTTCTGAGAGTAATATACATATCCATTTGACAGGTTTATATAACACTCTCCCTTTGACAACGCTTGCTAAAATACTTGGATTAGCTTAAAAACAACTCTAAGTTTCTTTGTTTTAATGTTTTACAAATAGAAGAAAGGGGAAGAGCTAAGAGGTAAGAAATGCCCTATGTCTACTTAGGTTTTATTGCTTTGTAAAAGACAGATTTTTACTCTTCTGGAAAATAGAAGTGCAGTGCTATATTGTGGGGTTTTAACCAACAGTCAAGTAAGGAGAGATGCAGGAGAAGGGGATCAACATACTATTGGCACTTCAGAAAGGGATTTTGTCAGTGGAGAAACAAGGCATGCAGAATGCCTCTGGGGCCACTGAGGGGTGACTCCTACATCTCCATGTTAGAGGTGCAGTGTATTGTAAACTATTCCTAGTGCTGGTGTCAAACCACTATTTGGCATGGAAGGTGGCAGGCTAATGGCATCCTCCCACATTACTTGTGGGTTTAATAGTACTAAGGTTAGGGCAATGAACTGGATTCTCTAAAGCCACTGTGTAATGTTGCTGCAAAGCGACTGGATACGGCCAGCAGAGAATAATCCTGGTGCACCAACTACTCGCTGCTGGCATAAATTGGGCAGGGTGGTTCTGCTGCCTCCTACACAAACTCCTCTCCCTCCCCTCCACACTCCTGACATAATAGGAAAGAGGAATCATGTTAGAAACAGGCAGGACAGAGTATGTGACGGTCATGTCAGAATGGCACACCACTGGCACACCAATTAGGACTGCCCCTAGGTAGCCTTAAATTGTACTGGGGTTGGATGGTCTGAATGAGGCAGCCAGAACCAGTGCCCTGCAGCATCCCTTTCCACTGTCTGAGTGGAGCTGGGACGCAGTGGAGAATCTGGACCTAAGAATCAGTGGTGGGACTGGTCCTGCTACCTTACTGCTAAAGAAGTTTCCCCTTAACTCAGGCAGAAGAAACCTACGTTTTCCTAGTAAAGATCCTTAGCCATATTTCCTCGGACAACTATTATGTATTCATGATTATATATTTTGCCAAACTTCAAGTGTTCAGGCTGAAATTTTCCTAAACCTTTAGCCACATTACCTTTCTGAATGAATTTTCCAAACCTGTGCGCTTGGCTATGCTGTTTATAATCACAGCTTTACCCACTAGACCAGGGGTCTCCAAACTTTTTTGACCGCGCACCCCTATAAAAAAGTTTTTTGAGTAGGCACCCCCATGGGGGAAGCCCCGTCCCCATCCATCCACTCCCTCCCACTTCTCCCCTGGGGTCGGTCCCCGCTGTGGCGCCCAGCTCCTAGGGCCCATCTCAGCTGCGGCGCTCGGCTCCCGGGGCTGGGTCTCAGCCACAGCGAGCAGGGGCTGGCTCCTGGGGCCAGGTCTCAGCCACAGCGAGCGGGGCCCGGTGCTGGGGCTGCAGCCGCGGCGCCCGGATCCTCCAGCAGGGGCTCCGACCGCGGTGCATGGCTCCCGGTGCTGCAGCGCACAGATCCTCCGGCCAGGACTGCAGCCGCGGCTCTTGCAAAGGAGTTGCCAGGACAGCCCGGCTCCTCCTGTCTTATTGGAAACCTCCTGGGTCCGCCCTGCTCCTCCTGCTGCCAGGGCCGCCGTGACACTTGCAGAGGAGCCGCCCGGCTTCTCCAGCTGCCAGGCCATGCATCCCCGGGAGTGGTCTCGTGCTCCCCTGGGGGTGCGCGCACCCCAGTTTGAAGACCACTGCACTAGACCGGTGGTTTTAAATCTTTTTTTCGTGTGACCCAGTTGAAGAAAATTGTTGATGCCCATGACCCAAGAGAGCTGGGGATGACGGATTTGGAGTATGGGAGGGGCTCAGGGCTGGGGTAGAGGGTTGGGGTATGGGAGGGGGTCAGGATTCTGGGCTGGGGGGTGCAGGCTCTGGGGTGGGGATGGGGCAGAAGGGTTTGGGGTTCAGAAGGGGGCTCTGGGTTTTGGGCGGCTCAGGGATAGGACAGGGAATTCAGGCACAGGGTTAGGCCGTGGACTTACCTCGGGCAGCTCCCTGTCAGCGGCACATCAGGGGAGCTAAGGCAAGAATTCTGCCTGTCCAAGCACCGCGGACCATGCTGTGCCCCAGAAGTGGCCAGCCGCAGGTCTGTCTGCTAGGCAGAAGCCCGCAAGTGATTCCATATGGCTCTCGCCTGCAAGCACCATGTCCCCTGCAGCCCCCATTGGTCAGGAACCAGCCAATGGGAGTGCGGAGCCATTGCTCGGGGAGGGAGCAGCGCACAGAATCCCGTACCCCCCTTCCCCCCAGCCTAGGAGCTGGACCTGCTGCTGGCTGCTTCTGGGGTGCAGTGTGGTGTTGAAACAGGTAGGTAATAGCCTGCCTTAGCAAGGCAGCACCGCTAATGGGACTTTTAACAGCCTGATTGGCAGTGCTGACCAGAACCACCGTGACCTAGTGCCTCATATTCAGTGCTGGGTCGGAATTCACAGTTTGAAAACACTAGACAACACACCCTGGGTGCAACTGGAAAACCACTACACTAGACAACACATCCTGGGGTGCAACTGGAAACTGGGTAACTGCTGAGTCCTCTGGCATACCAAGCTGGGCTCCCTCTCACACTGCGATGTTGTGACAAGCCAGAATACTTTCCAGGTCCAGCACTTACACAGCCACCCACAGGCAGGGGCACACCCAGCTGAGTTACATGAATGCATCTTCTAGCCCAGGGGTAGGCAACCTATGGCACCAGTGCCAAAGGCGGCACGCAAGCTGATTTTTAGTGGCACTCACACTGGCTGGGTCCTGGCCACTGGTCTTGGGGGCTCTGCATTGTAATTTAATTTTAAATGAAGCTTCTTAAACATTTTAAAAACTGTATTTACTTTACGTACAACAATAGTTTAGTTCTGTATTATAGACTTATAGAAAGAGACCTTCTAAAAACATTAAAATGCATCACCGGCATGCGAAAACTTAAATTAGAGTGAAGAAATGAAGACTCGGCACACAGCTTCTGAAAGGTTGCTGATCCCTGTTCTATCCACTCATGAACTAACAACAGGGAGGCTCCAGACAATTCCCCCAGCTTCCCGGCCTAGGACCCCAAGCTGTACCGCCTTGCCCTGATCAGAAGTCTGGTCAGTGTAAGTTCATTACCAAATCCGCCTGTCCCTCAACATGGAGAGGACATGGACCAATCTTTGTTCCTAAGCAGATTTCCCTTGCACTTCAAGCAACTCACTGTTTTAGGTAAAATATATAACACATTTGTTAGCTACGGACAGACAGATTTTAAGTGCTTATAAGTAGTAAGCATACAGAGTAAAGATGATTACTAAGGACTAAAAGTAAAATAACTAAATTACTGAAAGTAAACTAATAACTTAAAATGCCTTCTTCAAACCACTGAACAGCAAATGTAACTTTTTTTGTCTGAATAGTAAACACTGGCATTTTTATCTGTTTGAATAATCAAAATGGTGCTTTCCATGCCTTCTTGGTTGCAAAGATTTGAACTGCTTCCAGAAGGTCCACAGTCTGAGCCAGCTCATTCTCTAATGAGATGGTTGCAAGGCCGATCAGCCTCTCCTCGGTCATTGTGGAGTGTAGATATGTTTTTATTAACTTTAGCTTGGAGAAGCTGCATTCTCCACTGGCAACTGTTACAGGAAGTGTTAGAAATATGCACAGAGCAACAAAAGCATTTGGAAAGAGGGTGGTCATCTTATTTGTGCACATATATTCCAGAACAGCCTTTGGAATTGATCCTGCTGAAACTTATCTTGAAAGAGCTTTCAGTTCATCACCTAAATCACTTGCATCAATATTGCATGTCATCATGTGACAACACTGTCTTTAGTGTCCTACATTGCTGGTGTAGGTCTTCTTCAGGTATAGTGAGGAGTTTGGGGAGTTTCATTCAACATCCCAAATATACTGTTGTGTGTTCTCATAATATTACACTCAGTAGGGAATGTATGTGTGTGTCTCCACATAGGTGGGGTGCTAAGGAACTGCCTGAAAGGGGCGAGTGGTTGCCAACCCCGCACACTGGAGGAGGCAGGGCTTGGGCAGCCAGAGGTCCGAGCAACAGAGATGCTCGCCTGCCCTGTGTGGGGAGCGGGGCTTGAGCCAGTTCTGCAGGCGGAAGAGGGGTCTCTAGCGCCCTATCACGACACGGCATTCACGGGGAATGTGTGTGTGCGTCCCGCTAACAGGGCACTCCGCGGGGAATGTGCGTGTGTTCCCCGTGACACTGTGCACTCGTGTGTGTGTAACTCCTCAGCACACTGCACGGGGTGATGTTTCTAGGAGACGGATTGTGCCTGGACTGTTTTCAATATTTTGCATCGTCCCCTGAGGTGACACAGAAACAAACACAACACTGACCCCCGCCCCCCGCAGCACTGGGCCGCCAGACCACGCCCCCGCCAGCCCCGCGCGGGTACCTCTTAAGCCGGGGTAGGGGCGGGGCGAGCGCAGTGCGCAGGCGCTCTCGCCCTCCCCCCCCGGAAGCGGTTTGAACCGCGGCGGGAGACGGCGGAGCTGATCCGGTCGTAGCGTAGCACCGAGCGCGACTGGCAACATGGAGCCTGTCCTGGAAGGTACCGAGCGCCTCGCGGGGCCCGTCCGCCAGTGCGTGGGGCAGCTCCCGATGCAGCGGGAGAGGAGGGCAGTGGTGCGGGAGTTAGCTCCACGAGGGGAGCTGGAGGGGAGGAGGGTACCTGGAGGGGGAGGTTAGTACCCGCGTGAGGGGCGGAGGGGAGCTGGAGGGGGGAGTTGATAGCTCCAAGGGAGGAGGTGGACCACAGGGTGGGGGGAGGTAAGGAGTTTATTGGTTCCCTTTATATTTCCCATTTTCAGTCCATATTTTCAGGGCTTATTATTTAGTCTTTTTGTCTCATCAATGGAAGTTGGTCCATTAAAAGATATTACCTCACCCACTTTGTCTTTGCTAGGACTTTACTTGAAGTTAGGTAATTCAAAAGCACACCTTTTCTCCTAGTGAAGAGGCAGCCTCTGTGGCATTCATTTAAACTGTTTCTTTCATCCCATCAGATTTTGTCACTTTCACAGTTTCCTGGCAAACTCTATTAAAACCCTCTTGTCCAGGCCAACAAGATAGTTGGGCCTTGTTTACATTTGAAAATGTTGTAACCATTCTCAGTGTAGTTGTGATGAGCGCCTTAAGCAGTAGTGTAGAGGGGATGGGGGTGTTTTTACCATCAGATTATGAAAACCTGCTAGGGTTACCAATTTTCTAAGCACACAAAACCCAACACGATAGCCCCACCCCTTCCCTGAGCCCATGACCCCTGCTCACTCCGTTCCCTCTTCTGCACCCTCACTCAGTTTCACTAGGCTAGAGAAGGGGGTCGCGCCCTCGAAGCGACCAGCAAGTCTGGCTCCTAGGCAGAGGCACGGCAAGCAGCTCTGCAGGCTGCTCTCACCCGCAGGCACTGCCCCTGCAGCTCCCATTGGCTGTGATTCCTGGCCAATGGAAGTGTGGAGCCAGTGCTCAGGGCAGGGGGCAGCATATGGAGCCCTGTGCCGCCTCCCCTCCCCTATGCGCTTAGGAACTGGACCTGCTGACTGCTTGTGGGGTGCAAAGTGGAGCCAGGACCCATAGGGATTAGCCTGCCTAAGCTCTGCATCACCGCTGACTGGACTTTTAGCAGAATGCTTGGTGTTGCTGACCGGAGCTGTCTGGGTCTCTCTTTGACCAGGTGTTCTGGTTGTAAACAGGACACGTGGTCACCCTAAAACCTGCTGTACGGTTTTCATGATGCGGAGAAAATCCCTGAGTTGTGTTATAGTAACACCGTTGCAAGTACTGGTGCAACTGTGCTGTTGCCGGAAAATTGATACATTTTCCAATGTAGGGTCAGGGTGGGAGTTACTCCTTCAGCTGCTCTCTGAGCTGTGTTTGTGGTGACTGGAATGCACATGTGGCCTGTTGTAGGTAGGGGAAGGGAAACTGGTACAGTGCCGTGAGCACCACATCCCCTGTAGAAGTCCCTTAGGCCTTATTTACATGAGCTAAAATAAAATCTCGATTTCAGCGGATGCCTGCAATGGTGCAGCTACACTGTTAGCAGCAGTAAAACAATAAGCACTGTGTAAAAACATTAGAACGTTGTATACCACTATCATGAAAACTGAGTAAGTCTTCATGAAATAGTAGTAAAAATTCCCAAAGCCTGTTTATGCTAGCACCACTTCTAAATACAGGTGCTAAGTTTGTTTGCATAGACATGCTCAGAGATAGTGCCATGACAATAGAAGCTGAAGTACACCTGGAAGCATAAGCAATAAAAGTATAGGGGATTTGTTGTCACATCCCTAAAATATAATGTTCACTTGCCAGTTGGGGGCCAATTAGCCTGAATTTCCAATCCTGATAGCATCTGGCCCATAGTGGATGCCACGTATGTCAAATGTGTCCCTGTTGGATGCCACTGTTGCAAATGATGCAACCACTTCCTTTTCTGCAATATTGGCAAGTGACTGGTTATATTTCAGAATAATTCTCGAGTTTAGCTTGAACAGTTTAGATAAAATGTAGCTTATCATTGTGCTCAACTTCTGGAGCAAGCCTGAGAAAAAGAGGCCAAGGAGAAATTCTTGACACATTAATTTTTTGGAGACTAAGGATGCTCCATTGATAAGTGTGCTAGACTGGGACCTGCATTCAATTAGCTACTGCTTTGCAGACTACATAACATTGGGAAAGTCTTTTAAGTTCTCTGTGCCTCAACTCCCCATCAGTAAAATGGATGTAATAGTATTTTCCTACTTGAAGTGCATGCTGTGAGGATAAATACATTTTAAAAAAAAGAGAGACTGAGCTGCTCAGATGCCATGTTACTGGAGGACCGTATAAATACTTAAGAGCATAGTTTTTTTTTTTTAAAAAAAAAAAAGAGGGAGGTTGATCAGGAAATAAATGCTGGAGACCATCTTGCTTTAAGCCCTTATTTAATATTCATTTAAACTTTGTGATTGGCTTTTTGGCAAGGCTGAGACAAGTCAGACAAAAGCATCTGGGTCATTTGGAAGGCCAGATTTAGCTGTACTTTCATGCTCTGACCAGGCTGAACTGGCCAACCATGGCAACGGATTTGCCAAACTTGTCAGTTTCAGCTTTACTAAAATTCTAGCAGCCCTTTTAAACCAAAAACAAACAACCCCTTCTGTTGCTCATGCATGGTGTTAAGTTTATTAAACACATGTAATTGCTGGTGATAAACTTAGACACAGTGACTCTTCTTGCAGAGTAAGTTACTACTCAGTACAAGTAAGGGTGACAGAATCTGGTCTTAAGAGATTTAAGCAAGGTTTTTTTCAATATACATAGACAAAAGCACATGCTAATACACCAGTTTTGTTCCCCAGGTGTTTCAGCATATGTAGAAGTATGGTCATCCAACAGAACAGAGAATTATTCAAAAACATTTGCACAACAACTTCTGGATATGGGAGCAAAAGTAAGGAAATCATTTTCTTGTAAATGAATCAGGAGGGCAAAGTTTCCTCTCAGACTGTTGCTTACATATTCTACTTTTCATGTATGTCTCCTTATATGTATGGGTTAATCTAGTAGGAATGTTGTAAGAGTTGATATTGCGACCATCAAATTCATGAATGTGTATGGTAGATGGGAAATGAGTTAAACCCTATTATATAGTACTATACCCAAAAACACTTCGCTGTGAAGCAGTTAAGCTTGCTAAATACAATATACTTCACACAAATGCAAAAAAGCAAGGAAAAGAAAAGCTAAGCTGCTTATCAGGACATATGTAGTACTCTTCCACGGACTCTTACCCACCTTATCATTGCTACAACTGTCAAAAATCCCAAACTATGCACCACAATTTTACCTTCAAGGTTGTCAACCCACTATTCTGCCAACATTCCTAATAGCGTGGCTCTGCTCTGAAAAGTGACTGTAAAAATAGTATTGGGGGGTTTTATGTATGTGTTTCAGTGGTGAACATCTTTAATGTGCTTAGTTTTCAAGTGTAAAAATGTTTAACTCCAGGTTTTCCCCCTCGTTTTTTAGCCATGCTGAACTTGAGCTGGAGGGTAGACATCCATGAGGATGTCCGAAGGACAGGCTGAGATTTTAGTTTGAATGGAAGGAGACAGGCCTGGAGTAGAAAGGGAAACCTACTGTTTACTCATGTTAGCCCATCAAAGCCCAGATGCATGGGCTCTGCATGGAAGAGCGTGTGCTCAGTAAGATCCTTCCTGTGAATCAGAAAAATTGTTTACTAATTACAATTGAACACCTGTGCAAGTCTACTAAAGAGGTTGGCACGT
Organism: Dermatemys mawii; assembly: GCA_007922305.1. Taxonomy (NCBI): domain Eukaryota; kingdom Metazoa; phylum Chordata; order Testudines; family Dermatemydidae; genus Dermatemys; species Dermatemys mawii. The sequence goes on from ML677333.1 coordinate 25,154,493, forward strand.
GTTATTGACAGTATGGTCTATGGAATCTCTGTTAACTGGTGGTGATGTAAAAGGAGGAAAGATCCCAGCTTGACTCTAAGCTGATGGAACCTAATCTACGACTTTTCTGTTTCAGTCAGCCTACAAAAAAGAGTTCAGAAGAGCTGATAGTTTCTCAGACACAACATTAAAGACACACTAGCAGTCTGTCACAATGTATATTGAGCTGTGACACTTTAAGGGCAAGTCTACACTACAAAATTAAATTGACCTAAGTTATGATGACATATAGCCACCGCAGTAATTAAATTGCTTTTTTGTGTCCACACTACTTCTGTTGGTGGTCCTCATCCTCGCTAGGAGCACATCCACCAATTTAACTGACCCTGTGGGGGGGCATTGTGGAATACTGGAGCTGACAGCTGGAACTGTCAATGCAGTGTCTACACTGACTCTGCCTTGACCTAAGTATGTTGACCTACACTCTATGCCTCTTGCAGAGGTGAAGTTATAAGGTCAGTGTGGTGGGCAACTTACATTGGTGGAAGTAACACGGCTACCTCTCTGATTCTTTACATTGGTGGGAGCAACCTTATAGTGTAGACCAGGGGTCTCCAAACTATGGTCCGGGGGCCGGATCCGGCCTGTGGTGTTGACTTGTCTGGCCCCCCAACCTCCTCTGAGCAGGCATGTGGAGGAGCCACCCCTGCTTTCCCTTCCCCCCATGAGCTGCCGTCGGCGGCCCCATGTGCGGAGGGGTGAGTGCCCCCGCGGTGCGGCTGGAGGAGCAAAGTGGGGGGGTCACAGCAGCGGCCAGAGAAGCAAAAGGGGGGGTTGCGGCAGAGACCGGAGGAGCAAAATGGGAGGGCTTGCGGCAGCGGTGTGACTGGAGGAGCAAAGGGGCAGTGGCTGGAGGAGCAAGGGAGGTAGGGGGCGCGGCAGCAGCCCGCGAAGCCCCTTCAAAAATCTAGTATGGCCCTCTTCTCAAAAAGTTTGGAGTCCCCTGGTGTAGACGCTTACAGAGTTAGGTTGACCTAACTCTGTAATGTAGACCAGACCTAATTTTCCTATATCTGAAGAAGAGCTTTGTGAAAGCTTCTGTCTCTCACCAATAAAAGTTGGTCCAATACAAGATATTACCTCATGCATTTTGTCTTTCTAATCCTGGGGCTGACATGGCTATAACAGCACTGCATACTTTGCACTTCTCTTTATTTAATTTCATTTTGTTGAATCAGACAGTTTTCCAATTTGTCAAGGTTGGTTTGACAAAGTGCTGGCAGCCCCTCCCAGCTTGGTGTCATCTGCACATTTTATGAGCACACACACCATGCTGTAATCCAGGTCATTAAAGAAAATAGTACAGGCCCAAATAAATTAACATGATCCTGAAACTGTCCAACATTGAACAGTTTTTTAAAAAAAGTTCAGGGTTTAGTATACAGAGACTTCAGCCTGCTTAGCACCATGGGAAACACATTTATTTTTTAACTTTAGTGTAAAAAAACAAAAAGACAAATAGCCCCAGACAGAAAAAGAAGGAAAATTATTTCAAGAATTTGAAATATAAAGTGTTAAGAAGGCTTTCATTTTAACCATATTCAATGTTCCCTTTCCTTTAGCTATAGAGAATTTTTACAAGGGAAAAACTTGTTTGAAAGCCTTTTAGGTGGCATTAAAGATTATAACTGTCCTTTTTGTGCAGAGGAGCAAAAGTTGGTTCAGGTGGCCTGAATCTTTTGTTGCTGTTGCTTGATTCTGGTTTTTAAAAGACAAAGCAACAAACAAGCACAGAGGAAAGAGCAAAAATAGCAAATGCAGCTTCTGTCTCTGGTGTTGACTTTCACTTCTATTCTTGCTGCTGGAAAAATCCAGACACCACGGTGGTCTTATCAGCCACTCAGAGGCCTGGCAAACTTTTACTAGAATTGAGCTCTTTAGGGCACTACATTTAGCTTGCTTTCTGTCCACAGAGTTACAGCAGTGTTAGCTGGCCAAGACTGTATATTTTCTAAGTCGGACTCTCTTGGTAAGCAGAAGGGGGGAAAGGATAGAGATAGGAAACTGAAGAAATAAAGTGGGGAAGGAAAAGGATGCTTCGGATGTTGGGAGGAGCCAGACTGACGTTCCAGTTGGTGTTTGGGATTTAGTTAGAGCTTGTGGAGGTATCATCTGGGCCCCTCTCTCTGGCCTGGTTTGGTCAGGACAGCTCTTGGGGTTAGAATAAAGGTGGCACTGTGGTACTGCAAGACATCTTCTGAGGGGGAGGGTTGGATGGAAAGCCCCCACTTCAGATTTTGAGGGCTCAAAGTGGAGACATAGGTATCCTTCTGGTATCCTTCACTCAAAGTCAGGGGCACAGAAAGCTCAATTGGGAGAAGTGCTGTAGAGTAGTCACTTGAGTCCTGGAATAAACCTAAAGACAAAAAGGAACAGGGTGGATTTGATTTAAATCACTAGTTGGGGAGACTCTATTTAATCATGGATTTCTACAAAAAAGCATATTCTTGTTGGTTGTTATAACCTTAATACATATTCTTCACAACTCAGAGATAGATGTAGGTTTTATTTTTAGGAGGTGTACACTGTACATTTTTAAAGTGATTTCTTTTGAAAAATTTTCAGATTAGTTTTACAGCTATATCAGAAAATGAATGATTGTTTAGTTATTTCATTTACCAAAGGCAATCGAGCAGATAGTTCACCTCCCAATGACTTCATAAATATCTCAAATTCAACAGGTTAATCATTAATATTTGGAGGATTTTCTTGCCATGCTATATTAGGAGGAGAACATCACCAGAGAGACATTTAAATTGTTTTATTTAACAAAAGCAACGTACTCTGGATTTTTTTCTTCAACAGTAAGCTTATAATATTTTAACAAAAGTAGCATGTATTTTTTAATTTAAACATTCACATTTTTTGAAATCAGTTTTTTTTGTTTTAGTTAAAAACAATTTTGTTAAATGAAATAGTCAATATAATTTTTTTTTAAATATGTAAACCAGGTCGACATGAAAAACTTAAAATATTGGCTTCTGCAGCTAACTCAGTCTTCTCACCTTCATTTTCCTGTTTGTTCATAATCTGGAAAAGGAAAATAAGCTTTCTTGCTTTTTCAGGTCCCAAATGATTTCTCAATTTGGAATGAATTAGTGCAAGGGAAGAAAATATTCTTCCTGCAACAGCAGAAGAAGCTACTGCTGTTAAAAGTGAGATTATCACTTCAACAGTCTCTGAATCCAAGTGCTTAAATGATTTCCACCAGTTCACAGGTGTGACTTTCTTTAAAACATCATCAGCAAACATATTTCTTGAATGATTCACCCTTAACTTTGAAGTTTATTATATTTTGCATTATGGAGGGATGATTGCTGGATGTCCATGTCATAGCCAACTCCTCTTCAGCAGTTAAGGTTTGACCCTGGTACCCTGTATTGAGAAATAATATATAGAGGTGAGAATATTTGCAAGAAAATGAGGAGGAGATAGTGCTTGTCCCTTTTGGGTTTTTTTTGTTTTTTTTTTTAATGCTTGTAATTTAACTCTGTCACTGCATATTTCTCTTTTTAAGATCTCACTCAATTCCTTCCAAATTTCAACAGAGTCCGCAATCCAACAGTGATTTCCCTGCATTTTGTTCAAGGTTACAGAAATAGGCTTTAGGGTATTCAGCATGTGTTCAACATTTCTCTTAAGATCAATGTTGAGTTCTTTGGCTGTGATAGTGCTGTCTATTTTTTCACGATTTTGTTCACAAACTATCATCAGATTAGGCCAGTTCTTGAAACAGTGTTCAAAATAGTCCACTACTGAGTTCCATCACATGTCTTGTGGGAGAGTTTTCACTTTTGTCAGAGCAACTGGTGCAAAGTGGTTGTTACGGAAGTATTTTGCAGTTTCAACAAACATTAGCCTTTATTTTTGGCACACTGAAGTCTTTGGCTAGGAGGTGCATCAAATGAGCACTGCAACTGTATGTTACTAGCTTGGGAGTCTCTTCACGCTCTTCTAAATAATTTCTTCTCATCTTGGATACATTTGCAGCATTCCCCTGTGACCAAGCTGCATACTAGACATTTGATTTTTTTTCCCCACAGGTTGTTATAGTTTTTCCTGCTGCTGTTTGTAAATATTCTGCTGTGTGCGCATTTCCTGATACATCAGTTGTTTCTGTAAGGAAGACATTCTCTTCTACTGTTGTCACACAAGCACATACAACAGGGTCATTGTGGACATTGCTCCACCCATCAAGACTCAGATTAACAATTTTACCCTTTAAACCTTTTGCACACTGCTCAAGTTCTCTTTCATACATTTTATCCACCAATTAGCCTGCAACATGTGCTCTGCTGGGTGGACTGTACCCTGGTGTTAATGACTGAACCATGTTAATGAAGTGTGGGTTCTCAATCATACGGAAAGGAGAGTTTGTTGCGTAAACAAACCAGGCAATTTTTTCATCAATTACCTCTTTTTGTAATCTGCTGTTTCTTATCACAAACTTATCTATGGTTATTTCTGCATGATGAGATTTCTTTTTCTTTTTGCTACAGGTGATATACTGTGTGCCACCCTCCCCTGCAGTTGCTGTCACAAAACTCTTTCCCATGCGCGCCCCAAACACTGCCAACACTCTTATAAACCTCCTGGCTTCAGTCTGTATCCACAGCATTCCACTCCTTTCCTGTCACAGTCCAACACTGCGGACTCCTAGTACCACTGTGACAGATTTCTGTTACCGGTCTGCCTGGGCCTTAGTTGATCAGGCTAAGACCGCAGGTTCATAGTGGCAGAGATTAAGAAAACACACCATGTGACTGAATTTTAAAGCTTTATTAAGAAAATAATAAAAAGACAGTGTTGAGTGCAGGAACTGCTTCCACATCACTTAAAGGAAGAAAGAAGCGTTAGTTGTCAAACCCTGACCCACTTTTATACTCTCAGATGCGCTGCCCAGGCTGGCCAGGCCTGAGGAAGTGTGTGTGTGTGGGGAGAACAGATGGGAGTTTGTCGTGTGCACAGGTTGTCTGGAGGTCCGTTGCCAATCTCTGAATTGCTCCAGCTGTCAGGAGGGTTTTAAGTCTTGGGTTTCTTTGGGGGTGTTCTCACCCCAGGCCCTCTCTTCCTGGTGTTCTTTGTACCAGTCTAAACAGGCTTGCTGTCGCCTCCATGCTTTCCCAAAACATCCCGGCTTCGGAGACTTTTTCCCTTCTATTGGCCTTTGCTGTCTGCGTCTCTTTCGCTATCACCATGCTCCTCGTCTCAGGGCTGCTGTCTTTCTTGGCTGGCAGCCAAGCACCGGCTGTGAGCTCTGGCCTTGGTCTTATTTGCGTCTGAGCTAGTTGAAATGTTGACTTAACCCATTTTTTGCTCTTTTCTTCCTCTCCCTCTCTCTTAGCCTATTGAAACCTGCAAAGAGACCTGTCATTCCACACTCACACCTTTAACCCTTCCCATAATGCTTTGCAATGCTTGCAGCAGCATTAGCAACACATCATCTTAATCTACTTCCCCGAGGGACTTCAGGGAGGCGGCTGTTAGGGTGTGACACCACTGCACTCAACACCCGTCTCTGCAGTTTAGCTCTGCCATAGTACAGTACCTGCTGCACTGTACTCCAAAGGAGAAGGTTGGATATGATTCCTGGACATACACAAATCTTTAATTGTCCTGGGACCCTCCCTTTCCCCATCCCCCTCAGCGCTGATTTTTTTTGTTTTTGTTTTTCTCTCCTCCGGTTGTTTTTTTAATAAAAGAATTATGTTGGTTTGAAAGCAATCTTTATTCTATTAACTGAAAGCAAACAGAGCCCTGCAAAGCAACAGACAATTATCTTTAATCTTCATATTGTATCGTCTGCACTGATCACAATCCCCTCCTAACATTACCAGCACTGCACTCCCGAGCATTGCAACAAACTGTAGTGGTCTTTAGCTTCAAATTGCTGCCTCAAGACATCCCTGATCCTTATGGCCCTGCGATGTGCTCCTCTAATAGCTGTGGTCTTTGGCTGGTCAAACTCAGCCTCCGGGTGCTAAGCCTCAGCAGTCCATCCCTGAGTGAAGCTTTCGCCCTTCCCTTCACAAATATTATGGCACATACAGCTGTAAGCATAGGAATATTGTCATTGGCCAGGACCAGTTTCCCATCTAGGCAGTGCCAGCGGGCCTTTAAATGGCCAAAAGCACACTCAACAGTCATTTTGCACTTGCTCAGTCGATTGTTGAACCGCTCCTTGCTGTTGTCCAGATTCATGGTTTTCCGGAGCAGGATGCGATTAATGGCCCTCCACATTTCTGTCAACATGAGTCCAAAGGTTGATTTTTCCCATTCCAAACTGGTTAGTGATCAATCGATAGCAGTCTGAAGTAGCCAGCTTCTACAGTGTAACTGCCATGCACTTCTCCAACAGTAGGGCAGCTCTCATTCTCATGTCCTTGTGCCACAGGGCTGGGGCGAGCTCATCACACAGTCCCATGAATGTGGCCTTCCTCATCTGAAAGTTCTGCAGCCCCTGCTCGTCATCCTAGACATGCTTGACTATGTGATCCCACGACTCACTGCTTGTTTCCTGAGCCCAAAAGTGGAGTTCCACTGTGCTTCTGGAATTCATGAAGGTGCTAACCAATCTCGTGTTGTAGCTACTACACATGGCGAGATCAATGTCTCACTCTTCTTACCTTTGAAGTTTAAGGAATAACTCCACTTCCGCCCTGATGTGTCAGTCAGAGCAGCATACTAGTCAACAGTTCAGGATCCATTTCTGCAGACCGAAGAGGCAGAGCACGTAGTATACAAACCATTGAAAGATGGCGCCAAATGCAGATGGAAGCACATGGATCGTTGGGATGTGAAGCAATATGTCACCAGCTATTGGGACAGGACCCACAATGCCCTTGACCCCCATCTGCCTCTCACAACTTCCTTCAGCATTCTTCCAAGTATTGAAATTAGGCTGATGATCTGTAATTGCCCGTGTCCTGTTTGTTCCTTTCTTTAACAATAGGTATCATGTTTTTTCCTTCTCCAATCCTCTGGGACATTACCCTTTGTCCATGAGTTCTTGAAGATAATAGCTAATGTTTCTCAGATTGCTTCACCTTGTTCCCTAAGTGTCCTCCAGTGAATTCCATCATGCTGACTTGAATACATCTGGGGATACGTTTACAATATAAAGACTGTACCGGTATAACTACATCGCCATAGCTGTTCTGGAATTACTGTATAGTGTAGATGCAGTCTACATCAACGGAAGATTTTTTTTTTCCATTAGTAGAGGATCCACCACCTTCCCGAATGATGATAGTTAGGTTGACAGAGGCATTTTTCTGTTCGTATGACTGCATTTATGCTGGGAGTTAGGCTGGCATAGCTATCTCTGTAAGGGATGTAGATTTTTCACACTTAATGGTCAGCATAGCTATGTTGGTCTGCACTTTAAAAGTGAGGTCAGGCCTAACTTGTCTAAATATTCTTTATCCTGTTCTTTCCCCATTCTAACTTGTGTTCTTTCCCCCTTGTTAATATTGTGTTAAGTATCTGGTCATAATTCACTGATTTTAGTGAAGACTGAAGCAACATAGGATTAAACACATCAGTTTTCTTGATGTCATCCATTATTAGCTCTTCTTCCGTACTAAGTAGTGAACCACACTTGCCTTAGTCTTTCTCTTGCTTCCGATGTATTTGAAACCTCTTCTTACTTCCTTTTGTATCCCGGTTATTTTATTTTGTCCTGACATGCTTGTGCTGTCCTTTTTTATTTGTATTTAGCAATTTGTCCATATTTTCACTTTTTGTAGTATTCCTTTTTGATTTTCAGATCTTTAAAGAGTTCTTGATGAAACCATATTGGCCTTCTTGTTCTTCCTAACTGTCTTCCCATCTTGATAGTTTGCTGTTGTGCCTTTTAATGTTGTCTCTTTGAGAAACTGCCAGCTGTCCTGAACTCCTTTTTCCCTTAGATTTTCTTTCCTACCAGACCTTATCTACCTGTTAATCTGCCTTTTCGAAGTCACCCCCGAGACCAAGCAGTCCGAGCATGTCATGTCCCTCTTTTTGCATCCCTCGCCTTCTCTGTTGCATCAAAGATAAACTACTTGTCTTAACTTCCAAGGCCCTTCTTGACCTGTGCCCACCTTACTTATCGTTCTTTTGCTATGAAGATGTTGACTCATGATGCCAGCCTTTCTTGCCTACTTGTTAAATTGTCAAACAAGCACCTGCATGCTTTCTACTATGCTGTTCTTCATGGTTGGGAGGAACTCCCAAAGTTACCTTCTTCAAATTGATGCCTGTGAAAAACTTGGTAATGATTAGTCCATTGGTATGCTCAGACTACTTCCTATCATGCAGATCAATGTTGTCTCATTGTGGGAAGTACAAAGAAACAATCTGTCTGTATCCATCAGTTGTCTCTAGTGTTATACTTGGATTGTAAGCTTTTGGGAGCAGGGACCACCTTTGTTCTGTTTGTACAGTGCCTAGCACAATGGGGATATGGTCCATGACTAGTGCTCCTAGGTCCGTGGTAATACAATAATTTGTCACAAATGCAAATGTGACTCACAATAAACACGAAGTAGATCTGTTGAATAAGAAGGTGTTATTTCATGTAGACAGTTCACACTGTAATTACACTGAAGTCTTGAGAATTCCAAGCTGCTGACTTTCAAGTGGATGACAGCACAGGTAGCAAAATACAGTTTGAAATTGTTCTGAACCCTTCTTTTTGGTCCATCTGTTAATGATACTTTTGATATCACCTATTGTGGCAGCCAACAGTAAGATTCAACATAAGATTTCTTAGTCATTTGAGGAGGTAACTTATAAAAAAAAAAAAAGCATTTTTAAACACTTGCTTTCTTCATCATTTGCAAAACACATTTTTAACTTTTAGGAAAGTCTTTAATTGTGTTTTAGGATGAATGGCCCTCATGGTGCATGGTGAAGTTGGTTGATAGATACTCAATCTTTACACATTCCAAGAAACTTTCAGTTTTAAGTCCAATACTGTAATTTGTGCATAGATCAATACAGCTTTCCCAATATGAGTTGTCTTCTGGTGTCAGTTTAAACCCCACCAAAATATTTCAAGATGCGAGTAATCTTCCAGCATCCTCTATTAGAATGATTAATTGTGGTGCCATACATATGGATGGAACCTTACACAGAGTATTTAGAGAATTAAGTTGTCAAGAACAATAAAAGATCAAAGAGGATGAGGTGAGGAGATGATTATGATGATGGAAAGATCATGCAGTCTCCTGAGTAATGCATGTGTGTTGAGGGCTTCGTGGATATTTTTTTGTTTTGGCTAAGATGATTTACAAGCCTGTCAAAAGCAAATTTTAAGTAACTTAGATGAAGGAAGCGTGGAACATTAGAAAGATAGTGAATGGCGAAACAATTTGAATTGAATTCTAAACACTGGGTTTGTATTAGTTACAAAATTTTACTCTGTTTGTATGTTTAAGGTTTAGTTAGGTGAAACTATAATCATGATTTAGTGGTCCGTGTAATATAGTTTCTGAGGGCTTAATTGTGATTAGTCAACATGATGCTGAAAATGATTTGTCTTGAGACACACTGACCACATAGTCGTTCTCAGTATCTTGTCAGCTAACTTGATTCTTCCCAGCTGTGATTAGTTTTGTAGTGTAAGCCAGCCCACTGTGAGGGCCATTTTAAAAGCACAAAGAAATTGTATGTAGATGAAAATCAGTTAGAGATAAAGTTAGAACTCTTTAGCCTTGTGCATACTTTAATATTATATAGTGATGCACTTATCATTTAGATGACGCTGACTAGTTTCTCAGTCTGACTCTTGTGATTCCTGATGCATGAAGTCATATTTAGGGCTTCTTAAATGAGGCAACCTTTCCAAGGCATTCGGAGGATTGAAAATAAAGATACAGCAGGCAGCCAGAAAGTGGTGGCCTAGAACAAAGCTCTGTTTGAAATCATGAGTCCATTTTATCCTACCTTACATGCTGGAATTCTTGCTTTGAGGTGGTAAAAGCTGTTCTTTAGTAATGGTTTGACTAACGAATTAGCTTGCTTTTGGATGTTTCTTGCTGAGAGAAAAAATCAAAACAATCTTTGACAAAACACGCTTTAAAATTTTTATAGTAACTTTTATGAAATCCTTGGGTTACTATTTGCAATAAAGGTGGTTATTTTATGTAGTTTCATGAGGGTTTGCTGATCAGTGAACTGAAATTACTAATACTTCTCTTTGTATAATCCTGTAGGTTTCAAAAACTTTTAACAAGCAAGTGACACATGTAATCTTCAAAGAAGGACATTTGGCTACATGGCGAAAAGCACAGAAGACTGGAGTAAAACTAGTTTCTGTACTCTGGGTGGAAAAGTGAGTACTGCTGTATATTAAAAATGTGATTTTTTTTTTTCCAAGGGGAAGTTTTTAAGAACTGCAAAAAAGTGCATTATATGTGTTTTTTTGTATATTTAAAATAAACTTCACGATTATTACTAACTGGCCATTTTGAAAGGTCAGACTGAAGTGATGTATTTTGGTATTTCTATTTTAAGGCATGTTGGCTTCCTAAAGAAAAGAGTAGTTCTATTTTGAAAAGTGAAGTGATCGTAAACCTGATTTTACGGTTTATTCTCTAATATTCGTACAACCCTCCCTTCTCAGAGACCTGTGCCAAAACTACTTTGGACAGATGGGCAATGGAGATAATACAGAATAAATGCACACAGTTTCTCCTTTTTCCTAGGAAACGGCTTTTAATATGCTACCCCTCGCCCTCTGGAACAATCAGAGTAAATTGCCCTGCTTCTACAGATCAGCTCCATATAGAATGTGCCTGCACAGGAGAAAGAATGAGGGCCATATTTAATCTGGTTCCTGTGAGATCTGGCAGGAATAGATTGGTCCTGCATTTGGAAGTTTTCTCAGCTGCCATATGAAAAAGTTCAAATATGAAGTTGACCTAGATGGCCATATCATAGGGTGTTTTTCCATCCTCCACAAGCCTCTGAGTGTCATAGACAATTTTGTCCAGCACAGAAGAAAATTTTCTCTTTTACTTATGAGCGCCAGCACTTAAATACAGAGCTTTGCCCTTCCAGTTAGCCACAGCATCTTGAGTTTTTGTCAAAATCCTTCTGGTGCATGTGGTTACTTTCCAAACACACAATTCAAATATTTTCTCAAAAAAAGTGATCTGGGGGCTGTTGCTATGGGTGCAGTGTCTTAGAACTTGTCTACATTACCTGCTGGATCGATGGGCAATGATCAATGCAGTGGTGGTCGATTGACACCCCTCCCCGCTCTCCCATTGCCTCCAGTAGTCCAGCAGGGTGAGTGGCACAGGTGGAATTGACAGGAGAGCATCAGCCGTCGACTTACCGCGTTAAGTAGATCTAAGTACGTCGACTTCATCTATGTTATTCACATAGCTGAAGTTGTGTAACTTAGATTGATTTCCCTTCCCCCTGCCCGCGCAGTGTAGACCAGGCCTTAGACTTAGTCAGAGGATCTTCTACATATGTTTCCACCTTTTACTCCCTTTGAATAACCCAGAAAATGATATGGGAGCAGAGCAACCTTGAGGCTTCAATGTTAAGAGCATAAGTTCTGTTGTATATAGGTTCTTAGACTACACTCATCACTGTAGTATCTGATTATCTTCCAGTAGTCCATTGAGCAATGTGGTAAACATCTGTCACATGTTTATCCTTTCCCCTCCCGAGGAGGAGAGTATACAATGGAGTGTGTTCTGGATTTTTTTTATAAATATTGCTAAGGCTGCGGGTTCGTCAAGGAAGACACAGATTCCATGACTTTTGCAGCGGCTTTTGCAGCTGGCCCAAGGGCTGCCTGAACAATTTGGGCGGCCCCCCAGGCCAGCTGCACCGGCTACTGCTGGGGCAGTCTCGGACCACCCCAGTCCCCCGTCTCCTCGCAGCAGCAGGAGTTTGGGTGTGTGAGGAGGCTCAGGGCTGGGAACTGGGGAATGGGAGGGGGTGAGGGCTCTTGGTGGTACTTACCTTGGAGGGACTCCCCGGAAGTGATGACATTCTTAGGCGGAGATGCAGGCAGGTGGCTTTGCACGCTGCCTCTGCTTACAGGAACCATCCCCACAGCTATCGTTGGCTGTGGTTCATGGCCAATGGGAGCTGCAGAGGCAGTACGTGGGGTGGAGGCAACAAGTATCACTGCCTGGCCACATCTCCGCCTAGGAGCTAATGGAGGGGGGTGTTGCTGCTTCTGGGGAATCGTGGAACCAGGTAAGGAGTCGTGTTCCCCCCCGCCCCCGCCCAGCATCATCAGGGTCCCTGGTCTGCGTATCACACACCCCTTTTCCCTCAAGATTTAGTCAAGGATATATAGTAAAAGTCATGGACAAGTCACAGCAAATAAAAATTCACAGCCTGTTCATGATCTGTCTATGACTCTTAATAAAAATACTCTGTGATGGGTTGGATCACAGAAACCCCCTCGGGGCTGCCAACTGATGTGCCAAGACTATTTCTGACCCTGCTCCCTTGCCCCTAACCAGCTTGGGACTCCAGAAATCCTGCGTGGTTTGAGTGAGACTCACTAGCCTGCTGCAAACCCAGACCCAGATCTGAACCACGTCACCTAACAGCTATAGGCTCACCTGGAAACAGGTTAAGAAATGTTCCTGTCTTTAATACTCAGATGCTCAACTCCCAGTGGGGACTGAACCCTAAATAAATCTGTTTTACCCTATATAAAGCTTATACAGGGTAAACTCATAGATTTTTCGCCCTTTGTAACACTGATAGAGAGAGATGCACAGCTGTTCACCCCTCCCCCCAGTACTAATACCTATTCTAGGTTAGTTAATAAGTAAAAAGTGATTTTATTAAATACAGCAAGTAGATTTAAGTGGTTCCAAGTAGTAACAAACAGAACAAAGTGAATTACCAAATAAAATACAACATGCAAGTCTACGTCTAAGAAACTGAATACAAATAAAATCTCACCAGTTCCAGTAAGCTTCCTTTTGCGGAATAGTCTCCTTTTAGACTGCGTCCAGCAATCACTCACACTCCCCTGTATTAATGTCCTCTGTTGCAGTTGCTATCAAGTATCCTTGGGGTGGAGAGGTTATCTCTTTAGCCAGCTGAAGACAAAATGAAGGGGTCTCCCAGGGGTTTAAATAGACTTTCTCTTGTGGGGGGACACCCCTCTTCCCCCTATGTAAAATCCAGTCATAAAATGGAGCTTTGGAATCACATGGGCAAGTCACATGTCTGTGCATGACTCAGGACTTGCAGGTAGCAGCCATTGCCCACATGCTACCTTGAACATCCTCAGGTAGACTTCTTATGTGGATTGGAGTCTCCCAGGCTCTTTTGTCTGTTAAATGCTTCTCGACTGGGCACTTAACTTGCATATTCCTTTCCCAAGAAGCTGACCAAATGTTTTTACTAAGGCTACTTAGGGTATGGTTACACTTACAGGATTATAGTGCTATTGGTTATAGCGGTCCCCTTATACAGCAATATGTATAGCGCTATTGTGTGTCCACACTGAGACGCGCCAGCTGTATAGCATGGGCATATTTGTGGCACTTCATGCGGCATTAAGAGCAGCGCATTAGGGCAGGTATCCCACAGAGCACCTCTTCCCGATCTGGCGCAATGCCTTGTGGTAGGGGGGCGTCACTTGCGGGGCATTCTGCATCTTGTTCCAACTACCCAT
>ML677333.1:25168282-25450828 GCA_007922305.1 Dermatemys mawii
GACTGTCGCCAGCACATCTCTGTGTGCAGTGGAGTTAATCCTTGACATGCAGGATGACAGTGATGGGTCTGAAGATGAGATCGAAGTGGTGAACGCGTTTGACACGAAACTTCTTGTGTCATTAACGGACATGCTCACGGCTGTGGAACGCCGCTTCTGGGCACGGGAAACGAGCACTGAGTCGTGGGATCGCATCATCGTGCAAGTCTGGAACAATGAGCAGTGGCTGCAAAACTTTCGCATGAGAAAAGCCACTTTCATGGCTGTTTGCTGAACACGCCCCTACCCCGCGGCGCAAGGACACCAAATTGAGAGCTGCCCTCCCGGTGGAGAAGCGGGTGGCTATCGCGATCTGGAAGCTGGCCACCTCAGACAGCTACCGATCGGTGGCCAACCACTTTGGGGTGGGAAAGTTGACAGTTGGAGTTGTGCTGATGCAAGTGTGCAGGGCCATTAATTGCATCCTGCTACGAAAAATTGTGACTCTGGGTAACATGCATGACATTGTTGCTGGCTTTGAAGAGATGGGTTTCCCTAACTGTAGAGGGGCGATAAATGGGACCCATACACCTATTCTGGCGCCCGCCCACCTAACAGACGAGTACGTTAACCGAAAGGGATACTTCTCCATGGTTCTCCAGGCTCTTGTGGATCACTGTGGGCGTTTTACTGACATTAACACGGACTGGTCTGGAAAGGTGCCTGACGCACTCATCTTCCGCAACACTGGCCTCTTCACGAAGCTGCAAGCCGGAACTTTTTTCCCAGACCAGCGGATCCCCGTGGGGGAAGTCGAAATGCCCATCATGATTCTTGGCGACCCTGCTTACCCTTTAATGCCCTGGCTCATGAAACCGTACACAGGGAGCCTGGACAGCAGCCAGGAAAGGTTCAGCTACAGGCTTAGCCGATGTCAAATGACTGTAGAGTGTGCTTTTGGGCGTCTCAAAGCGCGCTGGCGCTGTCTTTATGGGAGGCTTGACTTGGCTGAGGGTAGTGTCTCCGCAGTTATTTCCGCATGCTGTGCCCTACGTAATCTTTGTGAGCGGAAGGGCGAAGGCTTCACTCAGGCATGGTCCTCGGAGGTTCAACGCCTGGAGGCCACATATGCACAGCCAGAGAGCAGGGCTCTTAGAGGGGCCCAGCACGAGGCTGTTCGGATCAGGGATGCCTTGAGGGAGCATTTTGAGGCTGAAATCCAGTTCTAAAGGGAAGTGCAGAGGGACGGAGGGATGGAGGGAGGAAGTGTGCATTCTTTTAGTAGGAACAGGTATTTGCTTTTCTGTAGTCACTAATAATCTATGTACACTGAATAAAGAAACCCATTTATTAAGAAGACAATTCATTTATTCAACAGCTACTTCGGTTGCTGAAAGAAAATATTTTGATGCATGTGTGGGGGAAGTGGGGGGAGGTGCAATGGGGGTGGGATGGGGTCAGTCAGAGGTTGGAATATGTCTGGATCTTTGAGTCTCCAGTGCCCTCAGAGTTGCCGTGTCCCCCGAACCCCATCTGCGGAGGGCAATCAGGCATGTTATTAGGGGTTGACTGCAGTGGATAAGAGTCCTAGGTTTGGGGGTTGTTCAGTGAAGACAGAGGGGTTGGAGGCAGCTGTGGATGGTGATAACCAGATAGCTGATGATAGTGGCCTGGAGGGTACAGAGGGCCGGAAGGGGAAGGGTTTGGGGGCAAATGATAAAGGGGGCGGAGAGTGTGGTGCTTCTCCCCCTGAATGGTGGCAATCCGCTGCATAGTCTCCAATTGAAGCTGCAGTAATGAGCAGCTTATCGGTGCTTTTCCGCCGGTGAATCGCATTCTCCTGCCGCGCTTTCTCCCTCAACTTTGGTCCTCCCTCCACCTCTGTGCAATTCGATTCTCCATTACAGCCTGTTGCATTACTTGCTGTACTAGATCCTCTTTGCTCTTTCGTGGCCTCTTCCTCAGTCACCTCAGCCTGTCAGCTGTTGATAACAGCAATGGCACAGGGCTCAAGGTCGATGCTTCTAAAAGAAAGATACATGTAATAGTGGCTCCCTTGTAAACAGCAGACGTGCCTATGATTCCCCCGCATTCCCTGTTTGCCTGTCCCGCAGAGAGCACACAGACAACAACGGAGCCCCTGCCGTGGTGAGTCCTCTCCAGAGGCAGGGGGAATGATTGTTTCCCTGCTGTGCTGTGGCGGGGGTGCGGAGTGCCGGGAAGTGGCGGGAGCCCTACTCTGCACACTGTCCCAACATTCTCCGTAGGTGTTTGTCCTGGAAGATATCTCGCTGCTGCGGGTCACCGAGGAAGAAAGGCAGGAGATTCTAATGAGATGTGGCTTCCACCCAGGGCCATATGCAGCTTGCCTCTATGCAGCAGTGCTCCCCCCGACCCATTGCACCACAGTGGTGGGGACTAGAGACCGTGACCGGGACGGGGGCTGCGCTGGCTCTCCCAGGAAACCTGCGCAGACGCATTGCAAGCGCTCGTATTGAGACCTTTGAAGAGATTATTGATGAGATTACCGCGATGTGATAGACTACATCAATGCACTATTCCACATGTAGGCAAGCACGCAAGCATCCCTTTCCACCCCAAGCTGCCTGCCTTCCCAATAGAAAAGCAGCTTTACCTCCACAATCCGCTGCTGAGCTGTCCCCTGCAACCGCTGGACGCTGCGGCTGGCTGCCCTCCTCCTGGCTTGAGAAGAGCTCCTGGCTGCATGTGTCCAGCGACTCCTCCATGCCCTGGGTTGCTGCTGCCGCCACCGCCTCTTCTTCCTCCTCCTCCTCCTCACCCACCCCTTCACTAGTGGGCTGGGAAGTGTCCATGGTGGTTGATGGAGTGACCGTAGGATCACCACCAAGTATCGCGTGCAGCCCCTTATAAAATCTACAAGTCACCGGGGCTCCCCTGGAGCGGCCATTTGCCTCGCGGGCTTTGCGATACGCATTCCTAAGCTCCTTTACCTTAACACGGCACTGCAGAGTGTCCCGCTCATGGCCTCTTTCCGCCAATGCCCGTGATATCTGCCCATAGGTATCATAATTCCTGAGGCTAGACCGCAGCTGAGGCTGAACAGCCTCTTCCCCCCAACAGCTGATGAGGTCCAGCACCTCGCTATTGCTCCACGCTGGGGATCGCTTATTGCGAGGAGGCATGACACGTGGAGTCATGATCAATCAGAATGATCACCTGCAAGGATTCCCTGAAAGCACGCCATGCTTGGCTGGAGCAAACAGGAAGGGGATTTTCAAATTTCCCTGGAACTTTAAAGGGCGGGTCTGATGTGTGATCACCTGAGGACAGGACAAAAGAGTTTGCAAGTGATGACCAGAGTGGCTTGAACGGGAATTATGGGAGAGGCTGGAGGCCAATTAATGCGCAGTGGGTGTCCACATTCTCGCTGTAGCGCTACAGCAGCTGCGCTACAGCCCTTATTCCTCATGTGGAGGTGGATTACCAGGAGCACTATAACTCCGCGGTTATAGTGCTCTACGTGCCTTGCCAGTGTGGATGGGTAGGAGGTTATAGCGCTCCTGGGGGCTTTATAGCGCTATAAAGTGCCAGTGTAACCATGGCCTTAGAAATCAAAGCAAGTACACAGCCAATATTCATAACTTCGAACACAGAAATGAAACATGCATATGAATAGAAGGAATAGATCCGGTAGCTCATAACCTTTACATAGATATCTTACATGGCATATGTAGCATGAAACATGTTCCAGTTATATAATGTATATATTTATAAGCATGTCCCCATAAAGCCTTATGGGATGCACCATCACATATCCGTCACTAAAATGTAGCCTTATATATTACACCTGCTGCTATTAGTTTTAGACGAGGCAGGTCAAATAAATGGGCTTTACGTTTGCAGATGCTGGTGAGGTTTGTCATAGTCCTTATTTCCTATGAGGGGTTCGTTCACAGGCTTGAACCAGCCTACAATGAAGTTCTGTCTCCTCAGCCAGAGGGGAGCACTAAGTATTCCATAATTTTTGGAACTTGTATATCTGATTGAGACCCTTATGGTTGCTCTGCTCAGACAGGGCGTTATATCACAAGGACCAGTCCATGGCCTGGAATAAAATACCATGTCATCTACAGCCAGGAAAATGGAATTAAGCTGCCTGGTTGCTGAGAGGAAACAGCTAAAGAGAGAAGAGACTATGGTCATTGATCACATTCTGTAAGTCAGAAGGAAAGCAACCAATTGTCTATTCAGTTAGTTGAATAAAGTTCAACTATTGATGCAGAATATATCTTCCAGATCAACCATAATTCCATAAATACTGGAAACCTAAGCGCTGAGTATGGGAAAAACTTAATTATTTTTCAATCCTGACAGCAAGAGTTTCTTGAAAAAAGCATCCCTGCAGGTGCCTCAGACAATGTATAGAGAACCTCTCTAAGAATCTGATTTGGTGTTAGAGGCTTTTTATAAAACCACAGTTTGAGCTCCAAATTTGTGCATCTCTAGTGCTCTTATTTCATCAGTCTGAATTTTATTTGAAAAGCTTTTTTGGGTGAGGATAATCTCTCTATTTGTGTCTGAGCTCAATATAATACCATTGCTTTACTTACAAGTATCCTAGAAAGAGAAATACTGTTAAAATAATGTTAAAGTTGCAAGGCTAAGCACTGAAAAGTCAGGAAATGCCAAAAAGTAAAGATTATTCAGAAGCAGGAGAAGCAGAAATGATTCTTTGTGGAATATGTAGAAGATCTTAAAGGTGTTTTTGTTTCATGTGTTAAGCAGAAAAATACTTATTTTTGTTTTAGAAATCCAGGTCTTGCCTACTCTGTTGACATCTCACCGGTTTTTATGGAATATTTCGTCAGAGATACTGTGCAATTCAACCTGATTGGCAATGATTTCTTCTTAGATCAGGGATCAGCAACGTTGGCATACAGGACCGCAGGGTAAGCATCCTTAGTGGGCCCCGCCGCTTTGTTTACCTGCCGTTTCGCTGACTGCGGCTCCCACTGGCTGTGATCGCCCATCCTGGTCCAATAGGGGCTGCGGGAAGCGGCGCGGTGCTTGCTGCTGCTTCCCGCAGCCCCCATTAGACCGAGACGGTGAACTGCGTCCAGTGGGAGCTGCAGTTGGCGAAACGGCAGGTAAACAAAACCGAGGGACCCGCTAAGGGTGTGTGCCAATGTTGCCGATCCCTGGCTTAGATTATTGAAAGTTGTGGTGTTAAACACAAGTTTATCTTAGATGCCCAAATTAAGTTTGGAGAAAAGGTGTTCAGACACTACAGTGAACTGAAATTTCTAATTTCAGTGTGTTTTTTTTAAAAACTATGCTGATGTAGCATTAAGGTTCCAGATTTCTACACAGAATGTTAGGAAATGTTAATTAATGCTCTCTTATGCAATATGAATGAGTTACACATTTCTATATTAAAATGTGATTTTTATTAATAGTTTAACTGATATTATGCAAATTAGACAAATTTCCTGACTTTTGTTTAAATTTTCTCTGCCTCAGTGCTGTTAATATAACTTTTTCACATTTCAGATAGTCTGGTTTTGCTCCCTTTGTGGTAACATCTGGGATTTAATAATAGCCAGTTGTTTAAAGCTCATTGTTTATCATGTTTTTTGAAATCACCTTTGCTTGATTTTTTTTGAGAAAACCCCAGTAAATTCAGATTAATGTACTAACATCAAACTATTTTGAAACAGCACGTTTTACATAAAACAAATCTGTGGCTGTGAAGAAATTTGTTTGTATATTTTCTACTTCAAAACTTAGAATTACTCAAATCATGCTATACTGTAGTTCTGGAAATGTGTACTTTATAAATGTAAGGTCACTAGGTGTCACTAGAATCACATATTTGAATTACTCTATCAGAAATTCCTAGTGCAGTGTTAATGATTTTTAATTTTTCTTTTCTACAGTGAATGCAATTATGTATTGAAATATTGTAGGGTAATGAAATTTTTACTGTTTCTGGTCAAAATTGTGTTTTAGCTCTTTTTGTTCTATGTAGTATATTCTATAATAGTACCCAAAATGGTGTCCTAACTTCCCTCAGATTGTTCACAACTTCGGGTGGATAGGACCCCAGCTCAAAGATTTTAGTCCTAATATTCTCAGGTTAAATTCCCAACAGGAAAAATGGAAGAAACATAGCTGATTGGGTTGAGGCAAAGTCAACTGGATGAGTAACAATGGACCTTGTCAGGGGCTACTTCCTTCACAGAATCTCTTTGTGTGGAGTGAGGAAACTGAGAGAAAACTGGGTGGGGAATGATTAAAAGTGAAAGTCAAGATGGGATAGGGCCTCTTTCTCTTCACCTGCCTGATTGCAAACATCTCCTCTTCCTTTTCAAACTATTGCTTACCCATGACTTTCTGTGGACCCTGGTTTAAGAGAATAGACTTTCAGCAAGGGAACAGATTAAGTCCTTAATTTATACGAACTTCAAAAGATGTTCACTGCCTGATCAGAGGAGACTTTTAGTTCCCAGATGCAGGTCGAGGCTACTGGCATGGTGGAGACCTAAATCATGTCAGATGGACTTTGTAAAGAACTCTCTGCCTGCTGGGCAATCTAAGCAGTCAGAGGCACAGTTTTTGGGCGTTCCACTTCAGGTATTATTTCTAGGTCTATTCTCTCTGTTAATTTAGATATTGGTTGTGGCCTTTTTACCATTTTTAAATTAAATTCTCTTTCTAAACAAAGTAAATGTATTAACTACTTATTTATTATATTGTACAGATGCAGAGAAGCTGGTGCCCATGTTGATGAATCATTATTTCCTGCAATATACACTAATGAAGGGTTACCCCTTCTAATTAAAAAAGTGAGTATGTAATTTTAAAATGATGTACAGAATAGTAAACTTCCTAATTTTGAATCTCACTTCCCATCCCTCATCTCTGTTCCAAGCGAGTCTGAATTACTAACTTTCAGAACACTGGGCAAAGCTTATGTATTTGAGTAGGGATCTGAGGATGACTGAAGTGTATTGGAATATGACATGTTCCTAATTTCAAGAATATGTGGCCTCCTAGGTGCTAAGTCACTTTTGAAAATGAAACTTGGGGCCATAAATCACTTGAGTGTGTCTGTGCTGCAGCTGGGAAGTGTGAATCTTAGGCCAACTAACTCAGCTCAAGCTAGTGTTAAAATAGTAGTGTGGACTTTGCAGCACTAGTGGCAGCTGAACTAACCAGCCACACACAAGGCCACCCAACTTCCTGAGTCTGAGCTTGGGCAGCTAGCATGAGCAGCTGCCTGTGCTGCAAGCTATTTCCAGCATGCTAGCTCAAGCCTGCCTGCACTGGGAATCTCATCTCTGAAATGCAGTGTAGACATATGCTTAGGACAGGGATTGACAACTTTGGCACACAGGCCCCCACGGTAAGTACCATTGGAAGGCCTGGCTGGTTTGTTTATCTTCCGTGTCCACAGGTTCAGCTGATCGTGGCTCCCACTGGCCGCGGTTTGCCTCTCCGGTCCAATGGAGGCTGTGGGAAGTGGTGTGATCCTGTTAATCCAATGTTAATCCAAGTCTAAAATATTCCATATTTTCAAATGAGTATTAAAATATTCACAGTGGTTTTGTCCAGTTTCTTATTGGTCATTCTGATATATTTGAAATAATGTTTTCCTTAATCTATACTGAAGCTCTCATTGAAATTTCCCCCTAAATTTTATGGTCTGTCCATGGCTGGTTAAATGGGATTTACTGGAGTATCATAAATGATGAAGAATGATCATATAATATACATAGTCTTACATGATAAAATAGATAAATGTTAAGTACATATGAGAGATTTATGCTGTGGTTAATCTTGCAGCACAAATGCATGCAGCCCAAAGATTTTGTTGAAAAAACACCAGAAAATGATAAAAGACTACAGAAAAAATTGGACCTGATGGCTAAAGAACTAGAGATACAAAAAACAGCAACCGGTGAGTTAATACATTGTTTCAGTTAGATTGTAAAAATTAAACACTGCCCCAAAAAGAAATGCCAAAATATCTGTTTTAAGTTTCAAGAGAAGTCATAAGATGTAGCCTATTTTTACTTGTCACTTTATAATTGAAGTTAACATAATTATTTATAAAATGAATTTTCTTTAAGAAAAGCTACTATAAGTATTATGCATGCTTTGATATTAAAGAATAATTTACATTTTAGTAATTTAAAAAATAGTATTGGACTTTATTTTTAAGGAGTTGTTTGGAATTCAGCATTATTAAACTTGTGGTACTGACAGCATTGTAGAAATATACTTTAAAAATTCATGCACTTTTCCAATATGGAAGCCTCCTATTAACTGCAAATTATGATTACTTTTTTTAGAAACCAATATACCTGTTTTATTATTTGAGGATGATGGTTCACTTGCATATAGCCCTACAAATAACATAAAAGATCAGTGCAGTGCAATGGAAAAGAGAATAAAAGATATGAAGGAAAAAAGGGAAAATCTTTCCCCTACTGGTAAGGAGTTAAGCCTTATGAATTCATTAAAAAACATAAATGGTTGCCATCTTTCTCACTGAATTATGTTGATGCTAGCCCTGCACACGTTCCAGGACTGTGTAATTTTCTTTTAATTTGATAATTTATGTTGCTGTGAAACATCTGCTTAACCTGACTAAAACTAAAAATGCATGATTAGAAATATATAAATATTTAAACCGAATAGAGGACTTTTGGTCTGACAACCTGTAGTCGTGATTTTTATGTTGAAATCATTGAAGTCAATAAGGGTTAAGTTATTGCTTGGATAAAGTATTTCCAAGGAACCCATAGGTACTAGTAATCCATTAGAATGAGGGCTCTGCCCTCTGAGTGTTGAACTACTAACATAGTATAGTGTTTGGAGAGGCTGTCTTTCAGAGAATATGTAAAACCAAAGTCTTGAGTGCTTGGAGTCTTTAAACCTCTTGCAAAAGTAGGGCTGCTGGTGAAATATCAACTTAATTACCTTCTTTCTGCAGTTAAAATTGTTTACAATATTTCTTTAATGTAAACTGTTGATTATTGCTTTGTGCTCCATTTCAACCCAGAATTAGTCATTCAGTGGTAGATGAAGTTATCCTAGTTCATAGTTTATAGAGCAGCTTAAGTTTTTTTTTATAAAGAACTTTGGATTCTTCAAGATGATGATCATAAAATAGAATTGCAGATGAGATGATATACCCCTCTCTCACCTTCCACAAATGAACCTCCATTGTTTTTACCCTTTACCTAGTGAAATCTGATGTGAACAACTGGTGGAACCAATAAATATCAGGGCCGTTGCTCTCTGGAATTCCCTGCACCCTCTTTTGCCTGAGATAAAAATTACATTGGCAGCATAGTTAACTCTGGATGGCAGCCTGGATTTAAGCATGGGAGAGTAGTGGCACAGTGTTCACAGTCCTATGGCCAGGTCTGCACTAAAATGTTACGTTGATTCAGCTACGTCGTTACACCTAACCCCCAGTGTAGACAGCGCTAGGTCAACGGAAGAATTCTTCTGTTGACTTAGCGACCACCTCTTTGGGGGTAGGAGAAGGGGTAGATTCCTTACAGTGATGGGGGAATCCCTCCCATCGTTGTACACTTAAGCGTTATGGTACAGTGGAAGTGCAGTCACTGTGCTACTGTAGTGGTTAAAGTATAGACATAGACTAATAGTCCAGTTTCAGAAAATATCTATCCCATGGTCAACTTCCTGGACTCTTCCTATTTTAGGGGTTGAAAACAGGTAGCAAATTGAGCTTTTTCCTTTGCACTCTGTCTTCAGAGTGTGGTGTTTAGAATCCACAGATGTGTTAGTACTAATACTTGCCTACAGTTCACCCCCAGAACTTGGATGCTCTACCCATTTAAAGAATTGTATTCTGCACTCCTGTTGCTACATGATCCCTGGTCTAGTCCCCTTCTAGACAGTCTCCTGTCTGTTGTAAGTGGACCCAAATGCTGGGTACCATGTGTTTTTTAAGCTACCTTAAAAAAGGTAGCTTGTCTGGGCTGAGTCTAATCTATTTCTAGTTTTGGGCTCCAAGGTACACTCTTAGGCTGAGACCTTTTTGTCTGAGCCATTCCTTGGGACTCAACAGCTCAACCAAAACACTGAAGCCAATGTCTCAAACCGCCTGTGCTCCTACTTGCTTGCACACGCTCCTGCAGAGTTTGTCTTAGGTAGGGTTTAACCATAAGCCACAGCTTTCAGGGTCAATGTGGCAGAAAGGCAAGGAGCACAGGCTTAGCAACAAAGAGTCCTGTGGCACCTTAAAGACTAAAGTATTAGAGCATAAGCTTTTGTGGGGTAATACCCACTTCATCGGATGCATTAGCCCACGAAAGCTTATGCTCTAATACTTAGTTAGTCTTTAAGGTGCCACAGAACTCTCTATTTCTGCAATCGCAGACTAACACTGCTACCCCTCTGATTCTAGGCTTAGCAACGAAAGTTTTAACCACAGTCACTTTACTCTGAAAAAGCCCTGATTTGTTTTTATATTTAAAAATATATATGTTCATAGCAGAAACATGCTTTTTTGAAGTTTTTGTTTTTACAGGAATAAATTTGTTTGAACCAAATTTAATGTTAAAATACTGATTTTTGTAATAGCATGGTCCTCTAGTTTTGAACCAAAAAAATCCACAAAATTGGACCTTTTTGAAAATTCAAGCTAGCCCAGCTTTTACCCTTTCTAATTTTTATTCATACACTTAATGTCAGGTCACTATAAAAAGAGAGTTTATGATAGATAAAAGTCATAAGCAATCTAAAGTTACTAATTTACTATACAAAGTAGCATTGTGTGGTCTGATTTTAAATAATTGGTTTAAACAGGATTTAAAGAAAGAGGTTTACATTGGGTTGTGGCTATATTAAGCTGTGCAAATTTGTGCTATTTGTAATAATAAAATTTACAATGAACTGAAGTATAAACACTGTATTTGCAATTCCACTACTGGTATTTGAATTAACAGAACTATCTATAGAATTCAAAACAATGAATATTAAGGCTTTGATCCTTCAAACATTTGAGCACATACATAACTTTACTCAAATAGTCCCACTGATTTCAATGGGATCATTCAAGTGCTTGAAATTTTACTGCGTACACAAGTGTTTACAATTTTAGCCCTTGACACTGCATTTTCCCTTAGTGGCATAATTTCTCTTTTCACTTCAAACTAAAATTCTCTTTACTGTTAATAAAAAGCTGTTTAGACTTTCAGTACTTTAACAAAGCACTTGTGAACTTGTTTATACACCCAGGCCAAAATTTTCAGAAATAGGAGCCTAAAATTAGGCTTCCAAACCTGTATGTAGACACCTGTAGGTAGAGTAAAAATATCTTAAGTTCCTTAGGGAGGGACTGAGATAGCTAAAATGCTTCAATCTGGCTTTCTTGACTTATGGAAGTTCAATATATGAGAAAGTGGTATTGGATGCAAATATATCTGCTTATAATTTTGTATGTGCATGTTTTGCCTCACAGTAAGGATGTTAGTGACATCTTGGATTTGTCTCTTAGCAAAAATTAGCATTTTAAATTTAAAACTTTAACAGGGAAAAAAGTGTAATAAACTATTCATAAATTATATTTTAGCTTCACAAATGTCTCAAATATCTACACTTAATTCAACACAACCTGGATATGGAGAGTGTCTTGGTGTCACCAGTTCTGCAAGTGAATTGCTGCCAGGTAAATAATGTAACTTTAAGTTCTGTGAAATATATTTTTAAAAATTATAAATGTGCCAAGTAAAAACATAATATATATTCTAGATTGTTTGCACTGTAGTGTAGTGTGACATACTCAAGTTTTGACTTCAGTGAGAGAGTGTCTCTTATATAGCAGCTTTTATTAGCATTTCTCAGAGTGCTTCACAATCCTTAATGTGTTATGAGGATAAATATCCCTATGAGATTTGGCAAAACATGCTTATATTTGAATACAAGTGGTAAAAGTAAACAAAATTCTCCCTTTGATTTGAAAAGCATGTAAAATGTAAGAACTGTAATAAAAGAGCATGGAAAAACTACATGAGGTAAATGCCCATCGTTGTTCTTATGGCTTGCTGTTGTGGTTCACTATTGGTTCTCTTCTTTTAATAGTGCTATATAAACTTTGTGTGTGTAGTTCAAACAGTCTAACACTGGAAGCAAAATGAGAATTAAATATAAAAGGAGAACACAAAGACAAGGCTGTTGTGGAGAAACTAAATAAATCCATTGCATCGGTTTTCACTCAGAGGATGTGAGGGAGATTCCCACTGCCGAATCATTCTTTTTAGGTGACAAATCTGAGGAACTGTTCCAGGTTTAGGTGTCAATAGATGTGGTTTTGGAACCAGCTAATAAATTAAACAGTAATAAATCACCAGGCCCAAGAGTTCTGAAAGAACTCAAATGTGAAATTGCAGAACTAGAAACTATGGTATTTAACCTATCACATAAATCAGCCTCTGTACCAGATGACTGGAGGATAACTGAAGTAATGCTGACTTTTTTTAAAAAAAAAAAAAGATTCTAGAGGCCAGCCTTTCAATTAGGGCTGTCAAACTATTAAAATATTAATTGATTAATCAGGAGATTAAAAAAATAATTGCAATTAATCGCAATTTTAATCACACTGGTAAATGGTATTCTATTGTTTTAAATATTTTGGATGTTTTCTACATTTTCAAACATTTCAATCAAAACACAGAATACAAAGTATACAGTGCTCACTCTATTATTTTTATTACAAATATTTGTAAAAAAGAAACAAAAGAAATCTTATTTTTCAGTTCATCTCATACAAGTGCAATCTCCTTACATGAAAGTGAAATTTACAAATGTAAATTTTTTTGTATTACATAACTGCAATCAAAAACAAAACAATGTACAACTTCAGAGCCTACCAATCCACTCAGTCCTACTTCTTGTTCAGTCAACTATTAAGACTAATAATTTTGGTTACATTTACAGGAGATAATGCTGCCTATTTCTAATTTACAATGTCACCCTGAAAGTGAATGCAGTTGTTTTCATAATACTATTGTAGCTGGTGTTGCAAAGTATTTACATGCCAGATATGCTAAACATTCATATCCACCTCCATGCTTCACCCACCATTCCAGAGGACACGCTTCAATGCTGATGACTGGTTTTACTTGATAACTATCCAACGTAGTGTGGACTGATGCACGTTCATTTTTATCATCTGAGTTAGACACCACCAACAGAAGGTTCGTTTTCTCTTTTAGTGGTTCAGGTTCTGTAGTTTACCTATCGGAGTGTTGCTCTTTTAAGACTTCTGACAGCACGTTCCATACCTCGTCCTCAGATTTTGGAAGGCACTTCAGTGTTTTAAATGTTAGATTGAGTGCTATAACTATCTTTAGAAATCTCATATTGGTACCTTCTTTGTGTTTTGTCAAATATGCAGTGAAAAGGTTCTTAAATCGAATAACAGGTGCTTGGTTGTCATCCAAGACTGCCGCACCACAAAAGATAGGGCAGAATGCGAGTAAAACTATGGAGCAGGAGCCATACAATTCTCCCCCAATGAGTTTTCTTGAATTTAATTAACACATTTTTTTTAATGAGCATCATCAGCATGGAGGCATGTCTTCTGGAATGATAGCTGAAGCATGAAGGCGCATATGAATGTTTAGCATATCTGGCACGTAAATACCTTGTAATGTCGGTTACAAAAATGCCATATAGGCACCTGTTCTCACTTTCAGGTGACGTTGTAAATAAGAAGCAGGCAGCATTATCCCCCTTAAATGCAGTGTTACATCAGCCATAACTCGGAAGCTGTTTGTAGGGTCCTCAGGCAGGCTCTCCAGGATCAGGAAGATAAGCTTCTCCTAAGGCCTATTGTTTTCCTAATGGCTCATTCACATGAATGGGCCCTTCCCAGCCAGCCATCTAGACTGAGAGTCTCTTGTCTAGTGGGCGTTCCCCAGGTGTAAATACATTTGTAACGCAGGTACATAGTCAATATTTTTAACTTCAGATACAAAAATGACACATGCATACAAATAGGATAATCATTCAGTAAATCATAAGTTTTCCAGTGATATATCACATGACTTCTCTTGCATAAAATACATAATAATTATGCCAGAATTATATCATAGATGTAATATTTCTGTGAAGAATATGGGGTGCAGTGTCACAAAGTGTCACACAATGCTCTGTAGTAGGACTAGTGCTATTCAGCATAGTCACAAATGATCTGGAAAAGTGGATGAATCGCAAGGTGACAAAATTTGCAGATGATACAGTGTTACTCAAGATAGTTAAATCCAAAGATGACTGTGGAGCGATACAAAGAACCCTCACTATACTAGGTGACTGGGCAACAAAATGGGAGATGAAATTCAATGTTAATAACTGGAAAGTAATGCACATGGGAAAAAATAATTCCAAGCATGCAGACAAAATGATGAGATTTGAATGAGCTGTTATCACTCAAGAAAAAAATCTTGAATAGTTCTTGGAAAACTGATCAATGCAATAACTGGAAAAGTACAGAGAAGGGCAACAAAAATGATGATGGGTCTGGAACAGCTTTTATATGAGGAGAGATTAAAAAGACTGGGATGGTTCAGTTTAGAAAGACGACTAAGTGGGGATATGATAAAGTCTATAAAATCATGAATGGTGTAGAGAAAGTGAATGAGGAAGTGCTATTTACTCAATAACACAAAAAATAACACGTGTTCTTTAATCAGTAACACAATAACCAGGGGTCAGCCAGTGAAATTAGTAGGCAACAGGTTTTAAAACAAACACAAGGAAGTAATTCTTTACACAATGAACAATCAGCCTGTGGAACTTGTTGCCAAGGGATGTTGTGATGGGTATAACTGGGTTCAAAAAGAAAATAGATAAGTTCAAGGAGGATAGGTCCATCAGTGGCTATTAGCAGACGATCAGGGATGGAAACCTGTGCTCAGAGTGTCCGCAAACTTCCAAATGTCAGAAGCTGGAACTGTGACAGGGGACCATTCAATAATTGTCCTGTTCTGTTCATTTCCTCTGTAGCATCTAGCACTGGCCACTGTTGGAAGGCACAGGATACTGGGGTGAATGAACTAAAGTGTGGTCATTCTTATGTTTTTACAAAACTTCCACACATAGTGTAATGAACATATGGAATATTTTACTGAAGGCCACTGGAAAAGTTTGAATTCAAGAGCTAGAGTAATTTGTAAACCAAAGTATGCAGCAATCTATTGCAGTAATAAAATGACAGTATGTTCTTACATTTTCTTGCTTATGTTTTATGGTTACAGGTTAATCAGTGGCAGTATTGTAATCAGGGCTGCTGCTTAATGCTTGCTTTGTATGATGTGCAGTATAGGGGAAGACTTGCTGAGAGTTGCTCAGCTTTCTTTCATGCTCATCTACTTATTAATCTTGTTGCTGGCATACGTAACTATTGTGTCATGCTTATTTTTTGTATTTGATGTAGTTTCTATGTTGGAGGTAAGAGCAAAGAACTAGATTTATATTATAGCAATTGATCCCAGTAGAAAGTAGGATCTGCACAGCCATAAGGATTGTCATAATGGCAGACAGTTCAGTGGCCTATCCAGTGTCTTACTCCTTACACTAGACTGTAGTGTATATTTCATGCAGATGTTTGCCTGTCACCAATGTACCATGTGGGTATTCTGCAATTAATAAGAAAGCAAAGTGTTAAAAGTATGTAAGAGTGGATCTGCTCCTGCGAATATAGCTTGTGTTGGATTATTGTAGTGATATGTCCTCCTGTGTCTTTGCTTTCAGTATAGACATAACAGTGTCTGGAAAGCAGTATTGATACTCCGTTAAAAGGAGAAGCTCCCCTCTCTCTTTCCCTCGTAGCCTGTGATCATCTTTTTGTCTGTACTGTAGGTTCCTTCAGGAATCTGTTGCAACACTAAAGGCACAACCAGTACACTTTTGGTGATAGGTAAAGAAAAAGGAGAAATTCATTATGGCAGGGGTAGGCAAACTTTTTGGTCTGAGGGCCACATAGGGGTTGCAAAACTGAATGGAGGGCTGGGTAGGGAAGGCTGTGTCTCCCCAAAAAGCCTGGCCACAGCCCCCTATGCAACCCCATCCCACTTCCCGCCTCTCAGAATCCTCGACCCATACAACACTCCCCCGGCCCCCTCGTTCCCTGACCGCCCTCTCCCAAGATCCCCCAATCATAACCGCCACCCTCAGGACTCCGTCCCCTATCCAACCCCCTGCCCTCTCCCTGTCCACTGACTGCCCCCTGGAATCCCTGCCTCTTCTCCACCCCCAGCACTCTTACCATGCTACTCAGAGCAACATGTCTAGCAGCCACACTGCCTGGCTGGAGCCAGACATGCTGCCCCACAGGAGTGCGCAGCCCCATCACCCATCCCAGTGGCCGCGGGGGATGGCGGACAGCGAGGGAGGGGCTGGGGGTTCAGGGCTGGGGGCTCAGGGGTCAGGCGGGACAGTCCTGCGGGCCGGATGTGGCTTGTGGGCCGTAGTTTGCCAACCTCTGCATTGTCACGTAGAAAGATTGCCATAATACCCTGAAAAATTTGGATATCTATTTAGTTACATGACTGCAATAATCATTCCATTAGCACCTCCTTTCGAAAATGTTCAAAATTCAAATGCTTTAGTAGAATGACCTGTGGTATATTGATTTTTAGCCTGTTAGTGGTTAAAGTGATAACACAAATCATTTCCGCGTTGTTTAAGGAAGAAGTTTCAGATGCTGTCTTAAGTCAAATTAACTTAATGTGATGGGTTGGACCACCCTCCTCTGCCTTCTGGGATGCCTCCTGATCTACTGGGATTTCACTGAGCCTTTCCTGCTCAACCAGCCTGAGTTCATTCTTCCTGCTTTGCTGAATTAAGCTCTCCAGCCTCTTGCAGTGTGCATGCGCACATACACACAGATGGGGCACACCCTGCTGCAGACACAGGCTGCAGCCAGCTGTGTGTGAGTGGACTCCCCCAGCACTCGCATGCACACACCTTTTGGGAGTTAAACGGTTTTGCACTGTATAGAAAAATTTGCACAGCGCAAGCTCAGAAAAATCCGCCTTCTTCCTCAATGTGAAGAGAGATGTGCACGATTTCTTGCCTCCCCTCCCCACCAGTTAGAAATTACATAAACTGGGTTTAATAATAAAATAAGTTTATTCACTCAAAATCTATCTTTTATAGTTGTTAAACAGAACAAAGCAGATTACCTTAGCAAGTAAACAAAAGCTGCAAACTGCGCTCAACACACTAGATAGGTAGGGTACAATTTTGCAAATTCTCACCCTGAGTGATAAATAGGCAACTAAAGGCACAAGTTGGCTTGGCTTTCCCGGGTTTTCATACACAGGCTAAAGATCTTGCCTCGGACCACTGCTTCTTCAGATGTTTTCAGGAGTGTTGTATCCTTTCTAAGATCATGTCCAATGTTGTCATTGTCCCTCTTTTATATCCCTCCCCCCCCCCCACTTGCTGGAAAGCTTTTTTGCTGTGACCTGGGTCAAACAGCTCTCTTTATGTAGAGCTATCTGTGAGAGGTTTCTGTTGCACACAGTTCTGGGGTAATCCTTATGCTTGTGTGCATGTCTTCAATAAGCCACTAACATTGTTTGGCCTCATCCAATGTAGCACATTTGAAATGTGGAGACATAGTCAATATTCCCAGCTTCAGATACAAAAATTATACATACAAATTGGGTAAACATATTGGAAAGGTTATAGTTTACTGAATGACATCTTATGAGACCCATCTTTCATAAAGTATATCTTAGTTATACCTACCGTATTGGTATCAAAACAATATTTCTATGAAGAATATGGAAGTGTAACATCACAATTAATTTTAGACGTGAACTACCGTATTGGTATCAAAACAATATTTCTATGAAGAATATGGAAGTGTAACATCACAATTAATTTTAGACGTGAACTG
The DNA here is from genome assembly GCA_007922305.1 of Dermatemys mawii. Classification (NCBI taxonomy): domain Eukaryota; kingdom Metazoa; phylum Chordata; order Testudines; family Dermatemydidae; genus Dermatemys; species Dermatemys mawii. Next base: position 25,186,191 of record ML677333.1, read on the forward strand.
AAGTCTGTTTTGTCTAGTACGTGCCCTTTAGTTAATGTCGGTTAAGCACCAGTATGGATTTTACTTTAAGGTGCTATCTCAAGTGTCTGTGTCATGTGAAGTTTCAGCTCTCATCTCCTCCCACTCAGTTAAAATCAGGATAATAGCCACATCATACTTCTATCAAGACAGCTAATAGACTTGTGCAATACCTCTAAATCTTACTCTAATTCTTGTAGGAGAGCATTTAATTATAAACATAGCTATTGTAATAAATGGTGTGTTTCAGAAAATGTAAGTATTGATATAGGGGCCTCATGTTTCGCAGAGTTGTTCTAGAATAATCAAAACTCTTCTAGTCCTTATCTGTGTCCTGGGTTGCTAGAGTTCTCAAGAGGTCCTTTAAAACTATCACATTCTTCCACCAAACATTTCATAAAGTGAGTAGTGTAAGAGAAAATACAGAAATGCTTTTCACATACTTCACTAACTTAACTTTTTGTACTATTTCATTTTGTTAAAATGTTTATACTGCTGTTCTTAATGTCTTGCAGAGGAGCACATCAGTGATACTTTAAGCTCTAGTTTAGATGACATTTGGGGAAACGGTAAATACAAATATCAGAAACCAGCATCAGCTGAAAGTGATATTTATGTTTCAACACCTGCATCAGAGCATTCGCTGTTTTCCAGCAGTGACCAAGGAAACTTAACTTCAAAATCATCTAACAGAAAACATTTAAACAAAAAACTAATTTTGCAACGCCCTCTAGAAGAGGAACTATTTGCTAAAAAGAGAAAATCTAAAGTTTCCCCTAACCTAAATCAGAGTGGCGAAGATACTCTGACTTCTGTATCGGTTTCAACTAAAAGTTCTTTTCTCCAAGAAAAACACTTGAGTCACCTAACTCTTTCCCAAAAAATTGTAGAATGGGAAGCTGCTACAGCTAATCAGTCTGATTCATCAGTGAGCAGTGAAGATTCTATTAATATGCATTTGGTTGACAAAAATATTCCTGTTGACACAAGGGATTGTAATGTAAGATACAAAATAAGGGGGAAATCAAAAAGAGAAAAATATAATACGAAATTGACCAAGTTGGCATTATGTAAAGTCGAGTCTGAAAATGAATTTCTTCTAGCAATGACCACACGAAACAAGTCATCAGACATAGAGGAAGCTTCATATGAAGACTTTTTTTCACCTTCTAATTTGAAAAAAAGTGAAATGCAAGTAAGACACTTTCCTTTGCAAGTTCAGCAGAATTCAGGTGCTCCTGAAGTGAGTTGCAAAAGAGACTTTTTAAGCCACAAACAAGATAAATTGTTTGAAGGGTCAGATGAACAGTGCACTGCTCTTATCAAAAACAGGAAAAGAACTGTTAAGGCAAGTGGTGGCTCAACAGAGAGTGGCTGCAAGCTAAGTCAATGTTCAGAAAGTACAGTAAGTGTGACCTTAAACTGCATGGCAGGTGGAGTAAACATTGAGACTGCAGAAGCCCTAGTTTCTAGCCCTCTGAATCAACTGCATCAGAATATTCAGAAAATATCCTGCAAAACTAGTTTGAATAGCTGCCCTCAAGCTACCGGGAAGTTGCTCCAGTCGAGTGAAAATTCCAAGATGCAGCATCATGATGCATTAAAAATGATTGTGCAACTAAATTCTAAAATGGACTATCATGTTGAGGGAAAACAGTGTCTCTCAGAAACTAGTCTACCAGAAGAAAATACTATTTTGATGGCATCAGATTCTTTAAAAAGTGACAAAACGGGTGCAGTGGAGCCAAAAGAACACCCACTTACTTTTCCAGACTCTACAAATACAGAAGAGTCAACAGGAGAAAAGAAGGAAATCCTGCTCAAAAAATGCAGTCTAAGTATGTGAACATTTTTCCTGGTATTTAGCACACTAAAAACCCGGTGCCATTTTTCTTGTGTATCCTAAGAAATAATAGTATGGTTAATTGTACTGCTTTTTTTACGAATTGTCCATATTATATAGTTCTTAATTTATGTGTATTCTTTTTAATCCACAGTAGAAAAGCTACCTTTAAATAAAATTGTGGTAAAAATTAGCTGGGGGAGATGCCGATAAAAATATAAGTTGAAAACTTGCATTGCTGTAACTCATGATATCTGTGTGGATGGAGGAGGAGGAGTGAGTCCAAGAGAGAACCACCTGCAACTTGGTTTTTGTTTTTCAGTATGTTGCAAACTTAATTTTTAAGTCATCAGATTTTTTTATTACTGGATAATCATTTAAGTGGGTTTAAAATTTCTAGAATTATTCTGGTATTAGAATATACTAGTCTGGTATGACACCATAGGAATTTCCCTGCAAAAATTTTCTGCCTCTTGTGGGTACACAGTTTTTAAAATTTGATATTTTTGAATATGGGAGAGCTTTTTCATATAAGGTTAATTTCACTTTGCAAATTTTGTTAGACTTTTACAAAAGAGGGCTAGAATGATGTCTAAATTATATTAAAGACTTCATGCAAAGTTTTAGTGCACAGCAAAAATAGCTGATCATGAATCATGGAAAAGAAAATCTAAGTTGACAGAACCTTAAATATAGCTGTAGGTATGGTATCTCTACACCTCAGACTACGGGTTTGGCTTAATTAATAAAATAAGTACCAATATTTTAAGGTCTGGAGTACCCCAGAATTGTAGCTTTTGTTGCAAGTTTAGACCTAAATGATTATGGAGCACTATGTTTTGTGCCATTTACGCAAGCTTAGAAAATGGTTATAAAATTAACATCTTTCCTTTTTTCTTTTTTACAAGATAAACATAAGGACCTCCAGAGGTGATTCTTCCATTTGTGTGGTTTTAAGCTTAGAAAGCTACATCAATTGCTTTGATATTAGTTGAATTTTGACTTGTAAATTCTAGCTCCAAATCCCAAAATGAGCATGTCTTTGGGAGCATTCTGCTTTAATTCCCTCAAAGAGGAACTTTCATGCTTTGGAAAACTTGAAGATGCAATCAATTTACTGAGCCTTTACATTTTTCTGCTTCCTGCTGCTATTTAAAAATCTGTTTTTTGGTTAAGAACTTTCATTACTCCAGTTCTCTTATCTAATGGTGTTACCTAGCATTTACCATTGTCACTGTTTTCTTTGGCAGTGCTTCTGGTGTGACAAGTTCAGTCTTTGACTTCACTGCAGGACCAAATAGAATCTGTGTTTGGGGAGCCCTTGTTTTAAAATCATTTAAAAGAGAAGGAGCAATAATGAAAAGTATAAGATTTGAATTTTTTATATATATAAATGTAACTTTAGCACCCTCATAGCCAAGATGGAGCCTGGCCAAGAGAGATTGCACTCAGGAATGCAGCAGGAGAAATCCCTTCTACCCCAGGGGCACTGTCCCAGCCCCTACCCCCGAGTAAACACATGCATCCACTGGAAAAGTTCAAGGGATATAAGAAAGGGAAATATTTATTTACAGTGGGATGAGAGGAGAAAAACAGTAAGGGGAAATATAGGGTCAGTGATAAAACAGGGTTGAATCCAAACCAAGGCCCCATAGGCCCAGTCATAGCACAGTTTGAAAGGGCAGACACTGAGCAATGTGTCTGCACACGGAGTTCAGGAGTCCTGAGCAAAGTTCCAGTCCAGTGGTGGTGAGTCTTGGGTGCTCCTGGTCATTATGGGTGTCAGTTCACTTTCCCCAACAAACTCCTCCGGTGCCGTCTTCTGGCCACTCTCTGCAAAGCCACACAGAGCGACCACCTCCCCACTTAACTAGCTAGCAGCCTCCCTCCTTATTCCCAGTGCAGTGTGTCAAGCCCCAGTGCTCTCAGCCCTATGCAGCTCTGGGAAGCAGTGATATTGGGTCCAGCTCCGGCCTGTCTTTCTCAGGCAACTCCTCCCTGGCACAGTGCTCCTGCTGGCTCCTGTCCTGGGCTGTCCCTGATCGGCTGCCCTGTCCTTTCCAGGTTCTCTGCTGCTTCACTTTTATGAGGGCCTGCACTCTGCAGCCCTTCTCTTTCCTGATCTCCAGAGCCACACCCTGGAGTTTCCCTCCTTTCTCTCCCTTCTCCTGAGGAAAAAGATTTAAAAGGGCCATGTTCTCTAAACCCCCAATGGGTTACATAAAGTTATGTGAAACATGAGTCTCACTTAAACTTTTTAGATTAGTTAATGTGAAGAATTGTAACAGACTGTGAATCAGTGTGGTTATTAAATATTGATGTTTTGTAAATAAAGCCTTCATTTTTATTTTGGATTGATTGTGAATTCCCTTCTAATGCAAGAGAATTTATTTGTTGCTGTTTATATTCAAACAGTAAAAATTGGTTAATAACTTATTTTTGTTCCTATGTTCCAAGTAATTGTTTGAAAGTGTTATATGCAAATATTAGAGCTAACAGGAATCTGTTGTTTTTTTAAAAGACTGTAAAAAACCCTCTGGTTAAATCTTTGACCTTTCTCCTAAAACATGTAGACAAAAAGAAATCCAATATCCATGATGATAGAACTGATCTGCTTTCTGCATAGAAGATTTATCCCTTGAAATTTGGTTTTTGCTATGATACATTTATGCTAGAGTTAGAAACTTAGAGAGAAAGATTTGACCCCAAATATTTCTCATTCCTTTATTTACTGGCAAAATTCCCATTGACTTCAATGAGAGGATTCTTATTTTCAGTGTATCCTCAATTCCGCCTTTGCCTGTGCATGTTATTTCCCACCATTAAGACTTTGTGTGAGCAGTTAATAAAATTTCCATGAGCAAACCATTTGTAGCCATAGTTGTGAGTGCATGGGCATTGCTTGCAAGTGAAATCTTGGGCCTGACAATTCAGGTCCCCTGCTCTGAGTTTGCAAACTGTGCACAATTTCCTAAGCAGTTTACTTCTGTAGGGTTCTGTTCCCACTGTTGTCACTGTCTCTTCCTTAGCTGTGCAGGAATAAGAAAAGCTATGGTTAACATCGTACAGTGCTTTGTGATCAGTGATATTTGCACTGAACACAAGGGAGAGAATTAGTGGTGGTTCTTCGAGAGCTTGCTCATATGCATTCCAGTTAGGTGTGCCTGTGCCACGTACACGGCTGCCGGAAGATTTTTCCCTTAGCAACAGGCTGGGTCGGCTAGGGAGCCCCCTGGAGTGGCGCCGTTATGGTGCCGTATATATACCCTTTCCGACCCAGCCCCCCCCTCAGTTCCTTCTTACCGCCCGTGACAGTTGCTGGAACTTTGGAGCTCAGTTTTCTGACCTCCGTCTTCCTTTAGATTCTGTACTTTCTTGCGATACATTTGTATATAGTTCATAGTTATAGTTATCAGTTGTTTGGTTAGTTTAAATAGTAGTTCTAGTTGGTCAGGGGGGTTTCTCCCTCCCGCGGGAGCCTGGGCACTTATGCCCAAGGCTCTGGGCTTTAAGCCCTGTTCGTTGTGTGAGAAGCCTATGCCAGTGGACGACTCACACGAATTGTGCCTGAAGTGCCTAGGTGAAGCGCACGAAGCTGCTAGGTGCAGAAGCTGCAGGAGCTTCTGGCCGCGCACCAAAAAAGAGAGAGACTTTCGTTTAAAGCAGCTCCTGATGGAAGCAGCCCTGGCCCCGGCACCGTCTGTGTCCGGCTCCTCCGAGAAGAGCGCCCCTTCATCGGCGCCTACTCCACAAGCTCCTGCGGCACCGAAGCCGGAGCCCCGGCACCAGTCTCATTCTCCAGTACACAAAAAGAAGAAGCCGATGGCGTCACCTACCGTTATGGCCGCCTCGGCACCGCTGGAGCAGCGTCCCGTGGAGGAGCGCTCCGCACAACTCCCACCGGCACCGGCCCCGTTGACTCCGGCACCTAGGGCAGTTCCTGTCGAGTCCAGTGCACCTGGATTCGCTGCCTAGGGCCCCGACACAGCAGCATCTTCCCACAACACCGGAAACTTTTGCAGCAGCGCGGGATCTCATCGCACTCACCGAGCCGCCGACAGCTCAGCCTCCACGTGCCCAGTCTCGGGGAAAGCCAACTCCTCTGCAGCCTTCGGTGCCCCTACGAGTGCCTGCTAGTTCCACGCGCTCCGAGTCCTGGCGCCGCTCCCTGTCTCTACATCGATCTGGGTCGCGGCACCGCTCTATGCCCCGGCGCCACTCGACATCTCGGCGCAGATCCCTGTCCCGGCATTGCTCTGCCTCCCGGCGCTGGTCGAGATCCCGGTGCCGATCCTGGTCCTGGCACCGGTCGAGATCCCGGCACCAGTCACAGTCCTGGCGCCGATCCTGGTCCTGGCACCGGTCGAGATCCCGGCGCCAGTCGTACTTGCGGCGCCGCTCAACGTCGAGGTACCGCTCTCCATCCCGGCACCGGTCACTGTCCCAGCACCGTTCCAGATCCGGAGACCAATCCTCGGCTCGCCGTGGCTCCTATGCAGGACCTCGCCGGTATCCAGAGTTGCCCCGGCACCGCAGCCACTACAGGTCCCGGTCCTGACACCGCTCCCTATCTCCTGCCCTACGTGAGCTCGGCGCCTCCATCGCCCTCCCAGTCGGCCACCGCTTCGCCCCACTCAGAGGAAGTCAGGGGTCCAGAGCTCCCGCAGACATTGAAAGGCCAGTGGTCTGAGCAGCTGCTCCAACAGGCTGAGGACACCGCTCAGTGGCCTTTCTGGACCCCCTGGGCGTACCACCAATCCCAGGGGTTCCTGTCCGGGATCTCGGGTGCATCAGAGTCCAGGGTGCCCGAGGCCACCATCAGCCGCCCCCCGGCTAGTGGGGCAGACCTTCCAGCCGCGGGCAGTGTGCCCCCGACTCCCGCCCCGCTTCCCCAGGCCCACCCTCCGCCTGAGGCGCCGCAGGCCGGTGGGCAGGTGGTCTCATCATGGTTGTCCCTGAACGAGGCAGTGGCTGGCGCATCCGCCTCCAGCCCTCTGCCCATAGATCTGTCGGCGCATCAGGCCCTCCTGACGAGGGTGGCCAGGGGTTTGAACCTCTCAGCTGAGGAGGTCATTGAGATCGAGGACCCGGTAGTGGACGTCTTGTCCACGGACGGCCTGAGCAGGGTGGCTCTGCCGGTCATCAAGACCATTCAGAAGTCCATGGCCACAATCTGGCAGACCCCAGCCTCAGTCCCGCCGACCGCCAAGGGGGTGGAGAGGCGTCACTTTGTCTCGGCCAAAGATTATGAATATTTGTTCACCCACCCCCAGCCGTGCTCACTGGTTGTCGATTCGGTCAATCAAAAGGAGCGCAACGGTCAGGAAGCCTTGGCCCCCAAGTCCAAAGAGGCTAAACGCTTGGACCCGTTCGGCAGGAAGGTCTATTCGGCAGGGGGTCTCCAGCTCAGAGTGGCCAATCAACAGGCCCTCCTGAGCAGACATACGTACAATGCGTGGAACTCCATGCAGAAGTTCCAAAGTGTTGTGCCCCCCAATGCCAAGCAGAAGTTCGAGGCCTTTGTCTCCGAGGGCACAAAGGTGGCCAAGACAGCGCTGCAGGCAGCCCTCGACTTGGCCGATTCAGCGGCCAGAACAGTGGCCTCTGGTATTGCCATGAGGTGCATTGCCTGGCTGCAGGCCTCTAATCTTCCCCCTGAAGTGCAGTATACAATCCAGGACCTGCCCTTTGAAGGCTCCAGCCTCTTCTCTGAGACTACGGACTCGCGTTTACAGTCCCTTAAGGACTCCCGGGTTATCCTGTGCACTCTGGGTATGCACACCCTGGTGACCCAGAGGAGACCGTTCAGACCCCAGCCCAGGCGTTTTTATCCACCACCGCGCCCATCACAGGACGCTTTTCGAAGGCGGGGGCGGGGCGGCCGTAGACACTCCTCCACCCGGCGCTCGGGCCAGTCCCCGTCTACCCAAAAGCCCCCACAGGGCCCTAAGCCCAACTTTTGAAGGTGCGCCTGGGGACAGAGTACCAGCCGCCTTTCCGGATCCTCCCTTCAAAGACTGTCTGTCCCACTTCCTCCATGCCTGGTCCACCATCACCTCCAACCAGTGGATCCTGCGCACGGTGGCAGTGGGATACTCGCTGCAGTTCTCCTCCCCCCACCCCTTTCCATCCCTCTTCAGGGACCCCTCTCACGAGCAACTCCTAGTTCAGGAGATTCAATCACTCCTGTCTCTGGGGGCCGTCAACCTGGTCCTGGAGCCATTCAGGGGAAGGGGGTTCTATTCCCGCTATTTCCTCATACCCAAGGCGAAAGGGGGTCTCCTGCTCATCCTGGACCTGCATGGACTCAACAAACACCTGGTCAAGTCCAAGTTCCGCATGGTCTCCTTGGGTACCATCATTCCCTCATTGGATCCAGGGGACTGGTACGCTGCCCTCGATATGAAGGACGCTTATTTTCACATAGCCATAAGGCCAGCTCACAGACGCTTTCTCCGCTTCATGGTAGCTGGCGAGCATTACCAGTTCGCGGTCCTGTCCTTCGGCCTCTCCACAGCTCCCAGGGTATTCACCAAATGCATGGCCGTGGTTGCGGCATTCCTCAGGCGCCGCCAGGTGCACATCTACCCTTACCTCGACAACTGGTTAGTGAAAGGCAGCTTGCGGGAGCAAGTACTCTCCCATGTCCAGCTAACTCTCCACACATTTACCCGACTCGGAATTCTCCTCAACAAGGAGACATCAACCCTGCAGCCTACCCAGTGGCTGGAATTCATAGGAGCTCTGATAGACTCCAAAGTGGCAAGGGCGTCTCTCCCGCTTCCAGTCTATCGAGTCAGTGGTTAACAACCTAAGCGCCTTCCCGACTTCCACGGCCCGATCATTCCTCAGCCTGCTGGGGCACATGGCGGCTTGCACATACATACGTCACCAAGCACGCAAGGTTACGTTTGCGCCTGCTCTGGTCATGGTTAGCATCAGTTTACAGACCAAAAGTGGACAGCCTATCCACCCTCCTCACCATCCCAAGTTCGACCCTCAACGCCCTCTCCTGGTAGACAAATCAAGCGCTTGTTTGCGAGGGTGTCCCCTTTCTCCCGCCCTGGCCAACAATGTCCCTGGTGATGGACGCGTCAGATCTGGGGTGGGGAGCCCGTTTAGGGCATCTGAAAACCCAAGGTCGGTGGTCAGCAGCTGACCTTTGACGCTCGACCCCCCTCTGCGAGGAGGCGATTCTACTGTGGCAATTCTGTATAGCCCACTCAATTCACCCAGTGGCCTCATTCCTCCCGGGCATTCACAACACGCTGGCGGACCACTTGAGCAGGTTGTTCCTCTCCCACGAGTGGTCCGTTCGCCCGGATGTCATTCGGTCGATCTTCCTAAGGTGGGGGTTTCCCCAGATCGATCTCTTCGCCACTCGCCAGAACAGGAAGTGCCTCCAGTTTTGCTCCTTCTGGGGCAGCTCCCCGGGCTCGCTGACGGATGCCTCCCTCCTCCCATGGACAGGGCAACTCCTCTATGCTTTTCCCCCGTTCCCGCTGCTGCACAAGGTGCTCATCAAAGCGAAGCGAGACAAGTCGCACATCATCCTCATAGTCCCAGCATGGCCCAGGCAGTGCTGGTACGCGTCCCTTCTCCAGCTATCGGTGGCACCGCCCGTCCCCCTACTGCTTTGGCCGGACCTCTTATCTCAGGACCACGGCCGCCTGCTCCACCCGGACCTGCCGTCCCTGCACCTATTGGCATGGCTCCTGTGTGGCTAAGGGGTGTGGAGCTCCTGTGCTCAGCGGAGGTGCTGAATGTGCTCTTAGGTAGCAGAAAGCCGTCTACCCGGGCTACCTACTGTGCAAAGTGGGCTCGATTTCTCCCGGTGGTGCGAGCAGAGCAACACTGTCCCAGAAGAGGCCGGTATACCTGCCATCTTGGACTATTTTTCTCCTGGTCTTTTACCCTAAACCCCACACCTCTTGCAGAGAACAACAATTGCACACACTCTATGTTCGCAGAGCTCTTGCATTTTATTTAGAACGGACAAAGCCCTTTAGGAAGTCAACTCAACTCTTCGTTGCTGTAGCGGATCTGATGAAGGGGCAGCCAATCTCAGCACAGCGCCTCTCCTTCTGGATAACCGCGTGTATCCGTACCTGCTATGAGCTAGCAGGGAAATCCACGGAACAGATAACCACGCACTCCACCAGGGCGCAAGCCTCCTCAGTGGCCTTCCAAGAAAGGGTTCTGATCCAGGATATCTGCACGGCAGCCACCTGGTCCTCCATCCACACCTTCGCTACGCCATTGTCCAGCAGTCCAGGGATGATGCAGCGTTCGGCTCGGCGGTCCTCCATTCAGCGGTCGGTCGATCCGACCCCTTCTCCTAGGTAGGGCTAGCAGTCACCTAACTGGAATGCATATGAGCAAGCACTCTAAGAAGAAAAACGGGTTACTTACCTGTAACTGTTGTTCTTCAAGATGTGTTGCTCATATCCATTCCAAACCCTTCCTCCTTCCCCACTGTCGGATCAGCAGGCAAGAAGGAACCGAGCGGGGGCCGGGTTGGCAGGGGTATATATACGGCACCACTCCAGGGGGCTCCCTAGCCAACCCAGCCTGTTGCTAAGGGAAAAATCTTCCGGCAGCCGTGCACGTGGCGCGTGCACACCTAACTGGAATGGATATTAGCAACACATCTCGAAGAACAACAGTTACAGGTAAGTAACCCGTTTTTTTTTTCTGTGAAAAAGAGTTAATGGAAATGCGGCAGTATACACTATTTTCAGTGACCATTAATATACCATGAGTTAAGGAAAGCCTAATGGGTATGCTAGTTACTGAATTATGTAAAACTTCCTTGTAGTTTAAACTATACATTTTATAGTAATACAATTTCCATCAGTGTGGTTGTGATTTATTTTTTGATAGGGATAGTGATTAAATAAGTGGGTGTTCTCCTGTGGTCTAGAATAGCAACACTTGTCCAGATCTGTTTAAATCCTATAGCTACTTATCTGAAAACCCCAGCAATAAATGATAGGTGAGGCAAGGAATGGAACTTGAATAGATTTTAAGAAAGATTAAACATTCTTAAATTGTTCAGATGACACTTGAACATAGATTTCATTCATATTATATTTAGTCTTTCTGAATTACAAACTTGGGACTTGATGATTTTTTTTTAGATGTTTTATCATGAATATGGAAACAGTACATTCTCTTACGTGGCAAAAGTTGTAAATTGCTCTGGTCCTCTATAGTCTTGTGGATTGAGCACAAGGCTGAAGAATCAAGAGTCCTGAAATCTCTTCATAAGCAAATAGCCATGGTGACAATGGGTGCTAACTTTAGTCCCGATTATTTGGGTGGGAGCCCTTTGAGGGGAGGTGACACGTGGCCTCTCTTGAAGTCAATAGGAATTTTGCCACAGATTTCAGTTGGGCCAGGCTTTCATCCTGGGTGTTCAGCACTGCCGGTATTTGAGACATACAAATTTGAAAACGCTAGTCTTCATTTCTTTACGTTAATTTTTCCACCTCTGTAAAGACACAGACACTTTAGGGGTGGATAACTCTGTCTCTGTGCGTGTGATTGTGTAACAGCTTGTCACAGGGTGCCTGGTTGAGGCAGACAAAGGAGTAGCTGTGGCTCAAATGGCAAGAGTCACTGGAGTGCTCTGTCTTTAGGGCAGTTTGGCCTAGTGGCCAGAGTTCTTGGAGTGGCCCTTGGGCAGTCATATCCACCCTACACGTGCCTGCACCCAGCAGTAAATGTGGGGCAGTATAGGAGGCTTCAGGCTTACCCTGCCCCTCCAGATCCCGACCCAGGGCCTTATGAATCCATAGTCCTGGATTCAGGCTTGGTTTCCCATTTCAATCTTCGTATTCCCTGGGCTGCCTCGTACCCTTCATTCCAGCTCCATCAGTTCTCTTGGAGGTAATGAACCCCGTTGCTGTGATCCTTTGCAATTGAGGGGAGTTCCGACTCAGATGCTGTGTCTTAGGCCTTGGCAGTCTGGAGATCCATCAGTTCTCTGGCAGGAGCCTGCAGCATACGTCCACTCTCCTCCTCTGACAGTCCAGGCTGAGCAGGGCTGCTACCTTTTATATCCTACTTCCCGCTAGAGCAGGGGTTGGCAACCTTTCAGAAGTGGTGTGCCGAGTTTTCATTTATTCACTCTAATTGAAGGTTTTGTGTGCCAGTAATACATTTTACCGTGTTTAGAAGATCTCTTTCTATAAGTCTATTATATAGAACTAAACTAGTGTGATATGTAAAGTAAATAAGGTTTTTAAAATGTTTAAGAAGCTTCATTTAAAATTAAATTAAAATGCAGAGCCCCACAGACAGGTGGCCAGGACCCGGGCAGCATGAGTGCCACTGAGAAGCAGCTCGTGTGCCGCCTTTGGCATGTGTGCCATATAGATTGCCTACCCCTGAACTAGAGTATGCCCAGCAAAGCATGCCTGTGTCATCTGAAAGTGAAAACAGGAGATCGCATGGCACTGTTGTTAGCCGGTGTTGCAAGATATTTACATACCAAATGCGCTAATGATTCACATGTCCTTTCATGCTTCACCCACCATTCCAGAGGACATGCGTCCATGCTGATGACTGGTTTTGCTTGATAACTATCCAAAACAGATGAATGCTCATTTTCATCATCTGAGTCATATGCCACCTGCAGGTTGTGTTTTTTGAGGGGGGGAGGGGCAGGGGGGGGTGGTGGTTTCAGGTTCTGTAGTTTCCTCACTGGAGTGTTGCTCTTTTAAGACTTCTGAAAGCATGTTCCACACTTTGTCCTTATAGTGGTGCGACAACTCACCCCTGTGGTGGCTACTGCTGGTCATCCGGGAATTAGCTCTTTTCAGCACAGAGTGCCCTCTGCAGGCTGGTGTCTCACTGTCCGCTGGCCCTGTGTCCCTCCCGGACCCTGACGCTCTCTTACCTGGGGCGCTGCCCCCTAGCAATTCCCCCTCACTCTGTGGGTCTCCCCTCCCTGAAGAACCCCCAACCCTCTAAGCCCCACCTTGCCTCCGTCTGGGCTACTGCCAGTCATCATCAAGCCCCTGCACCCTGGGACAGACTGCAGTGTAAAAGCCACTCATCAAGGCAAGGGGATTTTGAACTAGCTGCCTTCCTCTACCCTCTTCCAGTACCTCTGTGGGCCTAAGACCAGGCCTTGCAGCCTGGGAACTTGCCAGCCTGGAGTGCCCCTGCTCCTCTGGCCTTTCCCCAGCCCTACTTCACTCCCAGTATCCTTTCTTTAGACAGCCAGGCCCTGCTCCCTCCCAGCCTGGAGAGAGACTTCCTGAGCTCCTGGCTACAGCCTTTTATAAGGGCAGGCTGGGCCCTAACTGACCCAGCCACAGCTGTGGCTGCTATGTCCTCAGCTGCTTTCTCTTTCTGCAGCCTTCTGCTGGGCTGCTTTTAACTCCTTCAGGGTCGGAGCGGGTAACCACCCCTTTACAGTCCCTCTCAGATTTTGAACGGCACTTCAAATTTTAAAAACCTTGGGTTGAGTGCTGTAGCTATTTTTAGAAATCTCACATTGGTACCTTCTTTGCATTTTGTCAAATCTGCTGTGAAAGTGTTCTTAAAGTGAACAACATGTGCTGGGTCATCACCGAGACTGCTATAACATGAAACGTATGGCAAAACGTAAGTAAAACAGAACAGGAGACATACAATTCTCCCCCAAGTACTTCAGTCACAAATATTAATGAATTATTTTTTTTAATGAGCATCATCAACATGGAAGCACGTTCTCTGGAATGGTGGCGGCGTACAAATGTTTAGCACATCTGGCACATAAATACCTCGCAATGCTGTCTACAAAAGTGCCATGCAAACATGCCTGTTCTCACTCTCAGGTGAGATTGTAAATAAAAAGCAGGCAGCATTATCTCCCGTAAATGTAAACAAGCTTGTTTGTCTTAGCAAGTGGCTGAACAAGAAATAAGACTAAGTGGACTTGTAGGCTCTAAAGTTTTACATTGTTTTGTTTTGGAGTGCAGTTATGTAACAAAAAAAAATCTATATTTGTAAGTTACACTTGACAATAAAGAGATTTTAATACAGTACTTATGAGGTAAACTGAAAAATACTGTCATTTTTTACAGTCCATATATTTGTAATAAAAAATCAATAAGTGAGCACTGTACACTGTTCTGTGTTGTAATAGAAATCAATACATTTGAAAATGTAGAAAAAAAATTAATAAATTTCAATTGGTATTCTATTGTTTAACAGTGCGATTAATCATGATTATTTTTTTAAATTGTGATTAATTTTTGAGTTAATCATGTGAGTTAACTGTGACTAATCAACAACCCTAGTTTTATAGTTTTCTATACAGTACCTTGCCTGATGGAATCCTGGTTTCTGATTGGGGCCCATAGGCACAAATGTATTTCAAATAATATATAAAATAAACTAATATGCTAAACCTATGTAATTGGTACTCTGCATTTAAAAGGACACTTTAATTTAAATTAAATCTCAATTTTAGCTTTTGCATATTTAAGGATTTTACCTAAAATGTAATATTAAGGTATATGCCTTCATGAATCAGTGAGAATTTTCATTATGTGAGTACTACTTTGCAGCACTGGAATTGAAACTCAGCTTTTTTTCTGATCCATGAGAATCAGAATGTGACACTCTAAATCGAATTGAAACTTTATATTTTAATTTTATCATCTAAGTTATGAGTAACATGCACACATTAAATAGAAGAAAGGGTAGAACACTTCACTAGCTTAAAACTGAAAAAATTTTACTACTGACAATTATTTTTAAAAATTTATATAATTCATTTTGCTAGGTTAAGTTTTAAATGCATTTATATTCATTAACATTGATTTAGTACACTTTTGTATTTTATCCTCCCAAACAAATAGAAAATCAGCTTATTTGAGGGGAGCTGAATTTTGAATACCTGGTGCTCTAAACTCTCTTTAACAAGACATTGATATTTTGAAATGAAAAATTGTGCAGTGTTCTAGTCTGGACTTTAGTAAACTAAATTGGCAATAATGACCTAGTTAAACCTTCAGTAATTAAACCTGCATTTATCAAAAGACTGATCAAAGAGTATATATCTTAATCAGGCAAATTAACTTCTTGAAAGTGGTTTTGACAGCTCTGGAGACTGAAAGTTATTAAATCACAGAACAGATACAGCACAGGCAATGACAGTGCATGCTTCCTTTTGGCAGCCTCCCTATCAACGCGCTCTTCTCTTCTGGAGGGCCGTATTTAGGGCATTAGGTAGGCTCCATGCCCATTTAGTCTTGTACCTGATGACAATGTGCCAATTATGTTTGGGGATATGATTTGAAAATAGGCCTGTGGCCACCAATTCATTTTAAGTATGCTAATGTACATTGACACCTAGGGAAACATTCAAACATCAGTGCTTTATGTCCCCAGACGTAGGCTGTGTGTGGATACAAAGACATTTTGAATACTTTTCTAAATAAAACTGCCTTTTAAAATTCACATACTGTACTATTGTGCCACTCTGCATAAGACTAGAAATTGTGAGGCTAAACCAGAGACATAGGAGTATAAAGGCACTATCATAGTTTGAGTGAAATAGAAAAGTAAACACCATAAATATTAATATGCAAATGATATTTTGAAAATGTTTTAATTGTATTTGGTGGTACTTGGATGAAAAGATTTCCAAGATTTTTTTACCAGATTGCACCTTTCTTTCTCCTCAAAGTTCTAAACTTTTAATGCACTTCGTTTCTAGGTACTGAAAATGAAATTTCAGTATGTGAGGCTACAGATGGCACTTGTGAAGTTTTTAATGAAAACAAGAATAAGCCCAGTGGGGAATCAAAGAAAACCGGAAGAATCAAAAAGGTCAGTCTACGTAGACACATCAAGACCATTTTTTATACATAATATATAATTTTAACATCTTTAAAAGATAATACTTCAGAATTCAAATTGTATAAGGCTGTGTTTGATCCTGCTACTGTAGTTACAGATACTCATTGTGAAATGTGACCTGCACAAGTTATTTAGCCTGTTTAAAAAAAAAAAAAAAAAATCTGGGAAACAGTATAAACTTTAGTTAATTTTCCTTCAAAAGATTGTTTAGAATCAGGACTCTCATAAGAAGTATTTTCAATGATAATTGATTTTAATACTTTTTCACAGATGAAGAGGTTGTCACTATATTAATTGGGATTCAAACGTGGTTAGCATCAGTCTGCATCCCCGACCAGTGCAATCTGGACTGGGTGGTCAGGGTGCTGGGTCACATATAGTTGTCTCTGGAATGGGTGGCTGGACTCTGGATCAGTACTGAAGGGAG
Source organism: Dermatemys mawii (assembly GCA_007922305.1). Lineage (NCBI taxonomy): Eukaryota > Metazoa > Chordata > Testudines > Dermatemydidae > Dermatemys > Dermatemys mawii. Next base: position 25,202,339 of record ML677333.1, read on the forward strand.
GTTCCTTTGCAGTCCTGTCGCTGACTGTGGTCTCCAATGCCTTGGGCCTTGGCTGGGGGGGCACACCAAAGCAATCTGAGCACACAAGGCTGTTGGTTCTGAGGCGATCACTTGGCCTGCCAGGCTTTCCTGCCTTACCTGAAGGGCAAGGTGGTGCAAATCCTGATGGACAAGGCCACAGTGTGTTATATCAACAAGCATGGTGGGGTCTGATTGTCAGCCCTTCGTCAAGAAGGTCTCCGTCTGGGATTTCTGTGTGCAGCATGCCATTCATCTCATGGCTTTCACACTTCCCTGGAGTCAGGAATGGAGTCAGATCGCCTTAGCATGGCTTTCTTGTCTCACAGTGAATGATCTCTCCATCCGGAGGTGGTCAGCATGTTCTTCCAAAGGTGGGGGACTCCCTGGCTGGACTTGTTCACATCTTGGCAGAACAGAAAGTGCTATGTATTCCTCTTGATTCAGGGGATCAACAGGGGCTCCCTATCAGACGCTTTTTTGCTCCCATGATTGGGGGCTCTAATGTAAGCATCCCCACTGGTGCCATTAATCCACAGCTTCCTTGAGAAGATCAAACAGGACAAGGTGAAGCTTATCCTAATTGCCCCGGTTTGGTCTTGTCAGCACTGGTTCAGCATGCTGCTGGACCTCTTGGTGGCCACCTCGCTATGACTGCTGCTCTGGATGGATCTACTGTTTCAGAACCATGGCACTCCTTTGCACCTGAACTTGGCAGCACTGTACCTGATGACTTGGCTGCTGCATGGCTAAACACACAAGAGCTGCTCCAGCCCCAGATCCCGTGGGGCCGGGTGGCAACCCCGGACTCTGTGGTGCTGTGCGGTGGCCCCAACCCTCACAAGGCCAACTTAGCCAACAGTCCCGATCCCAGACCCCCACCGCACTGGGCAGCACAGACCCGAACCACACCGTGCAGCCTAGTGGCCTTTAGCACACAGTTGGACCACAGCTCTGTGCTAATTGGGACACATACAGCCATGGGCCACAAGTTGAGCATTTCTGGAGTAGATGATCTCAGTGGATCTTTTTGGCCTTATCTGTGAATCTATAAAATTCAGAAATACTATAGGTATAGTCTATAGCAGGGGTTTTCAACCTTTTTCTTTTTGAGGGCCTCCTCCACCCAACATGCTATGAAAACTCCACGGCCCACCTGTGCCACAATAACTGGTTTTCTGCATATAAAAGCCAGGGCCAGCGTAAGGAGTAGCAAGCAGGGCAATTGCTTGGGGGCCCTGCAAAACTACATTGCTCAGGCTTTGCCTATAATCCCGGGTAGCAGGGCTCAGGGCCCTTGACTTCAGCCCCATGTGGTGGGCTTTCAGCTTTCTGCCCTGAGCCCCAGCAAGACTAATGTTGGCCCTGCTTGGCACCCTCCTCAACCCAAACCTGCTTGTGGCCCCTGGTTGAGAACCACTGGTTAAGAACCACTGGTCTATAGCAGCGACAAAGAGTCCTATGGCACTCTATGGTCTATAGAGTATCCCATTCCCAGCAAAATTCTTGTATACAATCATCTTACCACTGTTTATCACTTTAAGATATTAATACTTATCAATTTGTTTGCTTTTTTACCACGTATCCCAGGGTGTCTTATGCCTTCTACAGAGAGGGCAAATTCCTTACTTTGTCTCCTGGACCATAAATAGACTACATTAGTATCCTTTATTTACAGTAGAACTCACTGATATCAGTGGAGGCTTGCACAAAGATCAGTGGTAAAATGTAGCTTTTATGGTAAACATCTGAAACTTTAATTACTGTTGTTGGGTACCTAATTGTTGTTTTGAGGTTGTAATTATTATGCCGGAAAACCAAAGCAATTCAATGGGCTGCAGCTGCTTTGGTGATGAGTCAGTGTAAAACTGAACCTTTTGCCCTTTTGGCATGAAAACTACCAAGAGGAAAAACCACTGCTGATGAGATCCTCTCATTTGGGGACTTTTGGAAAATGAATATCCTTTTCAAGCTAACTGATACCTGGCATAATTCTGTATGTCAGAAATACTCTAGTTTACGGAACTGCATTCTAAATGATATCCATACAGCTCTTGGATTGTTGTAAATCACTCTGAACAACAATTTTCTTTTTCCATTCCACTAGCAACTGACAATTTTTTTTTACTAGTAATATAATACTTTTAAGTGAATTAATTTGTATTTTATGTCTTTATCCATTTAAATTAACCATTTTATGGATGCATAGTATAGGTTGACGAGAGTTTAAGATTTATTTTACTTATGTTGTATATTACACTTAGTTGGATCTCTCTTCATTACAGAAAACATAAAAGGTGCTTGATGCTACTGATTTTCATTAGCTTTGAAATCAGTGGTAGTTTTGCCTCAGCGTAAACTTCAACGTTTGACTGATAGCTTTTTAACACAAGGTGTGCTGCCATTGTTGGGGATGGGTGGAGAAATATTAATATTCATGGAGGTACAAACTCCAACAGAGAGAGAAACTGACTTTTAAAGCTGAGGCTGTTGACACACACAAACTGTGGCTTTAAATAACCTCATTGACAATTATGTCAGCTTTTAAACTTCATTTTTATATTTAAATGTGCATTCCTATAGTGGATTAACTCAAAGCCAACAAACCTATCCAGTTAAACAACAAGCCAGTCAGGGGGGTAAGCAGATTCAGCTGTCAAGGAACCAGGAAACTAAACCTCCTATATTTAAACAATTGGTTGCAGGTGGGTTTTTTCTGTGTGGCTCCAGTCATAGGTGTGCTAACTTTTTAATTGAAATTGTTGCTGTAGGGACATAAAGCTGCTGTGACGGGTGGAATCTCTGTAATCGAACCCACATGGGACTGTTACCTGATATCCTGGAATTACCTCTGAGCCTGTTTTCACTGCCTCCTTGGGACTTCCAAACCCTGCTTGTTGAGCCAGAGATGCTAGCTGCTAAAACACAGACCCAGGTCTGGTCCATGCCCTCAAAGCTGCAGACTTTTAACCAAAAACTGCTCAGCAGATCATCTGTCTCCAACACTCAGACATCCAGTTCCCAATGGGATCCAAACCCCAAATTCATTTTACTCCGTATAAAGCTTATATAGAGTAAACTCATAAATTGTCTGCCCTCTATTACACTGATAGAGAGAGATGCGCCGCTATTTGCTCCCCTGGGTATTAATCACTTACTCTGGGTTAATTAATAAACAAAAGTGATTTTATTAAGTATAAAAACTAGAATTTAAGTGGTTTCAAGTAATAGAACAAAGTAAGTTACCAAGCAAAATAAAGCAAAAACATGCAAGTATTAAGGAACTGAATACAGGTAAATTCACCCTCAGAGATGTTCCAATAAGTGACTTTCACAGACTAGACTCCTTCCTAGTTTGGGCCCAATCCTTTCCCCTGGTACTGTCCTTATTAGTTCCAGCTCAGGTGGTAACTAGGAGGTATCTCATGACTGGCAGCCCACTTTGTTCTGTTCCACCCCCTTTTATTTTCTGTGTTTCTGGGTCCTCACCCCTCCTCCTAAATGGAAAAGCACCAGGTTTAAGATGGATTCCAGTATCAGAGGACACGATCACATGTCCTGTGACAGCCCAGCCTTCATTCTTCCAGGGCTAGTCCAGAAGGTTTGCAAGCAAACAGAGCCATTTACAGGTCATTGAATTTGAATCCTTCGTGGCTTCCACTTAATGGGTTTATATCTTATTTTCCTAACTTCAGATATAGAAATAATACATGCAAGCACACAGGATGAACACATTCAGTAGATCATAAGCTTTGTAATGATACCTCACAAGAGACCTTCTACATAAAGCATATTCCAGTTACATTGTATTCACACTCATAAGCATATTTCCATAAAACATTATGGAGAGCAATGTCACAACTGCTCCTAATTAATTTTGAAAAATATTTTTTCACATTGCTTAGTGTTTTAATAAAAATTAAAGCATGCAAGATCTGCCTCCAGATCATTTGGGGAGTGGAGCATATATTAGATAGTAATTGTCATTTTCACAGGATTAAATTTAGATTCAGAGTAATTTTTTTAAATGTTCGACTTCCTTTGTGTGTCTTGGCCAAACTTTCCATTTTTATTTCATCCTCCTCTTCTCCTTTTTTCCAATACTAGTCCATGGTGTATATTTTTCCAAATTGTCATCTTTGTGTTTTTCTTGTTTTCTACTCTCTCCCTTCACCTGTTATCTTTGTCATTCTCTGTCTTCTTTCTTCTGCCTGTAAAATCTCCCTCTCCTGAACTTCTTTTCTGACTTAGACAATTTAGTCTCCCGTCTAGTTCTTCTTACATAAGAACAGCCATACTGGGTCAGAGCAAGGATCCATCTAGCCCACTATCCTGTCTTCCAACAGTGACCAATGCAAGGTGCTTGAGAGGGAATGAACAGAACAAGTAATCATCAAGTGATCATCCCATGTCACCCATTCCCAGCTTTTTACTGAACATGTAATGATCAGAGTCAAAGGTAATTTTGAGTCATGTGAGGCTGTACTGACCGGGCCAAAGCCCAATCGAGAAGTTAATCCTTAATCCCTATCTGCTGGAAACATGGTTGGGGGCGAAGGTGGGATTTTAGGATTCCTTCTAGAATGTTGACTCTAGGTTCTGCAGGGGGTTTCATCTTTCTTGTTCATCTCATGTCTTTAATCGAAGCCATTGTCCCTGCCTCTGTAAAAGTATCTGGCTGTTGAAAAAGAGAGAAGATTTTTTCCTTCCCACTCAAAATTTCCCTGGCTTTTATGAGGGTGTGGCCCTCCGCTGCTACTCCAGTCTCCTGGGTACTGTGATGGGAATTTATGGTGCTGATCTACCTTTCCATCTTTCTATGGAGAGAGGGATGCTATTCTGGTCTCACTCTTCTTTCTGTGGATCAGCTATCCAAGGGAATAATTCCAGTGCCTGTACTTGCTGTTAATCATAACCAGATAATTGTGTATTCTGAAACTGCAGAACTTGCCATGGAATTCTCCCCTTGCTGCAGAATTGTGTTCCAGGATTTGTTGTCATTTTAAAAGACCAGTTGTTTTTAGTCGTTGTTGCAAAGGAAACATGGAAAATCTGAGCAAACTGTAAACCATTGCAGTGATGCCACCCACAGTGTGAAGAGAGTCTGAAATTATAGCTTTTTGGCACTCGCTGTTATCTGAGTCACAGGGAGGCTCCTTGGACTTTGCTGTTCTTTGGCCATGGAATTTCATTCTTCCAAGGTGCAAGAGAATCAATATTTTTGCAGTGAAATTTGCCATTTTGTTGCAGCTAGCACCTGACATTTAGTTTTGTCTCCCTGTCCTGTCAGCACCTGTCTGTCACTTCCTCTGCTCTTCAGTGTCCCATGAGGAGTTAATTGAATTACAGTGCATATACCTTTGACTGCTGCATGGAGCTAGGAAGATGAGTCAAGAAGCTAAGTCTGGTATTCAGTTTGCAGGCAGGGGACAGAAAAAAACAGAAGTGTAGGCTGGCAAGCTGGGCAATATTAGAGGCCCAGCAAGTAGGGCGGGGTTGTCTGGAGAGTATAGCAACAACAATTCCTTAACTTTAAAAATCACTGAGAATAACTCATGAACGTTGTCAGTGGGTGTTATCAACTGTGAGACAGTCGTACATTTATGTGTGGGAAGGTGAGGGATTGGGATGAAAGGCATTTCATGGTGATAAAATAAATGCCCTGGATTTTGATGTCATTGTGCTCTGAAATAGAGGATCCTGATCATAGTTTTTCTAAGCTACAACTGAGTGAAAATGACCTGATTCGTTCTTGCTTTCATTGCGATCCACATGGTTCTGTATTATGGACCTGGTCATTGAAGTACTTGATTTCTAAAATGCAACAGTGAACACTAAAAGTTTGTGCCTTAGTTCTGAGCCACTGGCAGAGGCCTGGAAATTGGTAAGGCAAGCACATGACCTAGAGGAGGTAGGGTTGGGCACCTCTAAACATATGGAATATTGTGCTTACATTCTGCTTTTGCTTTTAAAGCTTTTAACTGGACTTGACAAATCCAAACTAGTTATCTAGTCTGTGATCACCACTAAGAATGATATCTTGGCCAAACCCTTGACAGGATGAACATCTGAGGAACCTGTCTGAACACCAAATATGGAAAGTTCAGATCTTTTACCTGGCTTTCTCATCTGGTTGAGTAGATGAAAAGCACTTGAGGTCCTATTTCCTTCTTCACTGAAATAATTCCACTCTAAGTTGTGACTTTCTCCAGATTTAGTGGTATAGTCAGTAGGGGAATATTTCGACAAAGTAGTGCCTATTAAATAGGTGGCATGTTGCTTGGACAAATTCTATTTGGCCTGTGAGGATGAGATACCTAAATTCCTCAGACCTTACATCCAGAATGTAGCCAGGAACAAATGTGAAATGTTGTTCTGAGCAAATTTTTATCACGGATGCATTTTATTTAGCAGTAAGAGAACAAATTTGGAAGTTGGGTGTGTCTCTTTGCAGTATAGGTCAGTTAACATACAGGAAATATCACATTGTTTTTAAGTACTGGCAGGATTTATAAATGCTGTTTCCTTTGAGAGGTATTGAAATACCTGGTTTATATTTCATGTGACTTGGAAAAAATATGCTTGTTGGCAGACTCTAAAATGAAATATTTAATGCAACTCTATGAGAGACTTAAAGAAAAAGCAAAAATCATGTAAAGATTCCATAGGTGTCTAATTTATAACACAGTATGAATTCCAGACTTTGTGTCATTTGGGAAAAATGTGTTCTGTTTTAGAATACAAATGTGAAGATCTTTAGGAATCACAGATGAATGATAAATAAAAAGGGTTGGTTTGCCTAATGCCATCTTTTCCAGTGTTTTATTAGCAATAATTCTGAAATAAATGTGCATTAGAAACTCAGTGATGCTCCCCAGATGGTTTTTTTACCATTTAGAAAAGAAACTGCTAATTCAAAACATGTTTTACAATAAAAGCACAATGTAAAATAAACCAGACACAAATAATGTAGATAATGTGTATAGAAATGGGGGAAAGGGAGTAAAAGCAATTAATTTGAAAAATGTAGAACTAAAAATAAAAACACACAGTTTGGCTCAGTTTTCTACTGGGCAACACATTGGTTGACTGACCTGCTGAAGCAATAGGACACATGTCTGCTTAATAGATGACCCCTAGGTTGCAGAAATGTGCACTTTTGAATGAAGAGGGAATACTTGGTCATTGGGAGTGAAATTCACCCCAGTTCATAGTTTGCATATGGACTTCTGGGTGAATTTGGTGTTCCTTAAGCCTCATGGTAGACATTTTAAAAGAGAAGCTACTGACAGAGCATTCACACAAGTTGGTTGCTGTACCCATTCTGTGTGCTCCAGAGGCTCTCTGATGGCCCCGCAAGGCTCTCTTTAATGGGAGTGGTGTCAGAGAGGCTGAAGGATCCATAGGTGTGTGGATCCAGCAGTTTTTATACCCTGAATATGTGCAGCTGGAGGCTGCAACCAATATCGCAGTTTATAGGCTTGAGAAGCAGCTGCATGAGGGCTGTACTGTAACTCTGTGTATTGACCTTCAGTTATGCAGCTTTTGTGGTACATTTGGGGTAACATAACTTTGAATGTAAGTTCAGCAAAGTTGGGAGCCTGAGTGTTAATACTGGTGTATTCCAAAGCATTGAGTTTATGCTGAGGCAACCCGCAGTAATATAAATACATAGGACGAGATTTGCCACCCAGGCAGAGGGAATTGGGTGGGAAATTGTAGTCTTCTAAAGCCATCTTTGTCTCCTGGCCCTGGGCCTCTGGGGGCTGGAGAGGCCTCAGTGTAACTTAGATAGCCCCTAAGTTACAGCAGCTTCTCTGAACTGTGCTATGTGCCACAGTGCTGCCTGGGATCTCTGTAGCATGGCATGCTGGGGCCATACCCTCCATAAGCTTCTTTTGCCCCAACCCCTGCCCTGATACACCCACTAGTCTACCTTTTTCACTGCCTGTGCAATCCTTTCATAGCTAGAAATGGGGCTTTTTAGGACTTCTTTACATGGCTCCAGCCCTTGCCCTGGGTGTAAAGTGGTCAAAATGGATCTGACTCCTAGTGTTTTACAGATAATCTAACTATTGACTATGCCAGTATTTTTGCTATCCACCATATTCTCCTAATGGCTTCTGTGACACTGCCCACAGGATTATATCCCATGCTGGTAGTAAACAGGTCCATATACCTGGATCCAGGTTGATATGGACTTTATTGGAGGGATGTATTTGCGTGCCTAATGTGAAAGTCCAGAAGTTGGATTTATTTTTTTAGGAAGTTGTATTAAGCTGATGAAGATTCCAAGAGCTATTGACACTAACAGCTTATGTGAAGTTGGCAAAAATAAAGTGGAAAATCCTTTTGGCTAAAAAAAATGAAATGTAATTACCTTAGATATGTAAATAAAAATCTTCTTTCCAGTCATTAGGTAGCAATAAGTACAGATATAATCAGCAAGTGCTACCATTAGCAAGTTAAGTGTTTGGCAAGATGAATTGTATGTTTCTAGTTAAGGTGCAGCAGGATTGAGTTAATAGTTTCTCACATTGGCTAATCTTCAGATATAGCTCCTATTTATCACCAGCATTGCAGCACACCACCTCACTTATTGCATTGTTTTTCTCTTTTTTTGTTTACTTTGTTATTCCTCTATAGTTGACTGTTTAATTTATTTTGTATTCTACAATTGTTTACTTTTGAACTATTATCAAATGTCTGTGTAACTTACAACAGTGTTTCCTAAATCTCAGGTATCAGAAATATAAATCTTTTTAAAATTATTTTTTATAGTTGTGGCTAGTGCTTGTGTGTGTTCAACACAAATTTTTTTTGGATCTGATTCTGTATATGTGTAGAATCATAGAAGCATAAAGTCAAAAAGGATGCAAGGGTCAATCTAGTCTAATCTCTTGCCAAGATGCATGTTTTGTTGTATCTAAACCATCCAAGATGGATGGCTATCTCTTGTTGAAAACCTGCAATGAAAGAGCTTCCATGACTTCTCTAATTAGTCTGTTCCAGTGTCCTACTGTTCTTAGGATGTTTTGTGTGAGATTTAATCTAAATCTCCTATGCTGTAGTTTGAACCTTTTGTTTTCTTGCCACAGAGCAGAGAACAACTTTTCTTCATCTTTTTAATGGCAGCCTTGTGAGTATTTGAAGACCACTATCGTGTCCTCCCTTAATCTCCTCTTTCCAAACTAAACATACCTTTGCTTCTATGGCTTGCATTCCTTCCCTTTTATCATCTTTGTTGCTCGCCTCTGGATCTTTTCTAGTTTCTATAAATCGGTGACCGAAACTGGACACAGTACTCTAGCTGAGGCCTAACCAGAACCAAGTAGAGCGACGATATCCCCTCCTGTGACTTGCATGCTATGCCTCTGTTAATGCAACCTAAAATTGTGTGTGTGTATATATATATATATGTGTGTGTGTGTGTGTGTGTATATATATATATATATAATATTAAAAAAAATATATATAATAGTGACAAAGCTCTGTCCTTGTCTTCGTGGATTCTGCGTTTCCTGGTGGTTTTCACTAGCCTCCGAGGCTCACTGTGACCCTCCACGTAGCCCTTCTCTCTGTAGGGACAAGGTCACAGACTATTGAGCCATTTTCATCATAAGCCAGTGAGGAGAAGGTATCCTTCCTGGCACAGTCTCTGTTGTCTCCCAATCTCAGTGATTAATAAGGGGAGGCAGAAAGCGGGAAGCCCAGGCCTGCACTCTAGTCCGGGCTCCAGCCCAGGGACCCTAATAGTCTCAGCTAAGATGGCTGACCTTTTATCCACAAAACACAATACAATTCCCTGGGCTACTTCCCTACAGCAGTCCCCACTTCTTCAAACTCCACTTCACCTTTACCTCAGGGCCTCCTTCCTTGCGTAAGATATGTTGTCTATCACTCAGTCTCACCAACAGCACATCTTCCTCCCACAGCTCCTGACATCCACCCCCACCTGACTAACTGGGAGGTTAACTGGTTTCAGCTAGTCCCTGATTGAGATACCTGAAGCCAATCAGGCTAGCTGTTTCTACTCCTTTCTAGAAGGTTCCAATGGTACTAGGGATTTGTTTAGCCTGAGACTCACATATCTGTTCCTTAGCACTTTCCTATAGCCATCTGGCTTTGCCCCATCACTATATATAAAATTGTAATATATTTTTTTGCAACAGCATCTCATTGTTGACTCATGTTGTGGTTGTGATCCTCTACAACTCCCAGATCCTTCTCCGCCGTTATCCTCCATTCTGTAGTTGTGCATTTGGTTTTTCTTCCCTAAGTGTAGCACCTTCCATTGTCTTTGCTGAATTTCATTTTGTCATCTGTAGCCCAGTTCTCCAATTTATCAAGATCCCTCTGAATTTTAGCTCTATCCTGCAAAGTGTTTGCAGCGCCTCCCACCCCAGCTTTGTGTCATCTGCAAATTTGGTCAGTATGCTCTCTATTCCTATATCCAGATCATTAATAAAGATGTTAAATAACACCAGATACAGAACTGGTCACTGTGGAACCTCACATGAGACCTCCTTCCAAATTGCCACCATTTACGCCTGAGGGCATTCTGTGCCAATATATTTTAAAATTCTGCAAAACTCTGCAAGTTTTATTCATCAATAAATAAATACAGAGGCTCCAGCATGGCAACAGGGAGCACAGGCCACTGGCTGTATGAAGGTGGAAGATCATTCTGCAGCTCCTTCACCCCCCACTCTGGAGACACGGACTAAGTGGTGAGGCTGTACCCAACCCTGACACAGCAAAGGTGTTGGGCAGGCAGGATCCAAGTGTGGAAGGGGCTCTGTGTGGGGGTGGGGATCCAAGTGTAGGGTGAGAGGATTCTGTGTGGGACAATCTGGGTGTAGGCAGTTCTGAGCGGGGGATCTAGGTGGTAGGGGATCTGGATGCACAGAGCCTTGTTGTGGGGGTTCCAGTGCAGGAGTAATGGGACTCTGCAGGGGCTTTCAGGCGAAAGTAGCAGAGGGGTCTGGATGCTTGGGGAGTGGAGCTTGGGGTGGTGGTCTGGGTGCAGCTAGTTGTGGGGGGGTCTGGCTGTGGGGGGTAGCTGGGGGTCTGGCTTGTGGGGTCTGCCTGTGGGGGCTCAGGGTGGTGCAGGGGTTTGGGGCTCATCAGGGTTGGGGTTTAAGTGCAGCGAATTCAGTCGGCGGGGATCTGGATGCAGGGATTGGGGTCCGAAGGCAGGAAGTCTGGGTGTAGGGGGGCTCCAGATGCAGGAGTTGAAGTTCAATGGGGTGGGGATCAGGTATGGAGGACTAAGGATGTGCTGTGTGTACAGGGTGAGGCTTGATGGAGGTATCGGGATATGAGAGGTCCAGATGCCCGGGGGTTGAGCGGATGGGGGAGCAGCTTCCCACATACTGACCTCTCTCCCTGTAGCTGAGGAGCAATGAGGGCAGGAAGCGGGGGAGGATGCTGTGCTTCCTGGTTTCTGGTGGTGGGTCTGACACAGCCCCAGCCACTCCTTGCAGGGGAAGAGGATGTCCCATCCTCTCCTGCCTCCAGCCCAGCCGGGACTATCAGCTGATCCCAGCTCAAGGTAGCAGCCACTGGCTGGGGTGACCCCAGACCCATGGTGATTTACTTCTCTGCCAGCTGCCTGAAATCGTGTAACTGCGCTGCTAGGGAGTGGTGCGTGACTGCTCTTGCAGTTTCCTTTTGCATCCCTGTCAGTGGCACAGAATTCTCCCAGGAGTAATCATTCTGTTAACAGTAACTCTTTGTTTGAGATTGTGTAACCAATTATGGGTTGACTCAATAGTAGTTTCATTGAGCCCACATTTTTCCAGCTTGTTTATCAGAATGGCATGTAGGACTATGTCTAAAGCCTTGCTGAAGTCCAGGTATATTATGTGCACCACCTCCTATCCACCAAACCAGTTACCTTGTCAAAGAAGGAAATCAAACTGGTTTGGCATGATTTGTTCTTAGTAAATCCATGCTGGCTGCTAGTGAGCACTCCTTCATCTGCCAATTATTCACAAATTGAATGTACAGATATATACATTTCTAAAAATTCTGTTTCTCTGTGAATGTATTTATTTCCTGAAGAACTGTGGTTAGTCTCTCTTCTTTGGAATTTCCTTCAAGTTTTTATTGTCTATTTCAAACTCTGAAAACTGTCTTTTAATGGCTTTTCTGTGTCCTCCCATTTCTTTTAAAAATAATGTACTTAATTAATGCAAGATAGGAACTAAGCATTTAAGCAAAGGGAAAAATGTGACTATTTACAACATTGATAGTAATAACTCACCGTATAATCTAAAGCCAAATTATTTATTTATAGCCCACTCACATCAAAGAATGAATATGCATTCTTGCTGCAAAGTAAAAGCCATTAGTCTAGTAAAATAATTCCAAGGAACTCTCCTCTTCTTATATTGGATGAATTACATGACTATACAATGGAGAACAATTCTGCACTGGCAGGGGAGTTTATACTGTGAGTCTGTTCTTTCTCTAATTGTGATTCATTAATAAGTAAGATGCAGTGAGGCTTTCAGCCACCTCTTGAGTCCGTGCTAGAAGCTTTAAGCTGATTTACAGTATCTGAGGCATTCTCTACTATGTACATTATTCAAGGGAAACTAGTTGTGTGGAGGGGTCAGCAAACTTGGGGTTGTGGCATGGAATGGGGAAACAGTAGAAGAGACATTTTGTAGGTCTCCTGTGGATCAGTAGATTTGTAGGAAAAATTCTAGCACACAGATTCATTTAAAACAATATATGAATGATACAAATATTTTCAAACAAAACCTTTTATGTAGCCTTTTGTTACTGTGGGTAATATATGTAATAATATAGTACTAAGCAGACCTGCTTTCCTTCAGTTTTTGGAAAACTTACTTTCGGTTTATCTGTTTCTTAGGTAGACAGGTTGATGCTACATACAATGTATATGCTTCAGAAAGATGAATAAGTACTTGGCCACAATTTTCTATGATAAATGAAAGCATAGACTTGCTAAAAGAATGAATATATTCTGTATCTTGGTAATGTACCTAATTTTCTTCTAAAGATTGATTACCAGCTCAAAGATGTAACTCAAAGTATGGTAGTCATACAGTGGCATTGGACTGAAGTTTTTATAAACTAATTTGAAGTATTAATCATTATCACCAGCTGAAATTAGTATTACACAACCATCTTGTTTGCACCATCTCTTGCCCAGGTACCACACTGGTGGTTTTACGCTTGTCTTAACAAATAGTTGTCACAAAAGGAGTGTTCCAAGGATCTATCCCTCCTTTTATAATAGAATCTAAGTTTACCCCCAAGAAATAATTTTTGTCCATATAAGTGATTAACATATTTGGATGGGGCCATTCAGATGACAGAAGGGCAGATGACAGGAAGTTGTCGTGCAGTGTATAGCAGTTGCCTTCTCTGATGCCAAAGTGCATCACTTGTGATATGATTCCAAGGACAGTGATGTTCAGGCATGTGACATGCAGTCTATTCAGAGCTCTTATTTCCTGCAAAATGCAGCAGGCCTGCAAACTAGTATCTTAATCCTGATTTATTTTGTGTCTTTAGTGAAATCTCTTACAGCTTAGTTTCTGTGGGAAAAAGTTTTTCATATTTTTGACCGTTTCCTTGTTCTTCCTTTTCTAAATCTCTAGCCAACAAGAACATTAGTCATGACAAGCATGTCCTCTGAGTAAGTACTAGATATTTTTGTGACTTTCTATTCAGTGTAAAGTTTGAACTTGTTTCTAGCTTGGCTTTCCTATACTGAATTAAATGTATTTGTAGGTTATCCATGAAATATATTTCCTTCTGTTGACTGGCATGCATATGCTTAAATACATGGTGGTATTTTGTAGGCTAGAGGAGGGCTTCTCAACCTGGGGCACACATACCCTTGTCGTATGCAGAGGTCTTCCAGGGGGTACATCAGCTCATCTATATATTTATCTAGTTTTACAATAGGCTACATAAAAATTACTAGTGAAGCCAGTACAAACTAAAATTTCACACAGACAATGACTTGTTCATACTGTTCTATATAATATACTATACTGAAATGTAAGTACAATATTAATAATCCAGTTGATTATTTTACAGTTATATGGTAAAAATGTGAAAATAAGCAATTTTTCAGTAATGGTATGCTGTGACACTTTTGTATTTTTAGGTCTTATTTTAGTAAGAGAATAATTTTTAAGTGAGGTGAAATTTGGGGTACAATAGGTAAATCAGACTCCTGAACAGGGTACAATAGTTTGGAAAGGTTGCAAGCCATTGGACTAGAGAACATGTTATGTTTGTGCTACACAGCAGTTAAAGATAATACACCTACATTGAAAGATTTGAAATAAATTGAGAGCTTTGAGGAGGAAATGGAGGATTGTACAATAAATGGCTTGCACTTTTTACCTATGTCTTTGGTTTCATCCGTATGTAACTGAATTGTTTTGTAAAGAACATAACGGTCTGAAACATCAGTTTAAATGTTTTCTTTTACATAAATAGCTGTTAAAGTAGTATTTCTTTCAGGGTTTTTTTAGACACTCGGTTGCAAAGCATTAAAAGCCATCTGCCACTGCATATTTGTGGCAAAGTTAGTATTATTCTGGCATACTTTTTTATTCTCCTTAAACTCTTATGAAATAAAGATCATCCAACAAAAACACAGTCCCATATTTAATGCTAAATTCCTTTGAAAAAAATAAAACCAAGTTATTTGTGCGACCCACATGTCTGTTTCAGGTTTGAAAACATTTGATAAACCATGATGGTTATATAAAGATGAATATTTTAAAAATGCATTTGTCTAAAGCTTTTAACCATGTTTCTGTCAATGTTTCTGCTTTTATAATAAAATAATAGTTTAGGAAGCAGAAAAACTAAATATATATTTTAAGTTTTATCTTCTTTATGCTTCATGAAAGTAGACATGTAACACCTATCCATTTTAGAGCATCAGTGCACTTCACATGCCTTACATTTAACTTCACAAAACAACATCCCCTATAAGATCACCATGTTAGATGAGATAAATGAAGCACAGGGAGGTGTGATTTGTCCAAAAGCCCACAAAAAGTCTGGGCAGAACTGGAAAAACAACCCAGATCTTATGGCCATATTACAAAACCATCTTTCTGACATTAAATGTAATCTTCTTGCATGGATCCTTCTTTTACGTATATTACTGAATCTGCTTAATATTTGAGTAGTATTGCACTCAGTTTGTGTTATATTGGCATAAGGGCTTATGGTAACCAACTTTGTCCCTCACAAAGTCTGCTTTCTACTTTGAGGTCTGTGCTTTGAGCTGATTGCATTCAGAGTACAGAGAGCACATTATAGGTTGTGTTCCCCAGTCTATGTGTGGGGCAGACTACCTCTGGAAAAAGGAGAAAATGCATCCCTCTGGACAGAGAAACCATCTGTCAAGAGCCTGTTCTGTCTAGTAGGAGCCAGGGCTACAGAAATGGATCAGTGGAATTTATGTAAATATAAGGGTGTGAGATGAGTGGGTGTCTTGACATTGTTTCACACTGGCCCACAGCAATACTTAGCCATATTATGCTCCATGGAATTGCAAGCCCATAAATTTGCATCTAGTTTGTAGTTTGTTGAAATGCGAATTAGCTAGTTTCTATTGTAAACTATTGTCTTAGCACTGCTTCAGTTCAGATTCATATTGTAGGACCTTGTGCTCTAGATTTGAAATGAATCTTATATAGACAACAAAAAGAGCCAAGGTAAATGTTGGGCAGAGTATGTAAAACCTATCCCCTGAGCATATACTCCCGAGGGTTCAAAGTTGCTATGACCATCACACACACTCTCTGGCTAACTAAAACACTCATCGCAGGATAAAGGAAGCATAAATATATCCAGTAACAAGTAAGTGGGGCTAAGATGATCACAAATGAGAGTCTAAAGTTAAGCTCCTAAGTGTATATTCATGCAGTTAAATAAGTTAAAAACAGCTCTGCACTTGGCAGCTCCTTCAGTGGGAAGTCAATTTACTAAGCTATTTGTTTTCTTTAAATCTCATTTTAAAAGCTTTTGCTGTCTCTATGAAGAATCCTTTTAGGATCTTCTTAGAATTCTGTGCACTCTTTGTTTTAGCCAGTTTATTTTGGGAACTTTTTTTATTGAGTTACTTTTTTAGAAAGAAATGTGAATGGAATGAAAAAGTACCCCACAGGCTATGAGAGATGTCTTGAACATACTTACAAGATGGCATTGATTGACTTTTATGAGCTCTGCCTATTTTTCCTGAGAGGATCAGCAATGAACTAGGTGGGTGAATCTGCTCCAGGATGTTTCTTAATTATTTGGTCTTGAGTAGAGGTGTTTCCGAGCTTCCTCTCAAACTCCCAGAAGTCTGTGTGGATAGAAAAAACATTGGAATCAAGCTTTAGGTTACAGCCCTGCAGCAGTAAATTGTGCTCCTACATCATCTTTCCTCAAGGGATACATCATCATGTGACCTCTGAGATCTTGGTATTTGTGTACTTCAATGTTCATATTCATAAGTAATATACTTAGAACTCTGGTTACAGGTGGACATTCAGTATGTTACTTGGAAATTGAAACTGGTGGCAATAACTTGTAGTACTAGTGAGCTTCATGCTCTAGTGATTTAATCAACATACAGTAATTTTTATGGTGGTTTTGAGGTATCTAGAGACAATAGGGACAAAACTTTAAAATTAGGAATTTGAGTTTGAGACACCTAGTTTAATATTTAGGCTAAATGTGGCCCAATGTTTGAGGGTGCTTAACAACTGGTATTTCCCAGTGAAAACTGTTAAGCAAAAGTTTGGCCTGAATTTTTACATTTATGCATATACCTTAATAGTTGCTGTATATAAAGTTAACATTTAATATTGAGTTCTAATGATTGTGGATCCCTCCCGCTTCTGTGTTTTGGCAGGAAGCAGTGCGCAATAATTCAGGTGGTGGATAAACTGGGAGGCTTTTTGTTTTCGGATGATGTATGTGAAACGACTACTCACGTGGTTACAGGGAGTCCTCGTCGCACCTTGAATGTAATGCTGGGAATTGCCCGGGGCTGCTGGATTGTGTGTCACGAATGGGTAAGAGATGTATCTGAATTTTACAATAAAGTAAATCAGGTTTGTTCAGCATTAGCTAAGATATAACATCCCTATCAAAATCTTGCCATAAGCAATGGCATCTTCATTATTCTTTTGCATTAAATAGAGCTACTTGTTTCAGAACAGAATTCTATTTTTGCAAATATTGAATACACAAGGATTGTCATAAGTTTATTTTTTTTTGAGTACTTCTAAAATGTTATTGAAACATCTGATGATGTTTTTATGATCTACGAAAAGGAAGACAAGAAGATTGGAAAACATGCTTTATGAAAACCTTGTATACAAACAACTATGTATTCTGAAGATATGCATTGTGACTGCTTTGAATATGCTTTCTTGGTCAAATTCTTGTATTCTTATATATATATTAGTTTAAAATGTAATAGTTTTTATTGTTTCAAGTATATCAATAATGTTGTTGCCTTATAACCAAGAATAGAGGATCAATGTCAAAGGGCAAGATTTCTAAAGATAATTAGGTACCTAAAGCAGCAGATGGGAACTTAGTGGGATTTTCAAAGGTGCCTAACTTCCACTCAGTGTGAGTTAGATGTTTGAAAATCCCATTATGGCAGTGACTCTCACGTTTCCAGACTGCTGTACCCTGTTCAGGAGTCTGATTTGTCTAGTATACCCCAGGTTTCACGTCACTTAAAAACTACTTGCTTACAAAATCAGATCTAAAAATACAAAAGTGTCAAAGCACATGATTACTGAAAAATTACTTTCTAATTTTTACCATTATAAAATAAATCATTTGGAATATAAATATTGTAGTTACATTTAGTATATAGAGTGGTATAAACAAGTCCATTGTCTGTATGAAATTTTAATTTGTTCCCACTTTACTAGTGCTTTTCATGTAGTCTGTTGTAAAACTAGGCAAATATCTATGTGACTTGTACTCCCTGGAAGACTTCCGTGTACCTACCTGAGTACGCGTACCCCTGGTTGAGAACCACTGCACTAGGCAAATAGCTGATATTTTAAGTGCCTAATACTTTTAAAAATCTGGCCCATAATCATAGGTTCTGGAACTTGGGTTGCTGCTGCATACCTGACTTGAAGTGGTTTCCATTACCTATTGGGTTTTCAGTTTGGTTCAATGGGGTCTAAGCACTGCTCACTATAAAAATTGTTCCAGCACCCCATCCATACTCTTGTATCATTTAATACTTCATGTAAAGACTTCTTCTTAGCTCTTAGGGTGCTGTTTTCTTTAAAAGATGCCATAAACATGAAAATCCTATATTTTCATCTGAAAATTGCTTCAAATAACTAAGATTATAAACAAATCTTAGTAATTTTTTTCCGGTTCTTTGTGTAGTTGACAGTATTTGGGTAGAGTCAATTTCTCTGTTTTGTTGAATGTCAGTTGCATGTGTCTCATGACTTTCATGATCTCATTGATCTCGTGTAATATTCTATGTCAAGAGCTCCAACAGAGCATTAACTAGGAGCAAAGCCAAAAGTATTGCTTGATTAGGAATAATCCACATAGGATCATATTAAGATGAACACTTTTACCCTCTAGGCGAACTTTATCCATGCTATAATGCCAGTGAAGTGAATGGAATAGTTCAGGGATTGTTCATTTAAGTATTATTGGACCAAATCTTTAGGCTGTCTTCACTCATTTTCTTTTTATTGAGTTGATGTGTGGGCAACACAATCACTGAAATAAGTAGGAGTTGCGGATGAGTAGGATATAGGCAATTGTGATAGATGCTATGGAGTCATGGAATAAATATGCAAAGACTATTGTATGAAGTTTGTTATATGTATCCTTGTGGGCTTGCTAGTGATTGTATTCCTGCCTTATGGGTCAGATAACAGATGCTTCCTGCAGGAACTAATCCCCAATACTTAAACAATGCAGGTAACAAGTCTTTTTGAAGTTTTGCCCCCTGGGGAAAATAGCACACAGATGGGTTTGACACTTAGTTCAAAGGCTTTGGCAGACAAAGGACTTGAAAATAACAGCCTTGATCTGGAAAGAGGGTCATGGACACAATCCAAAAAGTGACATGCATAAAACTCAGTGCAGCAGAATTAGACCTTGAGGGAGGATCTGAAGTATTTTAGAACCTACTAGTGTCTACAGGTGGTAGATGAGTGACCACCTTGTAACCTAGCCTGGGTATAAGCTGTTTATTGTTTTTAAGATACACATTTACTCAAATATTTCTTCTTTGAGTGATTGCTGATGTGTATTCCACAGTAGGTGTGTGTGCTTGCCACGTGCACTGGTGCCAAAGTTTTTCCCTTAGCAGTACCTGTAGGCCTTCCCCCCACCCCCACAAGCCCTGGAGTGGCATCGCCCTGGCACACTTTAAGGGGCACTATGCACTCCCCTACCCTCAGTTCCTTCTTTCCGCCAGTGAAGGTGCATCAGAACTTCTCAGCTCCAGCATTGCTATAGCTCGTCCTTAGCATTTCTATCTAGTACCTGAAGCTCTTAGTTTTTGAGTTAGTTTCACATTAGTTCAGTTAGTTAGAGTGCCCGGGCCAGGTTTTAAGTCATGCGACACATACAGGCGTTCTGTGCGGAGGAGTGACCCGCATGCAGACTGTTTACGCTATTTAGGTGAGACCCATATCAGTGATCGTTGCAAGATCTGCAAGTCATTCAAGCTCCGGACAAAGTGAGATAGGTACATTCAACCCCAGGCCATTATAATGGAGTTGGCGCACTGCAATTCCCTGGTGCCTTCGTCCAGTTGGCACCTCTCCCCATCCTCGGGGCATAAGAAGGTCAAGAAGACGTCCTCGACGCAGCGGTACCATGGTGCATCAGGGACAGAGGCTAGACCCGAGTCGGGCAGTCCTCAATTCCCTTCGGCCTCCAGGCCTCCAACTCATTTCAAGGCCTCCCTCCAGGCGTGCAGCAGGAAGGAGTTCCAGGTGTTGGTGGAGAAGGGTACGGCAGCTGCCAAAGCGGCTCTGCAGGTGGCATCAGATGCAGCCAACACGGCCGCGTGGTCCATGGCCTTTGCCGTCTCCATGAGAAGAGTGTCATGGCTCTTGTTGTCTGGGCTGTCCAGCGAGGCTCAGGCTGCCATACAGGACCTGCAGTTTGACGGCAAAGCCATGTTTGCAGAGCAGACAGATACTAAGCTGCACAGCATGAAGGACTCCCGCATGACCCTCCAAACTTTGTGTCTCTATTTTCCGCTTCTGGCTGAATCCAAATTTAAGCCGCAACAGGCCCCTGTGCAGCCCACCCAGCAAAAATTTGAGGCCATTTATGAAAAGTCGCGAGACTATAAAAGGTGGCCCCACAAGGAATCGCAACCAGCCCCACAACCTGGGTCTTCTAGGGGAAGAAGTGGTTTTGACTGGATGCTCGAGGGCACCTACCAGTTCCGCTCAGGGATTCACCCTCAATAAAGCTCCCCTTTTCCAATCGGTTGTGTGTTTTTCCTTCCAGAGTGGTCACCACTGACTTCGGACCAGTGAGTCCTCAGCACTGTCTCAAGAGGGTACACCCTCCAGTTCACTTCCTCCCCACCCAACCGTCCTCATTCTGCCTGTGGGACCCCTCTCACAAAGCCCTGCTTGAGCAGGAGGTTGGGCGGCTCCTGGGCCTGGGAGCAGTGGAAGTGTTACACTGCTCTACAGGCAAAATGCTTCTGAAATAAATGTAGTCAAACTTTACTAATTCTGGGTCACTGAGAACGAAAATGATGCTTAAAATTGTTGAGTGGCTCTAGTTTTCAAGATATGCTATTGGGTCAGTATATACGACCTTTGACATGGGAATGGCGGAGGATAAGTGAGTTATAAAGGGAAGGGATCTCAATTTAAACCAGAAATGACTAAACCACGTCTTTGACTGGATCTATGAATAAATCTATGACTGGGTTTGGACAGTACTTGCTTTTTAGGCAAAACAATGAATGATGCAATCTGAAGCTGGTATTGTGTCATACATGATATGAATTGCATCATGTTATTCCTAGAAGACATGGATGATGCAATCATAACAAAGCTTACATCACTCTGCTGAACAAATTGCCCTATCTCAGCTCTAGAAATCATACAGTGTCATGCTCTCTTATTTGTCAGTGTTTGATTTTGCAAAGCGACGCATTTCTGTTTAGCCAAAGTGAGCCGAGATGCCTCGTACTTGTGTGAACAGTGCAGATAACTTCTGCTATGTTTGCAGTGAAGTGACTTTTGCATCACAAAAGCGCAGTATAACCACTATGCTTAAGAAAGCCTGTCACCTTTATTTTGGCTGCAAAATTGGAGATCAGGACAAGAGGTGGGCCCCACATATATGCTGCAACATTTGTGCAACAAATCTTCGCCAGTGGTTGAACAGGAAAAGGAAATCTATGCCTTTTGCAGTGCCAAGGATTTGGAGAGAGCCAACAGATCATACCAGCAATTGTTACTTCTGCATGGTGCCTCCAGTTGGGAAAGGTGTGTCAAAGAAGAGAAAGTGGACTGTGCATTATCCAAACATTCCATCAGCTATACGCCCAATACCCCATGGAGAAGGACTGCCGGTTCCTGATGCACCAGAATCATTCTCACTTGAGTCAGACAAGGAAGAGGATGAAACTTCTGGTCCTGAACCATCAATGTCACAGGACCCACATTTTCTCCCATCCTCCTCCTCTGAACCACACCTCAGAACACAAGCTGAACTGAATGACCTTGTCAGGGATTTGGAACTACCCAAGAGTAAGGCAGAGCTGTTGGGCTCCAGACTACAGCAGTGGAATCTCCTGGCAGGTGATGTTAGGGTTTCCATGTTCCGTGACCGTCAAAAGGATCTTGTCCCATTCTTCTTCATGGAAGGTGATCTTGTAGCCTGCAACAACATCGATGGTGTGATGGCAGCCCTCAACATCGTTCACGATCCAGATGAGTGGAGATTCTTCATTGATTCATTGAAGACGAGTCTTAAAGCTGTTTTGCTGCATAATGGCAATGTTTTGCCATCAATTCTGGTTGGTCATGCAGTCCATATGAAGGAAACCTATGACAACATGAAACAACTTTTGAGGTGCATAAACTATGACCACCATCAGTGACAGCTTCTCTCTTGCTTGGTCTGCAGAGTGGATAAACACAGTACTGCTGTTTTCTCTGCGAATGGGATAGTCGTGCAAGAGATTCCCACTACGTCAAGAAAGACTGGCCACTCCAACAGTCGTTGGAGCCTGGGAGGAAAAGTGTTCAGCATCCACCACTTGTTGAATCAAGGAGGATTTTGTTACCACCCTTACACATCAAGCTAGGTCTGATGAAGAACTTTGTCAAGGCCGTTGACAAAACACAAGCAGCTTTCAAGTACCTCCGTGGAAAATTTCCAAGGTTAAGTGAAGCTAAGATAAAGGAAGATGTCTTTGTTGATCCTCAGATTCGTGAACTTCTTCGAGATGATGCATTTGACCATGCACTGCGTGGCAAGGAAAAGACGGCATGGAAAGCCTTCCAGTCAGTGGCAATACATTTTCTCAGAAACAACAAGGCAGACAACTACAGGTTGTTGGTGGAAAACCTCCTCAAGGCATACAAAAGCCTTGGTTGCAACATGTCATTAAAGATATGTTTTTTGTACTCTCATCTAGATTTTTTTCCACCGAACTGCGGAGCAGTGAGCGACGAGCACGGCGAGCGATTTCACCAGGACATTGCAACAATGGAGAAACGCTATCAGGGCAAATGGAGCCCATCAGTGCTTGCAGACTATTGCTGGACAGTGACAAGAGATGCTCCATTTAATGAATACAAGAGACAAGCCAAGAAGCGCCGAGTAGACACTGAATAGGACTAAACTATGTACATAATAGTTTTGTCTTTTTCTTTCATAATACATTTTATTTATATAACCCTTTTGCTGATTTTTAAAGTGTTACATAAACAGGACAGGTGAAATATCATGTAAAGCAACCATAAACACATGAAAAGGCCTAGGTTTACAATTTATGATTAAAACTCTACTATCTACACAATATACATAGACATAAAATGTAAAAACTTAAATATCTTAGAAACAGTAGCCAATCAGTTGTTTTAATTGTCATATTTGAATTCAGCACATCAAAATACATAATAAATATCACATTTTATCTCTGAAGCAGATGACTTCTAAAAAACTGTAGACTAGTGTTATCCGAGGAATTCAAGGGCAAAGGGTTCTACTCCCCCTATTTCTTTAGCCTGAAGGCCAAAGGGGGACTCAGGGCCATTCTGGACCTGTGGGATATCAGTTGCTTCATGGTGAAGCTCAAGTTCCGCATGGTCTCCCTGGCCTCCATTATCCCCTTTCTGGATCCTGGGGACTGGTACACTGCCTTTGACCTTCAGGACGCGTACTTCCATATCCATATTTTCGAGGGACACAGACGATTCTTCCTGTTTGTGGTGGGTCGGGAACATTATCAATTTATGGTCCTGCCGTTTGGCCTGTCCACTGCCCCCAGGGAGTTTACCAAATGTATGTTGGTTGTTGCGGCCTACCTCAGGCACTGGGGGTACACATTTTTCCCTACTTGGATGATTGCCTGGTGAAGGGAAGCTCCTGAATGCAGGTGAGGGACCAGCTGACATTCCTCCAGTCCATGTGCACCACCCTGGCCATGTTGGTAAACAGAGCAAAGTTCATATTAGTCCCGGTACAATGCATGGAATTTATCGGTGCCCTCCTAGACTCCTCGTCGGCCACAGCCTCCCTCCCAAGGGACAGGTTCGAGAACATAAAGGGGCTCATCACCACAGTCATGAGGTTCCTGACGACCACAGTCAGGGCATGCCTACCACTCCTGGGCCACATGTCAGTGTGCATGTATGTGGTCCGCCACACCAGGCTCCAAATGAGGCCTCTCACCTCTGGCTAGCCTCGAAATTCTCCCAGGCCAGGGACCGGATGGACAAGGTCCTCACCGTCCGTGATTCGGTCATCACGTCCGTGAAGTGGTGGTCCTCCTCCGAGAACATGCTCCGCCAATTTGTGAAGGCACACTTGACTCAGACGCAGGCCTTGTCGGCAGCCTTCTTGGCCCATGTTCCTATCCAGGACATTTGTGGGGCCACTATGGGTGTTCGGTTCACATGTTCACCTCGCACTATGCAATTGTCTCCCAAACCAGGGATGACACTGGATTCAGCAGGGCGGTACTCCGTCCTGGGAACTTGTGAACTCCTACCCACCTCCAACAGATAGAGCGTGGAGTCACCTACTGTGGAATACACTTGAGCAATTGCTTGAAGAAGAAAAGACAGTTACCTTTCGTAACTGGTGTTCTTCGAGATGTGTTGCTCATGTCTATCCCATATCCCGCCCACCTTCCCCTCTGTCAGAGTGGTCTGACAAGAAGGAACTGAGGGTAGGGGAGCATGTGGTGCCGCTTATAGCACACCGGGAGAATGGGGATGCTCTCCCTACGGATACTGCTAAAGGAAAAACTTTTGGCACCGGTGCACGTTACGAGCACACACACCTACTGTGGAATAGACATGAGCAACGCATTTCGAAGAACACCAGTTACGAAAGGTAACTGTCTTTTTTGTTTTGAATAAATAGTACTTTGTTTTTGAAAGCTGCCTGGTCACTGGTTAACCCTGCCATTGCCTTAGAGAGAATAATGAACTGAGCTCAACAGAGCTGAGCTGAGGTCACATCTACTGAGGTGATCACAATGAATTGCAGGAGTCTTCAGCCTGAGATGTTGTCTGAAGTGAGATAATCACGGGTTTCTATCCTGAGAAATCCATGGGATTCAGGCCTTCAGCTGCCCTCTAACTTGGATGGCTTTGAGGAAGCCACAAGAGGGTCAGAGGAACGGGTAACTCAGGAATTTAATCTGTAAAGATAACAGGCTTTAGTTTAATATTAACCAGTAATTTATTTAATATTTAGATTCTTTTAACAGTGAATATTATATCATTTTGCTTTAACTGTCATCCAATCACTAAAAGATTCTGGGGTGTGCAGATCTGCAAACGTCCAGTGCCAGTGGTCACTAGGAACTCTCCACATCAAAGCGTTCATAAATACTGGTTTCTAACAGATCTGAATAAAGTATTTTATCTGATTTATTTCAAAAAAAGAAAAGTCTAGTTAAGGGCACCTCTTATCTGACAAGTCATTTTTGTCTCATTTTTTCATCAATATCAATTTGCCATCATTTCACCCAAATTATTTATTACTCAACACCCTTATCAGAGGAGAGGAGATAATTGAACCTATACACATTTATATGAAAGTTCGTCTGTCTTCCATGACCACAAGGAATACTCTAGAAAATTAGAGGAATTTCAGTAATGCAGAACATAGTCTGTCTTTTCCAGTAATGCTAAAATAATGAATCCATAAAATGCTTTAACTTAAATCTTATTACTACTCTCAGTGGTAGAACATTTCAGATTGGACACTGAAAATAATTTATCATTTAGTTTTAGTATATAGAGTTGCTTTAAAAAAAGAATGAATTATAGAGACTTAAGAGTGATATTTAAGTTGCCCAATACTTTGCATTAAAAGGTTCTTTTGACCTTTTGAGAAGCTTTAACAGCTTGTTTGTTTGCCACAGGCATTTGAAATTCAGCTGTGGGATTGAGGTTTGGTGAGGGAAGTGCCTTTCCTTTGGGAATTCCATACAAAAATCTGTTAAAAAAACATTATTTAGATTTCAAAATCAAACACCCAAATGTTGGGGAATGCCAGATTTACAGATGGCCAGGCAACTTTAGTTCAGTCCCCTTGTGCACATATATTGAGATACATTCTTTAGTTACATGATTGCATACTATTTTTCCCCTACAGGTGGATTTTTTTTTTGTATTTAATATAGAGAATAGATGCAGAATAGTACATTTTCCACATTGTCCCACCAAAGTGCATCAACCAGTTTTTGGAGGTTCAATTGATAGTCTAGACCCACTACCTTACTTAATCATTGATTACTAGTAAAAATGCCAATGATACTGATACTTTGTGTGATATGGATTGTTTCCCAATAGGAACTAAAATCATAAATTTACTTTACATAGATCAAGATTATTTTGTTTCAAATTATAGAATATAATTCTCTTTGTCAGAAGCTGGGAATGGGCAACAGGGGATGAATCACTTGATGATTACCTGTCCTGTTTATTCCCTCTGGGGCACCTGATATTGGCCACTGTTGGAAGACAGGATATTGGGCTTTGGTCTGACCCAGTACGGCTGTTCTTACATTATGTAAATTACTTCTTGTCATTTAAGTATGTTGCATGATGACAGATGGTTAGAAGACATCATCATTTCCATATGCATCACCCTGAATGCAAGACATGTCATTAATCAGCATGGCCATGTGGGCTTTTGTGTGTTACTGCTTAACAATGCTATAATAAAACATGACAGTAATAAAGCAGTGAATAAACAATAAATGAAGCTGTACAAACTAATGAATGGCATAACTAGTGCTTAGAGCAGTGAATTTTTTTTCTGGGACAAAAGTCTTTTGACATGAAAAACATGCACTAAAATCCCTTCCATGCTAGGTTAGGAAGATTTCAGAAACAGGAAGTACTGAAGTGCCAAAGATTTTTGTGCAACAGATGGATCATATTTGCTGTAATCGTAATCAAATAAATTATCTAAGGTCAGATACAGGAAACGCACTTGAAATAGGTGTTGCTTTATCATACTTTGTAAGTTAAATCTTCTGCTATACTTGAAAATATTATGACCTTTTTTTGTATAATTTAAACACTTCAAATATATTCTGTAATTCTGCAACTTTAGCTTCTTGTACATAAAAACTGTCGTACAACAAATTGAGTTATTGCTAGTGGCTCAAAAGAAACTAGTTAACTCAAAGATATTAATATATTTAATTATCCCTTTCATTCTATACTCTTAAAATTACTTGGATTAATGTCCCTACGTCAGTTGTCTGTACAGAAACTATTTGGAAGTCACTTATTTTGTTGTATTTTCCGAGTGCTGTTTTGTAAACTTATTGGATGTAATCTTGGCTCTATAAAAGTCAGTGGCAAAACTCCCATTGACTTAGTAGAGACCGGATCTTCCCTACTGTTTATGAAAACTCTGAATGTTTTAGTGACAGATAAGCTATTTACCTTTGTGACCTGTTCATGGACTCTGTATCTAATTTTCTGTTAAAGTAGGAAGCTAGATACTGACACTTTGCACTCCAGTACAGAACCATGATAGACAGATGAGCTATAATCCATCTTGTATTCAGATAAACAGAATTAGTGTCTAAACTAAATCGTGTAAACACTGCAAGGATCGATTTAGGGTTTAACTGTAAAATTGGATTTCATTTTACAAACCAATTACATAAATCTAACTAATCTTTTAGATTTATCTGTTAATCTACTTGATTGGTTGATGTTTACTCTTGGTCAAAATATCTTTGTGGTTTCATACAGAATTGACATGCTGCACACATTATAGTGCATGGTACATCTGTCTGTTCCAGCTGAGTATTATCTACAGAGGAACCAATTCTTATTTAATATATCTGAAATGTCTAAAAGTGCTGTGTGAAATACTACAATTTTCTCAGCTCAACTGAATTTGAATTGCCAAACATTTTTCAAGAGATATATCTTGGATTAACAATGTCAAATGAAGCTGTAAATCTAAAGCTAACATATCTTAATGTTTATATTTAAGTGATATTAAATAAGAATGGCTTTCTTATTAGATATTATCCTTTGTTCTGTTTTGAGACATTACAATCTCTTGACTGAAAAACAAATATGTTGAGGTTAAATTCAATACTGTATTATTACATATTTAGCATAATTTTTAAAAGAATAGACCATGCAAATTATTTGACACAGTAATGACTTATTTATTTTGGCATTTAACACATTAACTTTGGATGTTGCAGATTATAATTGTTAATTGTACTAAAAACAGTGTTGCAGTATCCAACTTCCAATTTTTTTTTTAAAGATAAACATTTATTTCTTTGGATTTCTGTAATAACAGACAAGTGTTCTAGGCTCCCTTCCCACTTACTAACAAGAATAAAATATAATTAAATATCAGTTTATCCTCTCCAATATCCAGAAAAATTGACTCGCCCAACAATACACAATTTTCCTCCTGCATTGCAAATCTCACCCCACCTGCTGTAGCAATCCTTGTAAACAGTTGTGGCATGTTCCAAAAGTCAGGAGCTCTTTCAGACTGAGAATTGCACATATACCTGCAAAAGTTCATTTTAAAAATACAGAGTATTTTAGTAATAGAAAATGAGCAAAAGAGCTCCTAAAACTGCCTTATTATAAAAACCATTGCTCTTCTTTGAGTGGTCGTTTGTATTGTATTGCACTGAGGGTTTTTGCAGAGAATTTGAGAATAATGTCCTTTGGTCTGCTTATGCACTCTGACTCTCCTCGTGCTTCTGTCCGAGGCAATAAAGCATGGGGGAAACTGACTGTGTCTCCAATTACTTCTAGCCGCTTCATGGTCCAGGTCAGATCCTTCTGTGTCCTCGTCTGATTCAGTTCTAAAAAGCATAGCTGGAAATAGTTTTTGCAGTTTTAACTGTAGTTTTACTAATTAGTTAGTAGTTTTAATCTCACTTTTACGTAGACTTCAGGAATTTTCATCCCCTCCCCCAGCCCTCGTATCCATTCTGGACTATGCCTAGAACTTCGAGCCTCAAACTCTGCTGCTCCTGCTCCTGCCCCTTCACCAATGCTGCCTCTTCTGCCTGGGAGAAGCTCAGATAATGGCCAGGTGCAGTATTTCCTTGTTCTTCCCCAGCAGTGCCTGAGAAGACTAGGCACTTTGTCTCCAGAAGTGGAGATGACCACGAGACTGCATTCAGACTCAGGCCAGGGAACCCACCATGTACGTTGGACTGATTCAGCAAGGAGTGTGCCTCCCCACATTGCATCTGATTCTGGTGTGGGCAGAACCACCCCCACTGACCCTATAGCGGGACCTACTCAGGAGATTAGGAAGCACTCGCATAAGCATGATACTTAATCGTATTCAAAGTCCGGCAAAAGGAATGTTCCCTCCACCAGCATGACCCATGGGGATGGAACAAATTCCAAGTCCCACAGGCACAAGAGAACCCATAAACAATGGGATCCAGCAGTTCCAGGGGATGAGCCATTAACATTATTGGCTAAATACAGTTTCTTGAATTACACTGTCACTTCTGCCTCTAGGCCCATGTCAAAGAAGGGAGATTTACAGCCAGAACTACTCTCCAATCTGCAGTAGATGCAGGTGATAACTTTTCCAGAACCATGGCTACAATTATTGTGGTGTGGAGGGCGTCCTGGCTTCAAGCTTCTCGTTTTCCTAGGGAGAATTAGAACAACATCAAGTACCTCCCCTTTGATGAATTCCATCTCTTCAACCAGAAGAGAGATGAATTGTTACATACACTGAAAGACTGCAGGACTACTCTTGGTTCATTGGGCATCTACATTCCTGCCCCAAAATAAGTTTCACCACCTGTAGTCCGTTCAGTGATACAGGTCTCCCTAAGTTTACCAACAGAGACTTTACAAACCCCCTTGCAAACAGCAAAAGGTGCAGAGGTCTTGCTTCCTAAGGCTGCCCTTACAGATTTTCATGTCTCAAACCCAACAACAAGCCAACAGGTATTTTTGATGCAGTTCAAAAGCCACCAGCCACTGAGCCTAACACTTTATGACCTTCCCACTCCCTTTGGGGGTTGTTTTGCATTCTTTTTCCATGCTTGGAGTGCAAAAACAAATGAGAAACGGATACTGAATGTCATCTGTCATGGCTATACCATTGAATTTGTAGTGCTACATTTTTTTTTTTTTTTTTAAATCACTCCTTGTCCCCTTTCAGCAAGAATACTGTCATGAAAGATGAATACTTTATTACAATGAGGAGCAATAGATAGTACTTGATAGTCTAGAGGAATGCAAGACTATCAAGGAACAGTTATACTCAATTTACTTCCTCAGACCCAAATAAAAGGGAAGTTGGAGACCAGTCATCGATCTCTGCCATCTCAGTCACTTAATCTGCAAATTCAAGTTCCACACAGTCATGCTTGCAGAGATAATTCCAGCCTTAGAAAAAGGCATGTGGTTCATGGTTCTCAATATGAAAGATGCTTACTTCCATGTTGATGTTCACCCTGCCGACAGATATTTTCTCAGGTTTATGGTGGGAGCCAACCATTTCCAATACAGGATACTTTCCTTCAGGATAGCTACCATCCCAGAATCTTCACCGAAGTATTTTCAGAAGAAGCAGCTTGCGTTGGATGTTAGGGTCTCCTTGTTTTCCTGCCCTTGATGACTGGCTGTTAACTGCCAGGTGCCCTCATGAAACTCATGTGTCAATCCCTGTGTTACTTAGCTGACTCCCAGTGAAGAAAGGAGGCTTCAGCATCGTGAAATCAATCCTCAAATGCATGCAATCATTGGAATTCATTAGGGCTACTAGAAAATCTATCACAGCTCGGGCATACATACCCACAGACAGGTTTCAGAGAATGCACATCATTATAGCGTGTATCATGAACAACCCCTATGTGCCAGCCAGGACCTTCTTGTCTCTTCTAGGCCACATGGCTTTGTGCACTTAGGTGACCCCCTTCCCAAGACTTCACTTCTGGTGCCTTCAGACATGGCTTCATTCCATGTACTTTTCGAACTGTCACCTTATGGACAGCCTGCTCACAGTCCCACACAGTACTCTGATGGTTGACAGACCCATATCACGTATGTGTGGAAGTCCTCTTTATTTCCTCGTCCCCGGACAAAATGGGTATAATAGACACATCCGTGTTAGGCTGGGGAACCCTTCTGGATGAACACACAACACAAGGAAGTGGATGCTTTGGGAATCTAGACCATCTAGCAGCAAGAAAGACATGAATTCTTTCTTCTCTTTGGCTCCAGTCATATCTTGATCATGTCGGACAACACTAACACTATATTCTATGTCAACAAACAAGGGGGAAGGAGATCTGCCACTCTGTGCAGAGGCAGTCAATTTCTGGAACGGGTTTATCAGCCATCAGATCATCCTCTCTGCAACCTATTTTCTGGGGGCATAAAATGTAATCATGGACTCAGCACACACTTTGCAATAGACCATAAGTGGGAACTTCATGATACATTGCTACACCCCAGCTTTATGTGATTGGGAACCCCAACCAGGGACCTGTTTGCCTCTCAGGTAAACAGCAAGTGGCCACATGCTGTTCCAGGGAGCCCTCGACTACCACTTCCAGGGTGATGCTCTCTTCTTCTGGGCAGACCAACTCAGCTCCATCTTTTCCCCACTACCACTCCTACCTCAAGTGCTGCACAAGGTCAAGTAAGACAGCTCATTCTGATCACCCCTTCTGCCCCAGATAATTCTGGTTCCCTAGTCTCCTATGCATAGCCTCTTGCCCACTGATTTCCATCCTGAGCTTTGTCAGTATAAAGGCAGGATCAAGCATCCAAATCCATGAGCACTGCCTCAGGGTGCGGTATTTGGATAGGCATCTCCTCTAGAACAGATATGCTCCTTTGCTGTGCAAGATGTTCTCTCTGACAATAGGAAAGGTTCCACTAGACAGTGTTACTGGGCTAAATGGAAATATTTTTTATCCTGGACATATACAAGGGGTTTTTACCAGAAGCAGCAGCAATTCCCCTCATTCTGGACTATATTCTGTCCTTCCAGTCATTGGGCCTCACCCTCAGGACTTTGAGAGTCCACCTGGTAGTGATCTGTTCTTTCCATCCTTCTGTGGAAGGTCATTCTCCCTTTATATACCTGTTAACTTCTAGATTTTGGAAAGGCTTCCTCTGCACTTTTCCCACCCCTCCAATAGTCACATTTTAATGGGACCTGAATCTGGTACACTTGGTATTAACAAAGCTCTCATTTGAACCACTGGCATCTTGTTCCATATTCTTCCTTTTGATGAAAGTTGCCTTCCTTGTTGCTGTCACCTCAGTGAGAAGAGTCGGTGAACTCAGAGCTATGATGGAAGACTTGCCATCTGCAGTATCCCACAAAGATAGGATCTACATTCAAATTTTTTACCAAAGGTAGTTTCCCAGTTTTACATTAAGCAATCCATTCACCCACGTGTTTTCTTCCCGAAACTGCACACATCTGCAGAAGAATGTCGACTCCATTCCCTCTACATCCAGCAAGCTTTTGCCTTCTACCTGCAGAGGACAAAACTATTCAGGAAATTCCTTAGAATCTTCCTTCCAGTAGCATAGGAGTATGGACTCACTCCATTAGTCTGGACTTACTCCACTAGTGTTCAAGCTAACCATTTAATCCTTTAGGACTTATGTGGAGCATATCTCGTAGACATATGTGGAGCAGCCACATGGAGTTCTGTACGTATGGTCTCCACACACTACATCTTGGAGCAGGACTCTGTGGTGGATGCTTCCTTGGTGTGGTGATTCTCCATAAGACCCTTCTGTCCTCATCCACTCATCCTTCTCTGAGGTTAGGTACTGCTTGTCATGAAGTTAGTGGAATAACTCAGGACGTCATAACTAAGTGGAATACAATACGGGCCATCGCTAGAAGAAGAGAAGTAGGTTGCTAACCTGTAACTGGAGATTCTTTGAGATGTGTGGTCGCTATCTGTATTCCACTTCCCATTCTCTTTCCCCTTTGCTTTGGATCTGTAAGGTTCATGGTGGAGAAGGAACTGGCGATGTAGTTGGTCTGCTCTTCCCTTTAACACCTTGGATGGAAGCACAAAACTGGCATATGCGCGGACCAATGAATGATGCTTTTTAATTTTTCAACTCTCTGTGCATGCATAAACCCTCAGTGGAATAACCATAGGAACCACACATCTTGAAGAACCTCCATTTACAGGTAAGTAATTTCAGTGACATCCTTCAGGGTACAAGATGGACTTCTGAACAGCAATGTCCTCTTAATTTTCCAGACCAGGGTGTGTCTTCCACAGTTCTGCTAGTGAAGAGTAGTCTCTCCAGGCTCTGATCACACTGCCATGTTAAGGCACACCCAGGAAAATTACATGATTGCTTTCCCAGCCACTCATGAGCTAATGCAGGGCAACACCTGCATATCCCTCAGTCCCAGCCTTGCACCCCAGAAATGTGCATCTTATACTGCTCAAGACCTCCTGGGTCAGAGTAAGCTCATTAATTAGTTTGTCATTTCATCAGTGAAAATGATTATGCTACAGCCTTTGTTTACTTGAGTAGAGATCCCCCCAGATACTTCAGACAAAACACACTGGTTTAGATAAAATATTAAAATAAGTGTTTTAACTAGAGAGAGAGATTTTTAAGTGATTATAAGTGATAAAAGGATAAAAGTCAGAACTGGTTACAAAAGAAATAAAATCTAGAACCGCAATCTAATTCATAAATTTACCAAGCTAACCAAGACTTGAAGAGCCAAGTTTCGCACTCCATCAGATGCTGCAGGTAGTTCACAGTTCACAGGCTGGATCTCCTTACAGCCTAGGAGGACTACTCCAGTTCAGAGGGTTTTGTTGTTTGTTTTCTAAACAATCTTTCTCTGTGAGGAGGATGGGGGGGAAGAGAAGAAGCCGTTCTCTTATTTTCTACTTTCCTTGTTGAGGAACACACCCTTCCTCTTCCCCCACTCCCCATGCTCCTGCTGGGGTGTAGACAAGGCAATCTCTTGTATATGTGAAATTCGAAGTGTGTCTCAGGTGAATTGGAAATTTCTGGCTTGTACCTTCTGTATACGTGACATTTGCAATGACATGCAAGGCCTTTGTTAACAGTCCTTTGTTATTTCTGAGGAGGTGGTCTGTGGACATTCTCCAGACTCACAACTTGTTTCAGTAACAAATTTATAGAAAAATTGGATAACTCTGTATACAATTATGGTGTACACATGTTAACAGGACAACAATGTTCAGTAGATCATGAGTTTTCAAATGATACCTCACAGGGCATGATTTGTAAAAAATATATCATAACCATACAAAAGTGGTGAACATGGGGTACAGGGTGCCACAACCTCCTCTTTAGAAACACTGGAGTTGCCATACCCATAGTCCATCTTGTCCAATATCCTGTTGGGCAGTAGCCAGTACCGTTTTGATGAATCAGCATATCGGATGTGAGACCTATTATGGCATTTTTCAGTGTAGTGCGAGTGTTTTATAGTTTATAGTATGGTTAACATCTCAGATTAGGTAGAACTTTTTTTTTACAAGATCCCAGAAATCTTATAAACTTAAATCTAAAATATTATATAAAACTATACACAGGAATAACTTCATGCACCAATAAAATTCAACTTGTTCTGGGATGAATTGTGGGAGTACTTTACCTATGCATAGAAATGATAACAGAAAGAAATAGACCCCATTTACTTGAAATGGCAGGAAGACTATGTAGGCATTTGCCAGAATGAGAATTGGGCTGGGACACAGGGATTTACTTTCTAAATTCAAATGGCCCTTTTTTTGTACATATATACTTCTCCATTCAGCTTTTATTCTTCATATTGCTATGGAAACTGCCGAGAGCACTTGAAATTAATTGAATTAAATAATGCATGAACTATACTGTCATCCTTGTGGATAGGTGCCCATTTGGTTCACATTCAAGCCTTGTACTAGAGGGATATTGTGGAATTTGAATGCTCTGGAAAAAGAGAAAGATGATTGAATTGTGGCAAGAGTGCATTAATTTATAAATAAATTATGCAAACAGCTTGTCCTCCATTCAATACTAGAGTGTGGTGATTCATGACCAAGGAAGAGGTAATAGGATGGAGCATAGTGTCCTTCCTTTCAACAGAATATGTATCTGTGCTTCGGAATTCTCAGACACCCACAATACAAAGGCTAATATGAAAAATAGCTGAGGTAGTACCCCGGTAGGAATTTCATTATTCTCTCCCTATCATGTAGATGGGATGGGCTTCCTCTCCAAGACATTGTTCCTGAACACTATTAGTGAGGCTTCTCAACCATATGTCTTAGCCACAGGTAAATAGGCTTAAAGGTAAACTGTTTTCAAGAGCTGATTATAATTTGTCTAGTGCTTTCTGATTTTTTTCTAAAGTCCTGTGAAACTGATGTAATCCAGAAAATATAACATTTTCAGGAATCTGTAAAATTAGTAAGTTTCTAGAGATGTGGCGGTCAAAGTGCACTGCTCATTTATGTACCATATTAGGAGTAGACTGTTTCTGCGACAGGTAGAGGAAGTGTCTCTGTTGAAACATGGACTATCTCTACAGGGAAAATGTCACTGGGCAAGATTAATATACAACATTTTTTAAACTCCTTATTTAGTTACTTTGTAAGGATCCTTCTGGGATCAGAAAGCTGAAGCAACTGCTGAAAGTGTCACAGCTGCTTTAAAACTCTACCTCTGAAACTTTGAACTGCTAAGATCCTTGAATATAAATTATGCTGTTTTGGTCTATTTTATGCAGATAGGCATTATGCTATATCATTAGCCTTTTTTTAATGCTACAGTAAATACAATTCCCAAAGGATGATAGGGGAGGGAATTAATGAAATGGAGCTCCTTCCTCTTTGCATACATACTTATTTGTATAGTATGGATTACGTATGATAGTTTTAAATTACAAGATCATATTATTTTTCCCCTGCAGGACCTCAATCTCATTTTACTCTGTAGGTTGAATGGTGAATGAAACAGTTTTGTATGGGGAAGGAGCCTAACCTTATTTGTGTAGTAAATGAAGTAACAGTCTCAGGACACCTGCCTCATACAATGCAAGAGTCAGATGGTGTGAGAAGCCTGAAGCTTGAATTTGACAACGTGGATAAAAATAAATGTTGAGCAGCTGCTTTGTGTACTGAGCCCCATCCATTTTGCACACTGAATGAGTTAGGGACCCTGCAGGAAAAAGTAATATGTGGTTGTGCCACTTAAGACTGTATCATAATGCACCAGCATCTGGAAGAGAGTTACCGTTTCATGGAAAAATCTTAATTTTATTACTCTGATGCTTGGTCTACATCGACCTAAGATATGCAACTTCAACTATGTAAATAACGTAGCTGAAGTCGGCACATCTTAGGTCGACTTACCTGACATCCTCACAGTGGCAGCGGGCTCCCCTGTCGACTTTGCTTGTGCCTCTTGGCGAGCTGGAGTTCCAGAGTTGACAGGAGCACCTTTGGGGATCGATTTATCGCGTC
This sequence comes from Dermatemys mawii, assembly GCA_007922305.1. Lineage (NCBI taxonomy): Eukaryota > Metazoa > Chordata > Testudines > Dermatemydidae > Dermatemys > Dermatemys mawii. The sequence goes on from ML677333.1 coordinate 25,238,598, forward strand.
TAAACGAGACGCGCTAAATCAATCCCTGATAGATGGATCACTATCTGCTGATCCAGCACGTAGTGAAGACATAGCCTGAGTGATTTACTTGTAAATTTTGGTCTTCTAAATTTTTTAATATGGAGTGATATACAATTTCTGGTCTTTCTAAACTCAGATATGGACAGTGCATTGGCACATTTACCCACATAAATAGGATTTCAATTTTTTGGGGGTATGTATAAATTAAGGGAATAAGATACATTGTCATTACATAATGCAGGTTGGTTAAATCATATTCATATAATTAGTTATACATGATATTCACATAAATTTCAATATGCTATAGAATTATAATAATTTATTTGGAAAAATCCTTAAATTTACAAGTTTGCTTTATTAAGCCGAAGAGCTAGATTTTTATTTTGGAGAATTATATTGTCCTTAGGATTGTCTCTTAATACTACTTAATGGAGAACTGAATTGATTTGTTAACACTTAAAGGGCTAGAGAAATATTTACTATAATAATAATAGGGACTCCGCCAAAGCACTCAGAATAATTCTCATTAGAATAAAAATAAATTAAAATTATAATATATAAAATAATAAAAAAATTAAAAAAACAAAATCTCTTAAAATATTAACACAAAAACAAATGAAGAGATTGAGTATTGACCATAGAATGTCTCCATCTCAGGAACTATACTGCACTGATTCAGAAAAGATGCTCTATGGCCTTTAGCATATCTTACCTCTTTTGCAGATTTGGTGATACTAGTGAAAGAGAAAATGACAATTCACAATCTTGGAAAATTCTACGAAGTATCATTGTTAAACCACATCCATGACCCACCGGTCTAATGTGGAGAGAGGCCATTGGGTCCTTGAACTTTAATAGTCTCCCCCTAGGTGTACAGAATAGGTGTTCCTTGTTAGAACTCTCCTGACCATAGTAAGACATTGTTCGTAGAGTTGGAATTTGCATTGTGGGAAGACTGGTCTCTCTCCTTTCCAGGTTTAGACTTGTTACATCTGCTTTTGCAGTAGTGTTGACTTCTATACTTAGAGAAGCCACAAAAAGGATATTTAGATCTGTATAAATCTTTAGATTGGGATTTGGAGTTAGGAAGGTTCTGTAAGGTCTTTGATTTATCTGAGGAGCCTTTGTGCAAAAGGATTCAATTCTCCAATGGGCACTGGAGTTCACTGTTCCATTGTTTAAAGTACAAGTGGTGGTGGCGGCATCGTGGGTGGAGAAAGGACAGGCCGGTTACCATGAAACCTATAAAACTGCAGCTTAGTCATCGCTGCATATATTTACCTTGTTTTACAAGATAGATATTCAGTTTTCAGGTGATGCAGCCTTTGTCATGTGGGTTCTGCACACTAGTGATTCCTTAGAGTAAGGGAACCTTTCTTTCAGTGACATTATTTTGTTCCTTCTTTAGGAATTTTGCTGCTCCTGAGAAAATCCACACAGAGGATCTGTGGACCTAGCCCTGAGAGAGAGAATGGGAGAAACTGTGGTTGCTTACCTGAAAATGTCCTTTATTTGAAGGAATAGGCTCACAGATCTGTTCCACCCTGAAAAAGGGAAATCTGTTTAAAGTTCTCTGCACTAGTTAATTTTTTCTTTGAGTATTATTTTTGCAAGGTGCTGATGCAGGATGACAAATTCATTTTTTGTTTCACAATCCAGAGAGGCTAGCTTTGGAAGTGTCTCAAAACTGAGGAAGACTTATGGCACTTTAGAGACTAACCAGTTTATTTCAGCATAAGCTCTCGTGGGCTATAGCCCACTTCATCGGATGCATAGAATGGAACAGAAGTAAGATGTATTTATATACACAGAAAGAAGAAGGAAAAAAAAAGTTGTACATTACCATACCAATTCTAAGAGGCTGTTTAATTTGAATGGGCCATTATCAGCAGGAGGAAAAAATCCTTTGTAGTGGATCTGTCTGACAATTAGTGTAACGAGAGCCACTCATAGTCCCTGTTTAACCCTTGGTTGATAGTGTCCAATTTGGAATTAATTTGCAAATATGGCTATAGCCCACGAAAGCTTATGCTGAAATAAACTGGTTAGTCTCTAAGGTGCCACAAGTCTTCCTCGTCTTATTTACGGATACAGACTAACACAGCTGCTAACCTTAAACCTGTCAAAACTTAGGGAGTCTCCGGAAGATAAGGGCTAGTCTCTTATCAGCCATTCAATCAACTTTTATTCTAATCTAAACATACAGACAGGTGATTATCCACACTGAGGATATGTCGATCTTTTCTTTTTGAAGAAAGGAAAGACTTGAAGTAAGCAGCCACAAATTCTTATTTTTAAACCTCTTATTAATCTGCAGGAAAACATTTTGATTTGAGTGTAAAAAAAAAAAAAAAAAGTATAACCAGTTATTCTAACTTCATTGTTAATTTTAATTGTTTTCAAAGTGGATTCTGTTTTATTTCCTCTTAAAAAGTACTATATAATTTTAAGTGTCTATTTACTACTTAACTTTATTTTAGGTACTGTGGTCTTTAGAATGTGGACATTGGATTTCAGAGGAACCATATGAACTGTCAGCCAATTTCCCTGCAGCTCCTGTAAGTTAAATGTTCCTCTGTTTGTGAACTTAGATTAATTTCTCTATTAAATGAATAGTTATAGAAATTGGGGTATTAATGGTGACTGGCTCTCATGAATAAGTCTTTACTAAAAAAAAAAATATAGATACAGTCTCTCACTCACTTGTGCTCTCTCTCCCCACTCTTGTCCAGTCTTCCTTCCTGAACAGTATGCAAAACCTGTCGTACAATATGTAAACATTTTAGAAAGAGATTCACTTTATGAATAACTTCTGAGTAAACAAGGGCAGGCCTACACGTAAAAAGCTGCAGTGGCGCAGCTTTAGTGAAGATGCTACTTTGCTTGACAGGAGAGCTGCTCCCATCAGCATAGTCAATCTACCTCTGGGAGAGGCGGTAGCTATGTCAATGGGAGAAACTCTCCTGTCGACATGAACTGAGTGGCAGTTCGGACGCTATAACTGCCTTGCTCAGGAGTGAGGATTTTTCAGACCCCCGAGCAACATTATACTTTTACACTGATGTAAGTTTGTGGTACAGACCTGGCTAAGGTTTTTCATGTTTAAATATGCACATTCTTGAGTTTTGTAGTATCATGTCTTATTTGTTGCTGTGCTCATGTATCAGTTGGAGATTATCATAAGGTGGGAAAAGGCAACAGGCCACAGCTTTAACACTTCTGTTCCAGATGCTGCTTACATTACTGTTTTTTCCCACTGAATGGATTTCAGGAACTTAGTCGCTGTGGGCTTCACAACCCAATAAGTGAGTAATACAGAGTATTTCTTCTTAAATCTAGCTTCCCAGCAATGACTTGAACATTTGTGCAAAAAGTTTTATTGCCTGTATATACTGGGCTATCTCCCCACTTTATATTGTCTGAAGTTATTAAGCAGTAAATTTGTTTTAGGCTTTGATACAAGCAGGATTGTACCAACCTGATGGTTGATTGCATCACAAAAGGGTTTACAATTTGTCTTAGCTGTGTAAGAAATAGTTTCTTCAGCTATTTGTTTCATATAGTGTTTCACACGTTGTAATTGAGAGAGGACATTTAACTGGTGATTGAACTTGGCTTTCCTAACTACAATTTTGTTGCATTTTTTGAACTTGAGATTTTTAAAGCACTTTTATATTCATAATCATTTTATCCGAACATTTTCAAGATAAACGTTTCTCTCTGGTTTTAAATAACATGCTATTATAGTGTGGAGAAAATACAACAGTTATTCTAAAATGACTGTGTGACTGTAAAAAGAAACTAGTGGTGCATTTATAGATTTGTTTAACATAAGAGTCCTTTCAGAGAGAAGTTGAGGGATGTTTGGTGGGTCAGCAAATAACTAGCATGTTGTTTTCTATCCAGGTAGGTGTGCTGCTTCTGTTGTGCCAATCGTTGTATTTAGAGTATGTTGAAGAAAGAAGTGGGAAAAAGCCAGGTGATATTTAGCTTGAGGCTATAGGGTTTTCCATTTCTTTTAAACCCTTTTTCTCATTAATAACTTGGCATGTTATCAGTAGTTCTGCACAACATTCTGTAAAGCTCTTTGAGAGTGATTTTTGCCTGTTCAACTTCCTCGCTTATGTCTAATATCTACTTATCACCTTCTTTCCTTTAGTAGAAATGGGAAGGCCTGGGGAACATTGAAAAGGCAAGTTGAGGCACATCAGTGCTGTACAGAGAGTTTCTTTTGTTTTTGTCTGTTCTTTATCTGTGAACAGGTGAATTTTATCATCTGTTCAAGCATTCCCATCTCAAGGTGTGTTAATTTTTTTTTGTAATTAGTTGTGCTCAGAAGGGTTACCTTCCTTTTCTTAAATCTCATAAAAATCATTTAAGAAGGGATGATGGGATAGGAATGGAAAAATATAGAATGCTTATGCCTTTGAAGGTTATTAGGGAAGGAAGCAGGAATAGGCACTCTTACTACTTTGTAGTTCCTTCTTGCAGTCACTGCAGACTGTGGTAAAAGTCACTGAATGGTTGACATTGCCTCATAGTCTTTTTGAGATAGCACTTGCACCTTAAATAAGCCATGCAATCTTACTTACAGAAGCATCTAAAATTGATTAATTGAATTCTAAACATTAAGGTTTGATTTTTAAGAAACTACAGAATTTTCATATAAAATTAGAGATGAGAATTACAGAATGATGATTTTAAAACTTTGACTGGAGTAATGATCATGGTAAAGATTGAGAGTTTTGGAAAATCAAACTAGACCAGCAATGTCTGCATGTTAGCTGTGCCAAAAAATTTGAGCAACTCATCAGATAATTTTTAACAATATTATGAAACAAGAATTTATAATTTACGGAACTGACTCAAGCTACTCAATTCATAAAAGGAAAAAAATAATTAAACCTTAAATCAGCATTAGTTTCATCATCTGATATTGTCCCTGTACTTTCTTTAGACAAACTGAAGATTATAATTGAGGACAAGAAAGCATGGTTTTTATTTAATGACTGACCAGTCATTCATACTGTGCCCATTGTTGTGCTGCCTGATACCAAGATGTTCCTTAATGAGCACTTTTAAAGAATGGATTGTTGCTGTGGGTGATGACCTAAATCAGATGTTGAGGATATATATTGCATTGCTTCATATGAATAAAAGCAGTATGAGTATTTTGGTGATCCATGAATTTTAAATGGGGGATAAAGTATCATACCATTGTAAGACAGCTGTTTTATGGAAGTGATTTGCAAAGTAATCTTTTGACTTAGTATGTTTGAAGAAGAATGTTAAAAGCTTGTTAGATGTAATATTACATTTTTAAATAAAGGTCATAAGTATTTTACATAATAGGCAAAATATTAGGACAACTCAATTAACTTTTCATGGGTTCATATAAAACACAATGAAATATTCTTTTTATAAGTCTCATCATGTATTTTTTGCCTCCATTCTCCTTGAATAATTCCGATACATTACTTGATACCACTACAGCAGTCTGCTTTTGCTACTGAAAGCAGTTGGTTTACAATAATAGGGTGGTTCTTAACTCATTTCCCAACATCAGTCACAATTACTGATGTAATGTGCACATAGGAAAAAAAAAAAAGATTTTAACATGTTTTGTTATCTGAGCCTCAAAAAAATCTAGAAAAATTTTCAGTACGGGAAGCATGCTTTTTTTTGTTTCACAGTTGGAACTCAAAGTTCAATAGTGGTCAATGAAAAATTTCTAAAATTGTCATGTTGGGGCTGATACTAAGCATGAGAAATTTCAACCCAAAAGTTATTTTTTGGTATGACCTCTGTAAGACATTGAAAAGGGTTTAGAAGAGAAGTGTCTTCTGAACCTTAATTTTAGCATTTCTATCAATACCCTATAATACATACTTGTCATAAGTGTGAAGTAGGCTAGAATTAATGTTTACCTGTAAGGGGTTAAGCTAAAGGTAACCTGAGAGGTGGACAACTTACCAATGAGAAATTCCTCAGGAGACAAAGAATTTTAAGTTTCAGTTTCTCTCTGGGTCTCTCTCTGTTCACCTTGGCTATGGGATGAACACAGCTATGTCTTTCACTGTAACTATAAGATTCTATCAAGTACTGTAGTCAGTAAGTTTACCTTCTTTTTATCACTTGGAGGGTTCTCCATGGTGAGCGTTGGCTGGGTGCTTCTTGAGATTGTAAGATTCAGCAGAGATATCAACAGTGGAGAAAATTGCCTCGGGGGAGAAGTTTGGTTTCTGAAGCCTTTTGTTGACTATGGTAGATGCTGTTCTATTGATGGTTATAAGGGATTTATTCCTTTTTTTCTTTTATTAAAATCTTTCTTTTAAGAAGCTGACTGCTTGTTTTTCATTGTGTAAGATCCTGGTTTTGGATCGGGCACGTCTCGCAGGATCTGGTGAGGTTTGGTTTTTTTCTCTCAAGCTTTCCAGGGAAGGAAGAAGTTTTGGGGGTTGGTGGAAAGGGAAAGAAGGGTCCCAAACTACCCTAGACCTAGTTTGGTGGTGGCAGTGTACCAGGTCCAGATACAGAAGAAGTTGTGTTCTGGGGAAAAACATTTTAACCCAACCTAGTAAAATAAGCTTGGGGGAGGTTATTTTTTCATGCGGGTCCCCACATCTGTACCCTAGAGTTCAGAGTGGGGAGGCAATCCTGACAATACTTTTTAAGCATACTGTTACAATAAACATAGGGAAAAATTACACAATAAAGCCATTTATTCACTTAAATATATACATTGAGGCCTAGATTACCACCACACTCAGAATTGTCTGAACCTCATGCAGGTATTTCCCACATTTCTTTCTCTTTCTAAATTGCAATAAGATTTATCTTCAGAAATAACATGAGATTTTTTCCATAAAAGAGCAGATTGGTTTTAAAGAAGTTATTAAAGTTAGCTTATTTTTCATAAAAGGTCTAAACAAACATCGCCAGGTGATATTTAATCACATGGAGAACAGCAGTTGTCTGATGCTTAAGTGAGGCAACAGCATTATGTAATATTTAATTCTCATTTGTTATAGGTTAAACAACTAGAAAGGGGAAAAAGTGCAATCTTAACAGAGAATGTAATGAAATACATGATACCATTCTATAATTGGCAGAAGAGTTTGTACGTAAAAATATCAACTGCAATAAGTACAACATCTGATAGTTTAAAAAACCCATAAAATAGTGATCAATTATACACAGTATTTTCCAAGAATAAATGCAAAGCACTTAAATGGAGATGCTGTTTCTTCTAAGATTGTTAAATAAACTGTGGACTCCAAATAACTCTAAACATTATTTAGAAACATTTGCAAAGGAATGTATCGTTTAATTATGACAATGAGCTAATTACAAGGCACTGTATATTTTTATGTACATAAACTACAAACAAGGTATGGGATAGAAAAATAGTTCTAGATTTAGATTTCAAGTTAGGAGAGTTTTATATTAATGTAATGTTTAAAGTTCAGTGATGAGCACAAAGGCACATTTCTAAAACTAAGTTTAGATATTTTTCACAGTTCCAGTTATTTACTAACAATCACAACATAAATGATCAAGAAAACAAAGTCCTTTAATTGCCTGACAGTTTCTTGGACATCCTTTTTACTCAGTCTTTCTGCCAAAATCATTGTTACACAGATTATTTCATGTTTTAGAATTTGCTGTGAGCATGAACTGATGAAGACTATCACAATTCAAGAATTGGAACAAATTGATCCCTTTGGAATACTAGTGCATGTTTTCTGGGCTGGAAAATGACAAATTGTTGCTGTGAGTTTAAATGTTTGGCAAATGTAGTCTTTGAAGACAATACAATACACAATTCATATACAATGCAAAGGGCGTTTAGAAATCTGCTGGTCGGATCATCATAGTTGTGGCTTTGAGAGAGTAGCCTGATCCTTTCCAGTAATACCACTTAATACCATTAAATTTGTTGGTGTTCTGCCGCAATGGATAGTACATTCCATTCAAATTGGAGGGACCACATGCATCAAACCACCAGCCTGTAAAAACAGAAAACAAAGATCTGAAATAATGAAATTATAAGTGTAGGTAGTTTTCAAAACTGTATACACCTTACCGTGTTCTAGTCCTGAAACTAGAAAAAAATATAGGAATACTAAAATACCTAGTTTTCACTTGTGTGCCTCCAGATCTCTCCTCCTTGCTAACTTTAATGATGATGAAGTGTATATAACAAAGTAACATACTTATGGAGTGGAGTAGGCACTAACAATTTGGTTGTAGGAGTTGAGACATTTTATGCGATGTAGTTGTAAGTTAAGGGAGAAGGCTTCAATCAACTCCTCAAAAGCTAAACTTACTAAATATTTCGGAGGTTGATGGTGATAGATCTAAGGGCAGAATCTGGTTTGAAGAAGATAATCATGATATTGTATCTTTCTCTCTTTCCTTCTGCTTTCTCTCAAGAGTATGTAATTTTCCACTTTTAAATCCTACATTTCTACTTAAATGAACATTGCTTCCCTTGCAGTGAATTCAGTTTGCTTCAGTGCTTAAAGTCTGTAAAGATGTGCACTATTTCTAAGCCCTTTAGTACTGAAACAGCTAACTGAACTCTGTATAAAGGAATGGTGAGAAAAAAATAGCTAAACTTATCCAGTTTCACATCTTTTTCTTCAAATTTTGCTTATTGTCCTGAGTTGTTAGTAAGGAATAGGGAAACTTTATTTTTATTAGTAAAAACAATATTTTTACACTTTTGTTATACTGATGATAATACGAATGCTGTGTTTTACAAGGCAATAATTCAGTTCTCCCTTTGGATAAATTAAACTGCCTTCAGACTCGCAATCTATACACTCAGGAAGCAGATCACTGATTTGTAAATTGAGTGTGCCTCTCTTTATCTCTTAAGCAACATTTACATTACAGAAAATGTGACTGGATTGCAGAATTATAGAGACAATTAAACCTGCTTTCAGATACAGAAACAATCTAAAATGTAATGTAATAAACCTCTGAACAAAACTGATCCAGAATTTTTCCACCTACATAATAATTTTGGTATGCTTTGAGTAAATGTATTCTCACTTCAAATTATATTTAAATAAGGAAAAAAGTAATGTTTTATGTTACTGAAATGTATTCTTTCATAGCAGCTACACATTCTAATTGCCATACTTTTAAAGAGCCTATAAAATGCTTAGTTCCCATAGGATCCCTAGAGATTTCTTGTGCGTAATTAAACAATTAGAAACCATTTTGCTGATTAAAAAGATGATTCCTGATATGCTTTTGGGGAATTTTGATCATTGGGCTACTTTCACATGCTATTTAGAAGTGCACTTTGCTGTCTTCACAGTACCAAGACTTGTTGTTGCACAAGTTGAGAGAGAATGAGAGCCTACTTCCTCTCCCCAATTTTAACTTCTCTCATTTTTACTTTAGCTGAGCTGTCTGAAATGGTAAAATAGTAAATTTGAACTCACTGAACTAGCATTTCCAATTATGATTTTTGGACTTTGTCACTAGTCAGGATTTAGTACGTCAACATTACTATCTATTTACCTCATGGACTGTTTTAATGCCAATAAAAATAGGAAGATTGAGAAACAGAAAACCATTCCTACCTCCTGTTAGCATTTGTGAACATTTGCAAATACATTTGTCGTTGTCTGCATCCTTTGTGCTAAAATCATTTCCTGGTTGGCTGATGCTACTTATTTTGCCCGCTGTCCCCGTAAGTCCTTTAAGGTGGATCCTGTAGAAGTGCAGAATGGAAAAACAAATGTTAGATTGAAGCTAATGGTAGTTGATCTACACAGTAATGAGGAATGTTTTGTAATAAATATCCTGTTTAAACAGCAGTTTGGTTCTCCTCTTGTTAATGTACAGCTATAAACTTTGTTTGAAGGGTATTGTGTTGGTATGAACAGTAACACTGTCAGCATAACGTTATACTGAAGAGATGAAATAACCTCTGCTTTTATAGATGTTTGTTCCATCTGTGTGAGATTAACAGAGATTATATGGAGGTATGTATTGATAATCCTTGAGAAATGTATTCTGTGTAAGAAGAACTAATACCATAGTAATATGCAATATTAAAGTGCGTTGCATGCAAGTAATACTAGTAATGAATTTTTAATCCTCTACCTAATTTTCTCCCTGCCTTATTCTTTTACTGTTTACTCCTGGGGGAATACTGCAGCTGTGCAAAACTGATGTCCCTTGCAGATTTCTTTGCTTCCCTGCAGAAAAATGACTTTCTGACAGGGACACAAAGAGAAGATTCAAAAGCAGTTACACACCATTGCCTAGTGGCGCAATGTTTCAGACACCCAGAGCATCCGGCAGAGAGGTAAATCACCATGGGGCTAGGGACACCTCAGCCAGTGGCTCCAACCCTGAGCTTGGATCAGTTGCTAGACCCGATTGGACTAGAGGCAGAAGAGGATGAAACTTCCTCTTCCCCTGCAAGGACTGACTGGGGCTGTGTCAGACCTACCACCAGAAACCAGGAAGCTCAGCATCCTCCCTTACTTCCTGGCCCCATCACATGGGGCGTTACTGTGTGGGGAGCTGCTTCCTCCATCCATTCAATCCCCTTGCATCCAGACCTCCCATACCCAGACATCCCTGCCAAGCCTTACCTTGTATATCCAGAACCCGCTTAACCCTCCATACCCAAACCGTACCACGCTGAACCTCAACCCCTGCATCTGGATCCTCCCTGCACCCAGACACCCTGCCTCCGGACCTTCATACCTGCACTCAGACCACCCCCGCTGAGCTCCTTGCACTCAAGCCCCCATCCTAATGCTTTACCCCCACATCACCCTGAGCCCCCATATCTAAATCTCCATGCTGCTGACTGCCAACTAGCTGCACCCAGACCCCCATCCTACCAAGCCGCACTCCCCCAGCACCCAGACACCCCCCCGCCCCGCTGAGACCCCCACACCAAGACCTCTCTACTGGGCCCCAACCTTCAGAGTCCCATTGCCCCTGCATCTGGACCCACCACCCCCACCCCACCCACAAGCCTCTGTGCATCCAGATCCCCACTAGACCTCCTACTGAGCTGCCTGCACCCAGATCGTTCCACACCTGGATCCCTCCACACATGGATCCTGCCTGGTTGAGCCTATCTGCCCTGCTCCTGGTGCAGAGGGGTATGGCCCCAGGGTGTTTCTGGGGCAGGCCCTGGCCTTGTGCTGTGTCAGGATTAGGTGCAGCCTCACCCCTGAGTCTGTGTCCTGGGAGAGGGGAGGCAATAGGGTGATCTCCCACCTTTTTACTGCCAGTGACCTGTGCTCCTTGCTGTCATGCTGGAGCCTCTGCATGTATTTATTGACAAATAAAACATGCAGAATTTTAAAATATATTGTGCAGAATTTTTAATTTTTGGCACAGAATTATTAATTTTTTGGTGCAGAATTCCCTCAGGAGTAACTGATATTAACACACTGTGGCAGTCTAATATGAAAACTGCATCAGTGATGGGTAAAATTTAATTGGCAATGAGGATGATTATCTCTGTCCTTTCCTTCCCACTTTCCAAAGGGACTCTTCCTTTGCAATCTTTTTTTTTTTTAACTCTGAAAAGTCAAATTCATGGTCAACAATGATGATTTTAATTTTCAAATATTGGACGGAAGATATAGGCTATATAGTACTTCATAGTTATATGACAAGTCTAACTTTCAAGTGAGGCTGCTAGTATATTCTTTTTAAAAACTGAAAGATTTATATCCTGTGAATATCAAGTAGTATAGAGCTATCTTGTTTCTTTAGGAAATAGGACTGATCTAAGGAATTTTTCATTTCTTCTCAAAACTGCCTTGATCTTGCTATGTTCCTGCCTGCTGTCGAATGTCATTAGATCAAGGACCTTCATCCGGGAGTTAGTGTTATTACAATGCTGAATTTGTCTCTAAATGTTAATTAGTTTTAAAAATATTTTTAAGAGTCTTGGGCAGTTAAACAGAATATTTTCAACCATTTCATACTTCTTCATAGTTTGATATAAGGAAATATAGATGTTTCTCATTAACAATGGATTTTAAAAGTTCAGTGGTCTTATTACAGATTATCTTTTTTAAAAATCTCCTTTTAAAAGTGTAGGTGGTATTAGAAAAAGCTTAATGTAGATGTTGAACTTTTTTTCAAGAGTTCAGACTTAGTTTTCAAATACTGATCCAGTTAAGCCAATTTCTAACATAGTTTGTCCAGTGTTGAGTTTCCAAACAATGTGTACAATTTTAGGGTTAGTTTTCAAACATTGTTTGATGCCTGATGCAAACAGGCCATTATTCTTGTAATTGATTTAAGAAATGATTGGATTAAAACGAGAATACTTGTGATTAACCATTTGAAACTACTTTTGGTGTGAAAGATCGTACTGAAACTGTCTGAAGAGCATAGATTTTCTCAGGTGGCTTTGGCGTAAACTTCCCCTCTCCTGTTTTGGTGTGCCATCATTTGGTTCCTTCCTTTCCTGCCTCATCAAAGGCTCCTTTAGAGTGGGGCTGTCATATATTGGTAAAGTTTGTGAATCACTTTGAGGTAAAAGGCTATGTATAAATGTAAACTGTTATTGATTTTGATTGAATGGGTCTTTGGATTTCATTAATATTAACTAAATTTTTTTCAAAGCTTTTGAAAATTTACCTCACAGGGTTTGTGAAGTTTGTTTAATTCTTGCAAAATGCTTTGAGATCTTCAAGTAGAAAGTCATGTATATTTCAAGTGCATAATTGCTGAAAATTTATTTTTAAAAGGTCTTCTAAGGTTAGGAACCTAAAGTCTAAATTCACTTAACTAAATAAATGACTCTAACCAAAAACACCCCGAAATTCACTCCTGACACATTATTATAATTATCTTTGTGCAAAATATGTCTTGTTGCGGTATCATTTGCAATCTAATAACATCTATATTATTGTCTAATACATATATGAAACATGTATTAAGAGTTATGGATATAAGCTGAAACTGATTACAATGTGTTTACCAGCAAGTCTGGCAAGTGGGTAATCAGGTTTCTCAAATACATGGGATAAACGGCTCCTCTAGCCAGATGTCAAAGTTGATTGCCAATCACCTGTCAAGTGACTATTGTTTGGCAATGAAGGGGGAGAAGGAACAGATCAATCTGAATTTTAGCAAACAACAACATGGGAATTTTTTCCCCTGAGACTCCACGTCTGCACCCTCACAGCTGGAATGAACTTTTTTTAGGGGTAATCCTCAGGAAAGTGCATTTCAATGGGTGACAGGACTATAAAAGAGAGGCGCAAAAACACCCCAACCTGTCGCGCTCTCCCTCTCTCTCGTCTAAGAAGACAAAGGAACCAGCCCTTTGACTTCGGGGGAGTGTCTGACCTGATAATTTAGTAGTAATGTTGCTGGGAAACTGGTAAGGATTTTACCTAGAACCAAGTCTAGCTTGTTATATTTAACTACTATAGGGCATTTTATCTTTATTTCTCTTGTAACCATTTCTGACTGTAATACCTTATACTTGTACTCACTTAAAATCTCTTTGTAGTTAAACTTGTTTTATTTTTTAATAAAGCTAATCCAGTTTTGTGTTTAAACTGAACAGTTAAAGCAGCACTGTTGCATATTGACCCCTTACAGAGGCAATGATCCTCTGATATCTGAACTGAACAGGAGAGGGCTGGAAAGTGTAAAACCCATGGTTTGGGGAAAATTCAGGACTAAGAATGTATTGGGGTGACACTGCAGGTAGTAACCAAGGCTAATGAAAGTCAGAATATATCGGACAGTTGTTAACAGGCAGCTGATGTCATTGCTGCTGGGCTGGCCTGTGGCTATACACAGACACTCAGCTTGTGAGCTGCATGCTGTTAGGTTTAGAGTTGCCAGACGTCCGGTTTTCGACTGGAACGCTCATTCGAAAAGGAACCCTGGTGGCTCCAGTCAGCACTGCTGACCGGGCTGTTAAAAGTCCATTTGGTGGCATAGTGGAGCTAAGGCAGGCTCCCTGCAATTCATGGAAGAGCCCGTGTGTCCCTGCGGCCCATAGATGCAGAGTTGGCCAGGGAGGTGCTGTGTACTGCCCCACTCCAAGACCCAGCTTTGCAGCTCCCATTGGCCAGTGGGGACTGTGGGGGTGGCACCCGCGGATGGAGCAGCATGCCGAGCCTCCTGGCCACACCTCTGCCTAGGAGCTGGAGGGGAAACATGCCGGCCGCTTCCAGGAGCCACCTGAGATAAGTGCTGCCTGGAGCCTGCACCCCGCACCTCAACTCCCAGCCCTGAGCCCCCTCCACACCCAAATTCCCTCCCAGAGCCTGCAACCCATATCCTATCCCACACCCCAACCCCTGCCCCAACCCTGAGCCCCATCCTGCACCTCAAACCCTGTGGCCCCAGCGTGGAACCCCCTCCCAAGCCTCTCATTTCTGGCCCCACCCCAGATCCTGCACCTCCAGCCAGAGCCCTCACCCCCTCCTGCACCCCATCTCTCTGCCACAGCCCGCTGAAAGTGAGTGAGGATGGGGGAGAGCGAGCAGTAAAGGGAGCGGGGGTGAAATGAGCAGGACCTGGCCTCTGAGAGAGAGTGATGCAGAGAGCAAGGCAAGGGTGTTTGTTTTCTGTAATCAGAAAGTTGGCAGCCCTGATTAGGCTGTTTGTGAGAAGCCCAGCTTGGGAGCTACAACAGCAGAGCATTGTGAGGCACTCAGGTTACAGGCAGTGACACAACCTCTCACTGGCCTGGATTGCACCCTGAAATGTGACAATGGACTTATTTCCAAAAGTGCTCAGTAACCAGCATCTCCCAGGGAAGACTATATGAAATTAGAAACTTAAGTATAAATTATTGGCCAATGACAATAATTGGATAGAAAGTGAGAGAGATTGTAAGTACAAAGATCTCAAAGTACTTAATAGGCATTAAGTTAAGGTTAAGGTTCACAGCCACCTTTTCAGGTAGAAAGCTATAAATCTCCCAGTTATATAGATGGAGAAACTGAGACAATACGTTTGCCATGTCCAAAGTCGCTCAGCAAGTCTGTCAGAGCTGAGAGGAGAACTAGATCTCATGACTTAGTCTTGTGCTGATCATATATGTTCCTGTGTTAAGTGGATCAGTATATCATTTTGTTTCCTGGAACAGCTTACGTTGTTTGTTTGACGCATTTAAAAAATTTACTAATGTAAAAGGAAATTATTTTTATGCCATGAATATTACTGTATCTGAATATTTTCAAGATAATTTTAAAATGTATATCCTTTTTATAATGTTAAATAAAATATACTTTAAACCACTGCATTTTATGGCACATCAAATAATTGCTTGCATTTCAAGAGGAAGTATCTATTTGCAGACAGCCATCTTAGTTTGTAGTAATTATTTTTTAATAATGTAAATGGACAAGGGTAATGACCCATTTTGCAAAGGTTGTCCTTATAAGTATTATAGTGTCTTAATTTAAAAATAAAATTCCTGCTATAGAGTCTAACTGTTTCCAGATGAGAAAATATTTGGTTTGGATTTGAAACAGCCACATACTATTTAGGGATTAAGATCCAACTTTTGTTGGGGGAATAGGGGCAAGATACTGAGAGTTGTTCAAGTGGCCCTGCACATTCCCTTGTATTGGGTACTGTGCTGCCTTTGGTGGAACCTCCTTCTAGCAGTGTCACCTAGAGCGCCCTCAGTTTCTTCTAACCATGTGACTGATGTGAACTTCAGTCTGTGTGAGCCAAAGCCTTTTCTTCTTAAGGTTAGTGGTTGCTTGTTAGTATATTTAATGTTTTCTGCCATTCTGGGTTATAGTGGAATTGAAGCAGAGCAAGTGACCACATGCAGTGCCTCAGCTTCCAGGGAAAAGGACACCCAGCTTCCAGATGTTTGATTTGCTGAACCTTTAGTCCCAAAGTCTGCAAGGAGAGGGAGATTCACTTGAAGATCCTTCCCAAGGAAGCTCTCAAAACTAGACTCTCTGGATCCAATCAGTCCAGGGGTGGCTTTAGACTTGCTGTGGCAGAAGCTGAAACTTGAGCCCCACTGGCCAGGGCCAAAGCTCAAGGGCTTTAGCCCTGGGTGGTGGGGCTCTAATTTCAGTCTCCCCCACCTGGGGTAGAACCCTTTGGGGTTTGGCTTTGTCCCCCGACCCAAGGTGGTGTGGTTTGGGCTTTGGAGGGGCTCAGGAGGGTTCTGGCTTTGGTTCCCCCTTCTGTGCTCATGTAGTAATTTTTGTTAGAAGGGGTCATGGAGCAATGAAGTTTGAGAACCCCTGAGATAGAGGAATGCAGAGACCTACAGCTTGCTTTGTACCACCCTTTGGTCTACCTCCTGTAGGCATGTTTCTGAATCTGGGTTGCTGGGGAGACTGGCCGTCCTGGGAATGATGGTCTTATTGAAGGCCATATCAGGAATTCGTCAGTTATCCTCCATGTGTGTAGAGAAGTATAGTTTCGTCTACAAAGTATCTGACAGTTCAGAGATCCTCTGATCCAACTTCTCTGGGGCGGTTGACATTTTAGACCGCGATGACTGAAATGCTTTCTGAGGAGGCATGTGTGGGGATAGCTGCCCTCCTTGAGCAGGAACATATGGAAACAGACTGTGAATCTGATTTAGCACCAGATGAACATGTGGGAGTGTGTCCAGCCTCCTTTTCTTTCTAAGACACTTTGCCCTTCCACGATTTGGTGGACTGTATGGCGTCCACTTTGAATCTGTCTGCAGTGCCTGTGGAGGAGACTTCTCCCATGCTGTCTGATAGTCTTGATGCTACTTTTAGGAGTAGAATAACTCTACCTATTTTGGATGGTTTGCTACAGCTGCTAAATGTATGTGGTCTGCTACTGTCTCTTGTCAACCTGTCTCCAAAAAGGTTGACAAGTTGTCAGATACCATCTGAGAGGTTTTCCTGTTTTCATACACATCTTATACCTAATTCACTGTGGTGGCTGCTGCCAGTAACAGGGCAACATCTGGACAATCACATTCCACCTCATCTGATAGGAAGAGGGGAAATGATTGATTCATAAGGGGAAGAAAGGCAAATTATCAGGTAGTCATGGCCCATTACAGTTCCATTTATGGGAAAATATGACATTGTTTTAACAAGACTTACATGACGTGTTTTCACCACAACTTCTCAATCTGTCCCATAACTGGGAATATGCAGAGCCATTCAAAGAAGAAATGAAGGTTACTTGCTCATAATTGGAGCTCCTTGAGAAAGCTCTGCATATTCACACTTCCCCCCACCTTCCTCTCTGTCAGAGTCCTTGTTTTTTCTGTCTCTCTGGCTTTGCGGTGGATGAAGCTGTCATGAGGGTGCTTCGCCTCCTACATAGCTTTGCCCTCAGAACATCAGTGACCCTGAGGGGAGGGGTGAGAGTATGAGAGAGCTCTAGCTGACACTCCTAAAGGAGGTTCTACCACAAAGCACCACAAGGTGGCAGAATACACTAATCGTGACTATGCAGAGCCATCTAGAATAACTTCAATTACAAGTAAGAAACTTTCAGTTTTGAGCTGCTTTGTATATGGGGGTTGAGGTGAAGTCAAAGTATATTTCAGTTTACACTTGGTAACCTCTTGATGGCAAAAGTATTCTATTCTAATTTTATTTTCCTTGATGGAAAAAAAATGTAATGTTTAAGAGCTCACAGGTTAATGGTTTCTGAGCTGCTTGGATACAGTTTAGTTTTTGGGTGCACCATTTTATTTTATAAAGGTTTTCAAGATAGCTAAATTCATATATATCTAAATGAAATGTGTCAGATTGACCTTCCTTGTAGTCGCCTAATTTGTCTACTGGACAAAGCTTGGACAGCAGTACTATAAGCCTCCCCATGCTATTCTGTCTAGTGGTTCTCAAAGAACTGTAAGCCTCCTCATGCTGCTCCCTCTTGGGTCTCAACTCTTTACCAGATAGTTCACCTAAAGCAATATTTCCCAAAGTGAAAGGTTCCTTGTCACATTACCAAACCTCTTTATCATCCAGCCCCAAAGACCTTATTTATCCATAGGAATTGAAACATAGGTGTTTCAATGACTCCTTTCTCTTTTTTTTTAAAGTAGTTCCAGGCCTTAGTCTGGTAACTTCTTTTGCCCTAAAGACAAGACCATTTATATCCATTCAAGAATAGAATTTTAAAGATCCCTCTGAAGACTTTCCTTTTTAAAATATGGGTAATTGTAACTGTGGACAGAATATATACAGGCTAAAGTTACGAGAACACTCTGCTAGGTATAAAGTTGTGTTAAAATAAGAGGAACTACAAATTAAACTAGAAAAATACAAATTAAACTACAAATTAAACCCTTACTGCTGGGATAAACCAAAGACCATCATTCAGCTTGAGTAACTCAACTGGGAGCTGCAGTAATTCTCAAAAAATCAGTCCTACTTTGGCTGACTGTGGATTACAGTGTGCATATCCATGGGTACAGAATAGATCGATAAGTATGGGGACTGTCAGTAGATGTAATTCCTGATCTGCCTATATCTGCCTCTTCATCTCCTCAATAGAATATATGCACGTGGGAGGCCACCCCTTCACAACCACCTGAGAGCTATGTGCCAACACCCAATTCTGGGCTTGTTGGGTTCTCCCCACTACACATGATATATAGGTATATTGCATGTTGGGCCGTCTATAAGGGGAAGGAGGGGCCTGAAGATATTACTTACCTACTGTATACTGGTGAAAGGTACATACTGTTCTATTTTTTAAAAATCTACTAAGATTATAGGCAAAAATTAGTAGCAAAGACATACTTTAAGCGCATTCAGAGCAATTGCTTTGTAATTAATATAAAAAGAAAGTTATGTAGCTGAACAATTTACAAGAATTAATAACTGATGTTTTTTCAGTTCAGTGCTGTGTTTGCTTACCTGTACTTTAGTTCTTCACTTGCTAGATAGAAATGTTCATACAATGAGTATGCCTCATTTCCTTCCCAGTCTTTCAGGTGTATTTTAAGAACATAGCGTTTCTGATTAGTCAGTTGAGAAACTAACTCATTTCCCAGCCAGTACTCCCCAGCAGGATCACCAAATCCCTGTAATCCAAGTTGTATATTTAAATAACTTTAATTTGTTTTTCTTTGACTTTGAAATAATCAGTTCATCTATTTTTAAATGTAATTGCTTTGTCAACACAAAAAGTGTACTACAAATATGAGGATCCTAGGTCTTTGGTATTTCAAATTTTGGATTTCAGCGGCACAAATTTAGGAACTTTAAACAAAATATATCACTATTAGACTTATTAGATCTGGGGAACATTTGCCAATATAAACACAACCATAAATAACTTAATGAAAATTAAAGATTTGGACGCAACATGAAATAGCTGACAGGAAAAAAATTGCTATATTTCTTTGTAAAAACAAACATCACACTTGCAAGTCTCTCCTAGGCAAACAGTTTATTACTCTGGCAGTTCCCAAATGAAAGCACAATTTTTCATTTAAGAACTAACATGCAACTTTAGAACCTGTTTAGGCAATACAACTGTAAAATTAATTATTCTTTTGTGATTTAAATCAGAGATTATCAGAAAAATAATAAATTAGATTTAAAGCTTCAAAAGAGTGTGGATCTTACCATCTTGTACTCTTTCCATGTCCGGTGAAAGTCTACACTGCCATCTTTACGTTGCTGAATAACTGTCCATCCCCCTCCACTGCTTTCCATATCACAGTATGTCTGTCAATAAGAAGAATGTGTAATTGCATAAATGCAGGTACTTGTATGCCAATTGACACATATTGCATATATATTATATATAGCACAGTATGCACTAAAACTACTGTTGTCTTTTGTTTGCCTAGCAGAGCATATCAGGTTTGCCAACACCTATGAAGCTGAGCTGTTTTGAATACTTTGTAGTCTAATTAAGATTGTAATTAATGTTGATATTGAAATGGTATTGAATGTTTTTGAAATACTGTACTTACTGTATATTGGTTTTATGTTGTAATAGTTTGGTACATCAGAAATAAATCCTTCCCTGATGTGCCTTATCTATAATTATTGCTGTAACAGTGCAGTAGGCAAAGCCAGTTGAGACAATACTGCCAAATCTGCTGCTACAGGGGGCCCCAGGATACGGAATCCTCATTGGGAATGTCTACACTGCGGGGGGGGGAGACCCACAACAAGTCTCAGAGCCTGAGTCAACTGACTCGGCATCACAGGGCTAAAAATAGCAAACAAAGCTTCAACCCTTCAATTTATCCCACATAGCTGGACACCAGCTGAAGTCATTGGGGGCCTGCATAGGTGCAGGGAACTGTCAAAATACCATTTTTACAAGAAATAGGTCCTAGTGTGCTAACAGTGGCAGAAAATCCACAAACTTATCTAATTCTCTTTCGAAGCCAGTTATGGTTTTGGCCTTCATAACATCCCATGGCAACAAGTTCCACAAGTTGACTAATTTTATACAAATACTGTATACGTATACATGGATTGTTTTTAAATGTCAGTATTTACTAAATATTAAACACTTTGTTGTGCAAGATACTGCAGGTATGTATATTTCCTATTCTAAGTGTATGCAAGTACCATGGCCATCATTACTATGCACATGTTCATTTCATGATTTTGCTTTTTTATATCATTTACTGCACTTACATGTAAGTAAGAATTTATATTTGGAAGTCTTGTTCTCTGGAATTTATAAACAGGCTTGCAAGGAATTGATCTTGTGCAAAAATTGTTTAAGCAACTTTCAGCCAAAATATTTGTTTTATTTTTATGGCTTTTCAGAAAAATATATATTTTAGTTAAAAGGACACACTGATTTTAAAACAATTTAGATTTTTAAAATGGCTTGCACAATGCAGAACATATAATGAATTACATCAGTTTCTGCACTAATGTGATGAAAGACTGACTTCAAAAGCTGCAGTTAAACTAGTGGTTTAATAATAATGCTCTAAGCTAAGTTGTATATTAAAAGCATAAAACAAAGTTAAGCTAGCATTTCTGACATTTCCCAAAAGTTATCCCAAAGCCTTGAGAATCTCTAAAGACGTCCACGTGAGTGAACCTTTACTTTAATATTGTTTTTAGATATAAGTATTATTTCAACATAGGGATTGTTGCCAATGTTTGAGTATAAATACAATAACATTTTCAGTCATACACTAGAAATTTGTGTGGGTCTGTGCCATGCTCTTAACTAGTCAAGAGTGGATTAATTTGTTCATTTGTTACATAAGAATGAGCTATGTGATAGAGTAATTTGTCTGCGTGGTATTCCTGGTTCTGCCACTGACCTGCTGGGAGACTTGCCTCCTGTCTGCCTCAGTTTCCCCATCTGTAAATGGAGATGATACTGTCCTCCTTTGTAAAGCACTTTGCCATCTGCTGCTGCAAAGCGCTATATCAGAGCTAATTGTTATTTTATGTAACATTACAGCACATTATATTATCTCCTAATGCTTAGGAAACGTACAGGCATGTCGCATCTTAGGCGCATTTAACATGCGCGATTTCCTACGCGGTCGACCAAACAAAAAAAAAAAAAAAAGAAAGAGAAAAATAAAAATATAAAAACTTTCTTTAGGGCGGGCGATTTTGCCTGCCATTGAAGTCAGTGAGGTTTCGGCTATAAGCAGAAACCACGGAACGGAACCCTCACGTAAGACGTGACCTGCCTGTACTGTGATCTGGTCATTAAAGTATTACATGCGATTTACAAGTTAAGGTTCTCTGTGAACTACCTTTTAGTGTTCTATTCTTTCCTGTTTCTCGTTATAGAAAATCCTCGGAGCAGGTTTACCAGCGTAAAAACACTTAAAGAAACTAATTCATGTAACTAATTCATCCTGGTTTAAAGAAGTAGTGAAAATTAGATCATTTCAGTTTTAGAAATGTTAGGCCATATTTAATTTGGTGGAGTTAGATTCACATTTGCTAGTGGAAAATTTGATCCATTAAGTACAGTAGTATGTTATTTTTCAGACCTTTTAATTTAATTTACCTTACAGTGCAGACTGAGGCTTCATACTTACTTGGATATACCATTTATACTACTGTACCTTAAACATGGAATAATTGTTCCATGTTAGTTTTAATGTGAACATAAATTGATGCTCAATATGAGCTGTGTTGTAGGCTTAATTGCAACTCTTTAAATGTGAAGGATGTACATCTTAAATTAGACCCGAGCTTCCTAGTTCTGTGGGAAGGTGAACTGTGTTTCCACTGGATAAAGTAGCCACACGTCATGAAAAATGCCTGCAGCCATTCCTCTCTGGGCTGAAATTTCATCAGCTAAGCAGTTTTAGGTCTAGTTAATACTTAGATGAGAGCCCTCTAAGGAAAATGTGAGCTACAAGAAGTGGCTTGGAGAGTCCATTTGTAATCTTATAAAGAGACGCTAGAAAGACATTCTGCTGGAGAAGTAAAACAGAGGTTTGGAGTACCTACGATCATTAAAGATCCCTTTTCTTTGTCTGCCTGTATTAAAATTACACTAAAAAAATAAAGGTGTTGCTGTCTGACATGTAACTCAAGGACATTCTGCCATTAGTTTACATTTTGCATAATGTAAGCTAATGGCTAGTTCATTGAGAACTTTCCTTTAATTTTGCAGAATGTAAATGAAGTCCTAAAGACAACTAATATAAAGTATTAATTATAAAGTGTAAATTTAGTTTGCAGTGTTGTTGTAGCCATGTTGATCCCAGGATATTAGAGAGGCAAGATGGGTGAGGTAATATCTTTTATTGGACCAACCGCTGTTGGTGAAAGAGACAAGTTTCTGAGCTATACAGAGCTCTTCTTCAGGTCTGGGAAATGTATTCAGAGTGTCACAGCTAAACACAAGCTGGGACAGACTGTTTAGCATAAAACTTGACACACTGTAAGAGATCATTCAAGATCAAGTGGCTGATTAAGACTTCTGCAGTCAGGACAAAAAAAGGGGGTGTTAATGGATTAGATTGTTATAATAAATCATAAATCCAGTGATTTCTAAATCCATGATTTTTAGTGTCTAGCAAAGCTATGAATTTAAGGTCCCAGGCTTATCTTTTGAAAATGTTGTGCAGGTTTGTGGGGTTTTTTTGAGGATTCAGAGGTTAGATATGGAGTGACTGCATTATGAAAAGTGTTCACCCACAGGTGATATGGTGTTTTTGTCTTTTATTGTTTTTCTGTGCAAGTTCATTTGAAAGCGTAGCAATTTGTCTCGTTTCACCCACATAGTTGTAATTGGGGCCTTTAGTGCACTGAAGATGAAGTACACCACATGTTATGATAGGCATGTATAGGACAGAAAGGTCTTGAAAGATATGTTGTGTGGTGGGTATTGGTCATCTTAGCAGGGGAGACATGTCTGCAGGCTTTGCATCTCTTCTGGCAGGATCTGACACTGCTTTGAGCTTTTGTACTCTGGGGAGCTTCCTGATGATGATGATGGTGAGGTTGGGCAGTGTTTTAAAAGCCAGAAGCAGTGGTTCAGGAAAAATTTCTTTTAGGATGTGGTCCCCATTTAGTATGGGTTGTAATTGTTTGTTTGATTTTCCCCTATGATCATCTACCACCCAATTCTGAAATCCATATGGGCTTAGCACTAAGGTTCCAGCCCGTTTCATCTGGTATTGTTAAAGATTGTATTCCTTGCTACCTATACAATGAAGGTGTGAAACTTTACAGTATGCTTCCAACTCTGGAGGGGTAAAAATATTTGGATTTTTTAAAACACTTGTTGAAAAAGTTTAAATAGCTTATCTTAACATTAATAAAAATATAACTTGCAATCAGTTAGACGTTTCATTAAAAGAATTGAAGCATTTCTGTTGAACCCAACTTATTTGGCTGGGAAGCATCACCACCAATGTTTTGTTGATTTCATCTCTACCCTCTTTCTCCCATTTAACTCCAGCTGTCATATGAGCTAACATCAAATAAAGTTGTTCATTCCCACTTAAAGCAATGGATCAGTCATCATACCCATAGGTCAAAACAATATACTTCAGTGGAATATATATTTTTATGTACTGCCCCAGACGGATTGGACGGGGGGAAGCAAACCCCGTAGACCACTGAGTATCTACCATCTGATAACAAGGATTTTCCTTCATAGTTATTCTGACTCCTCCCTCATCACCCTCTTCTTTTGCCAAAAAAAAAGCACCTCTTGTATAGTCTCCCTCCTAAAGTTATCACTAACTGTTACAAGGCACACTTACATCCCCAGAATCATGACTACACATGACCTTTTAGCTGTCTACTTATTTCACATTGTCCTCTAGCTCAATTTCTAGTCCTCCTTTCTAGTCCTCCTTTTTTTTTTTTTTTTTTTTTTATCCTTCGTATTGAGTTCCTGAAATCTTGGCTAAGTGAAAGTCAGTGGCAAAATGCCCATTAATGTTAGTGGAGCCACAATTTCATCCTTGAGTTCTCTTCCAGCCTTTGGATGTGGCAATAACGTGTAGATCATTTTGGGATGAAAAGTGTGTCCCCTTAAGTATATGGGCACAGCAAATATGTATGACTATGGCTAATTATAAAGTAATCAGGGGAATGTGTACTGGTTCATTGTACCACCTTCCAAGGAGGAAGCTCTAACAGTGCTTAATATGAAGTACAGGAAAGAGGTTTTATCAGTTGATCTTAGGATATCCAAAGCAGAGAAGTTACTAGTGATAGGTTGTCCTTACGGTGTGTGTTTAAGTTAGGATAGTCTTATGTCATGCTATTGAAACTTGTTGGGAAGGCTAAAGAGAGGAAGAAATGAGTTGGAATAGGGACAAATTTGGTGGCTATTAGAGTATATCATAGGAGGATTAAATTGAAGGCAGCAACTTTACTAATTAACATTATTGGTAAATATGAGTTGCATTCAGTTGAGCAGTTCTTTTATACCCAATGCCTTTGTTTTTGATTCACCTCTATTTTACAGTTAATGATTTGGTACAGCATGCATATAAGATGTAGTAAAGACTAGGATTATTTATTTTGAAAAGGAAAAGTTGGAGCATTAAAAATTATGAAAGCTATGGTAAAAATTGATCAGTCAAATTTAAAATAAGTAAAAGTTGATTTATGTAACCTCTAATGCACATGTAAAATTCATTATCATGAGAGGCAATCGAGACAAATACCATGGCTGGATTTTAAAATGAGTGTAAATAAGTTTATTAAGCAGCTACCCAAGTTAAGATGTTGATATGGCAGAGTCATCAAGGCTTATTCATCAGACCGAGTTAATCATTAAAGGGGTCAGGAAGAATTTGTACCTGTATGTAAAGCATTGCATAATTTACCTGTAAGCAATCAGGTATAGCCAATGAGAGAGGAAGGATATTAATTTAGATGGTTCTAATTTTACAGTTTCGTTATTGCCTGAGAGTTTGAGCTAAACTTCAGTTCCATTGGAGTTTGTTTTCAAGTTATAAACTCCTTAAAATAGGATTAAACAAATAGTTCTAGTAAGATTAAAATATTCTCAAACTTGGGATTTTACGTCACATATAATAGAATAATTTACTTAAATTCTGCAGATGTCTCCCATAAAATATTTCTGTGTTCTAGCAAATATTCATCTAATCCCTGAGCAGTAAGAGTAGGTGCTTCTTTTTTAGACTTTACAGTCTTAGGGCTAAAGACTGAGTTTTCACTTTTCTTTGGAAAATACCTTGCACGCTGTAGTGGCTACAGAAATACAAAAAGTAAAATCCTCAAGACTAATAGAAATGAACACAAGAAGTGGTTCCAGAAAAAAAATAGTCTTATTTAATAGATTTTTTTTATCCGTACTGATTCACTGTATAATATTCGTTTGTTTTCAGATACATTGATGCATGCAATTAGTTGAGAATCTCAAGTTTCCTTTTCTTTTTTTTTTAAAAAAAATCCAGTTGTTTTGGCTTAGGGGAAAAACTTGAAAATGTGACTTCTAAAGGTTCAAAGAGAAGGCAAATGAGAGGATACCATTTTTTTTGTCTCATTTTTAAGCCAATGTCATTGTTTTGGGGGGACTTAACTCTCAATTTTTGGATGTTTGGCAACACTGAGTATTAAATGGAGTAACTTAAAACTTCAACAGTTCCCATTTTCATTCCAGTGAAGAAAGGGAACATTTTCAAAATCTCAAAAAAATTCCTGTAAGGAAAACCATTTCCCACCTGATTCCTACACTTATTTAATGCTGCGTTACGATGAAATCTACCGATAATGCAGTAACATACGTTTATCCAGAAATCGTTTATAAGCAATGGAAGGAAAGAAGGTATTGTAAGAGGAACATCAACAGTAGTGCAGCACTTTAGCAAATAAAAAGAAGTCATTCTGTTTCCTAGTCTGTATGGCAATCCACATCATAAAGAGTAGAAAATTGTGTTGTCATGTTGATTATCTATACCGCTTCTTTTGACCTTTCATTTTATGCATTGTTGATACAAAACTGCCTCAGACTGAAAATGCAATGCAACATAAAATTGAATTTGATACCTGAAGAAATAACAAAAATGTATTTTATCTTCCCTTAATGTCTTCTGTTTCCCCATCTGCAGTACACCAGGTGAATTTATTTTTCATTTTTAACATAGCTAATTATCCTATTCTCAAAATCTTTTAAGTATCTTAGATCTTTTTGTTCAGATATTTATTGCAAAACTAAATATTAAAATATGACCCCTGCAAATATTTTAGTCAAGTACATTTTGCATTCTAAAGAGTTTGATTGTAATTAATCACAATATTTTGACTATTTTTACACACAATTTCAGAAGTTTGGTTTTTTTAAAGAAACAGGTGAATCATGCTATGAATACTTACACGGGAAACAGTGTACAAGTTACTTAAAATGTTTTTGAATTTAAGCCATGTTAAACTCTCTGGTCATAAATCAGTTCTCTTGTACTATTAACAAGCACATTAACTTCTGTTTTTACAAGCTACATAATCATGATCCCATATATTATATTTGAAGGTGGAGTCAAGACCAAAGGCAAAAAATGGGACCACAACAGCTGTTCATAGAGCCTCCATAATTGTATTGTAATGTCTGACTGCTGTAATCCAGTGCTTACATATTCACTGATCTGCATCTCCTCTAACATTTGGAGTTGTGAATGCAAACTTCCTTTGCTTTTAGGTATTTTAAACACGCCAGCCTACCCCTCATTTCATTATGGCAGTGGAATCTCATGTTGTTTAATCTTCCTTGTAAGATAGATATATCAGTTCACAGATTCACGTATTAGTATCTCCAAACATTAAGCATCACTCCTGTGGATAGTCACTGAATTTTTATTTTATTTTGTTTTGCAGGTTTTCTTTGTCTCGGCATCCAGGCATTATCTGTCTTCCTAATTCTGTTGTCCCTATAAGAACATAAGAATGACCCTACTGGGTCAGACCAAAGGTCCATCTAACCTAGTATTCTGTCTTCCGACAGTGGCCTTAACTGACTCTGGTACTTCTCTCAAGTGTCCCACATTTCACACAGTGGCATTTTGATCAGGTTTTGTAGGGTTTTTCCACCATACTGCACATCCCTAGACCTGCTTGCACTTGTGGTT
This sequence comes from Dermatemys mawii, assembly GCA_007922305.1. Lineage (NCBI taxonomy): Eukaryota > Metazoa > Chordata > Testudines > Dermatemydidae > Dermatemys > Dermatemys mawii. The sequence goes on from ML677333.1 coordinate 25,266,130, forward strand.
CTTGCCAGAACTGTATGCAAGTTGCAGAGCCCACATAACTTCTTCTCTGCCAGTCCTGCCAGCTATCCTTAGAGCCACTGTAGAACCCCTCCCTCAGGCCTTGTCTGGAATGAAGTTGCACTGATTTAAAATTGATTTTGGAAACTGATTTAAATTAAGCTGGTGCAAAATTCCAGATTCCTAATCTATTTAAAATAAACTGAAATAAACTTGGTTTAAACTAAAATAAATGTATCCATGCAGGGGTTTGCACCAATTTAACTAACAGTATGTCTACACTACAAAAAGGTGTTTTCTTAACTTGCGTTAGCTAATTGGGGTTAGACATGGCAATCAGCTTTTAGCTCTGGTTAGAAGCTCAAATTTAAGAGGTGTCTTCACTGCTACTTTGACCCAAATTAGCTCACATGAGTTACCTACTCTGAATTAAGAAAACACCTTTTTATAATGTAGAAATAGCCTCAGTTTAAATTCATATCTTTTAGTTAAACCAGTGCAATTTTCTTATGTAGGCAAAGCCTCACTGACTGCACAGCTGGGCTAGCTGAGCCCCAAAGAGTGTGTTCACCCATGTTGGGCAGCTTCTGCCTGCCTATAGCACCCTGCCACCACTTATGTTTACTCTCCCACATCCGGTTTCTTAAAGTAAGGTAGACTGCCAAAGTGAACTGCTAGGTCTTTCTCCATCTGAGAGGGCTGGGCTGGAGGGAACTGTGGTCTGTGTAAAAGGACAAAGTCTGCAAGGCCTGCCTTCCCTCCCTTCCCATGCCTCACCTCACCCTCAACCACTGGAAAGCATCAATAATTTATTGAGCTTTCCTTTATTGGCAAAGGATTTATGGTCCTAAGATTGTGCTGGAGAGTCCTGTTGGTGAATTGGCAGGTGCTACTAAGCTAAGAAGGTATTTACAGCAAGAATGCTCCAGTTGCTTACAGTATTCCCTTACAGAGTTACAGTGTGTGGAATACATTTTGTTATGTGCACCAATATGAACTCACTTTGTTATTCATGTGGTGGGGGTAGGACTGAGGGGTTTGGAGTATGGGAGGGGGTCAGGTCTTGGGCAGATGGTTGGGTGCAGGGATGTGAAGGCTCTGGGGTCAGGGATGAGGGGCTCAGGGCTCGGGCAGAGGGTTGAATGCAGTGGGTGAGGGTTCTGGCTGGGGGATGCATGCTCTGGGGTGGGGGATGAGGGGCTCAGGGCTGAGGCAGAGGGTTGGAAGAAGCGAGTACAGGCTCTGGGGTAGAGCATAAGGGCTCAGGGCTGAGGCAGAGGGTTGAAAGAAGGGAGTACAGGCTCTGGGATAGGGGATAAGGGCTCAGGGCTGAGGCAGAGGGTTGGAAGAAGGGGGTACAGGCTCTGGGGTAGGGTATAAGGGCTCAGGGCTGGGGCAGAGGGTTGGGGGCCAGGGGTGCAGGCTCTGGGGTGGAGGATGAACTCAGGGCTGGGGCAGAGGGGTGGGGCAGGGGGGGCAGACTCTGGGGTGGGGGATGAGGAGCTCAGGGCTGGGTCAGAGGGGGGGGGGGGGGGGGGCAGGCTCTGGGCTGGGGGATGAGGAGCTCAGGGCTGGGACAGAGGGGTGGGGGCAGGAGGTGAGGGTTCTGACTAGGCGTGTGGGCTCAGGGTGCAGGAGAGTGCTTTGGGGCTACAATGGGGAGAGAGTACTCCCCTCCTCAGCACCTGGGCTTGTGGGGGAAGAAGTGCCTCTGCACTGTGGGAGTTCTGGGACTGCATGATAGGTGCCCCTCCCTCAGCCCCAGAAGGTCTAGGCTTGGGGAGGGCCATCCCAGCTGCACCTGGGTCTGGGCCACTTCAGCCACGGAGTCGGGCCACAGTAGGTCCAGGCCGCAGGTTGAGTTGGGGCCAGGGGAGAGGTACCTCTCCCGCTGCAGGTTGGGCTGAGTTAAGTGGTGGCCGGGGGAGGGGCACCCCAGCTGCCGCAGGTCCCCAGGCAGGTTCCTTGAGCACTTCACAATGCTAAATAGGCTGCTGTGTGGCTGCACTGCTTACAGGGAATGTATGTTGCTCATACTGTCCTGCTGTCCTTGTTCAATCAGGGCACATTTGAAGAGGCAGCTAGCCCTGTAATGTGTTAAATACAGCTGTGTGCTGATACAGACAGTGATTTTAACTGTTGCAGCAGAGTTAGTGGAAATTATGGTAGTGAAATAGCAAAGATACGAACACCAAAGTTTACACCAGTGTCTACTAGACACTGATACCAGAAGTCCTCAATCAGGCCTCAGTGTGCGCGTGCACGCACACACATTCACACCCCAAATACTGTACTGCCTCGGGACTTCAGCCACTGAGGGATTAGGGCTGTGGGAGTAAGGGCTCTAGGCGGATGTGGGGGCTTGGGGCTTCTGACCCTTGGGAGCACCAGTGCTCAGGGCTTTAAACCAGGCGGAGTGCTGGGGCTCATGGTTTCAGCCCTGTAGATCTGTTCCCAGTTTCAGTGGTGGAGGTGGAGCACATCAGGGATCGGGGCTTCAGCCCCATGTCTCCACTCCCAGTTTCAGTCCTACAGTGGGTGCCGGGGTTCTAGCTATGAGGGGAGCGCTGGTTTCAGCCCCAGCACTCCCCCCTGTAACTAAAGGCCCAATATCCAGTGTCCCCACTACCCAGCTGAAGCTGGGAATAGAGCCATGGGGCTGAAGCCCCAATCCCCGATGCCTCCTGTGGGGTTGAAGCCAGAACAGAGCTGCGGGGCTCAAGTCCTAAGCTCCAGCACTCCCCCCAGGTCTAAAGCCCTGAGCCCTGGTGCTCCTAGAATCAGAAGTCCCAACTGTGCCCTGTGCCCTGACCTTCGCCCAAATCCTGCGACTGCAGCCCCTACTCCCCCTTGGTCTCCCCGTCTGAAGTCCAGAATGTGGTGTTCAGAGTTATGGACCATTTTGGAGTTATGGACAACCTCCATTCCCGCCGTGTCCATAACTCTGAGGTTCTACTGTAGTACATTTACACTAGCATTCCTTTTTTACCTTCTGGGTAGCCCCACCACTGTTATCAAGGGGACATTTCTGGGGGCAGGAGGAGTTCGTTTTTTGCTTCTGGAGAATAAAGGTTACTGTAGACAGGCCTCTTACTTTTTCCCAGGCAGTTTGCTGTGGCATGTGAACTCTGTTTGCACACATACAGAGCTGTTTTGGTGTGTATGTAACACAGATATGTTGAGGCAGAACCCTACAGTATCAGTAGCATTAGTTTAGTTCTGTACTGTTCGTGTGGAAATGAGGGATGAAATCCTGGCCCCATTGAAGTCAATGGGAAAACTTCAGTTAGTTTGAGTGGGGCCAAAATTTCACTTGAGATGCTTTTTTTCCACAGAATTCAAACCATGTAATTCAGCTGAAGTAATTTCCACATGGAAGAGTGATAAGCTGCCATTAGAAATTTGAAGAAAATATTAGTATAAAAGACTGGTTACCTAATTTGGCTTTAAAATACCTTAATTGCTAAATAAATTAATCTCTTTAACAGTTAATTTGCTACTGTACAATTAGAGTTACACGCTGGGGAGCACACTACCTTTTTTTCTTCTGCACTATTAGGAACTGTTAAGGTGTAGATTCCAGTGGTTGTAAGTCCTGATTTGAACGCTTCGGCGCAGTCTTTGAAACGGATTTGTTCTTCTTTAGCCACAAAGTTGTTCTTGGCTGCTAAAAATGAAATAGACATTGATGGGATATAAAAATAGATAAATAGCTCAAATACCTCTGTGTTCAGATTCTTCTCTGAGAGAAAGTTACCATGAGGTAATAGAGTCTTGTAGCATCTTATAGACTAACAGAGATGTTTGGGATCATAAGCTTTCGTGGGCTAAGACCCACGTCATCAGATGAATGTTGTGGAAATCTTCAGAGGCAGGTATAAATATGCAGGCAAGATAGCAAGGTAAATTCAGTCAGGGAGGGTGATACCTTGCTATCTTGCCTGCATATTTATACCTGCCTCTGGAGATTTCCAGAACATTCATCTGATGACGTGGGTCTTAGCCCACGAAAGCTCGTGATCCCAAACATCTCTGTTAGTCTATAAGGTGCTACAAGATTCTTTGTCACTTTTGCAGAGTTAGACTAATACGGCTATCCCTCTGATACATGATGTAATAATAATTAATGATGTAATGAAGTAACCGTATATTGACTTTAAAGTTCTGAAGTGGAAAGCACCAGAGGAAATTAGCTTAACACGCTAGTGATATTTTGCTTATTCATATTCAGATACAAATATAACTGCTTGATAAGGATCAATTCCTTTATACCTGTTTGCATGCTTGAATAGAATAACATAGGCATATTTTTTCTTCGGCTGAGCAGTTTCAACTCTCATTAGACAATCTGATCCTATAAGTATTGCAAACTGATTACTAACCTGTACAAAGAGATTTATACAACTATATGTACATCCTTTCATATTATTCCTTATGTAAATACAAAGATGCCTTTGTAATGATTTTATAAGTGAGCAAATGTCTTCAGGTCAGCAAGATGTCTGAATCATAATCAAGCTTTTTCTTAAACTGAAATAAGTTGCCAGAGTTGTATCTGTGTTACTCTGTATCAGCAAAAACAATGAGGAGTACTTATGGCACCTTAGAGACTAACACATCTATTTGGGCATAAGCTTTCGTGGGCTAAAACCCACTTCATCAAATAAGAAATAAACCAACCTTCCACACTGTGAAGAAGTGGAAATTTCTTAATGTTCTCTCTGGATACTGTGTGAGTGCCTCAGTTTCCCCTATGCATTTCTTAAGTTTCTAGGTGGGGGGATGAAGATGTGTGATTGTTGCAGAGCAGAGGGCCAGTGTGAGGGAATGACTGACACCCTGTCTCCTGGCAACTGATGGCCTGGGCCCCTGCCCTGCAAGGTGCCATCTGAAGGTGCTGAACAACAAAGGGATCAGGTGACTTCCTGACCCAGGAAAAACAAAGGGAGAGGAGGGGCTGGAGAGTTTCAATTTGGAGCTGGCTGGGGAAATGACCGGAGCGACAGACCTGGGGGTCTTTCCTCCCTTCCCCCCAAGATGGATGTGACAGAGGGGTCTGTTCTCTGTACCTACAAGCTCTGTTTTAGACCGTATTCCTGTTGTAAACCTTCTGTTTTATTGGCTGACTGAAACTCACATCTGACTGTGCAGTGGGGGTGCAGGGCCCTTTGGCTTCCCCAGGAGCCCCACTAGGGCGGACTCGCTGTGGGAAGCACGTGGAGGGGCAGAGGATGCTGAGTGCTCCAAGGTCAGACCCAGGAAGGTGGAAGCCATGTGAGCTTCCAGTCTGCTCAAAGAGTGAGGCTTCCCCAGAGTCCTGACTAGTTTCCTATGGAGTGGTTCCAGAGCATCGCCCAGTGACTCCGTGACACACACAAACTCCCTTGTGGTTGGACTTTACAAAAACTAGACAAGCCATTTACAACACATGCTTCTCAACAGAGGAAAAAGGACACTAAATGACCTAAACTCCTACGTGCTACAAGGGGCCATAGCAGTGATTCCCTTAACTCACCCAACAGTATTGTTAATCTATCCAGCTATACTCTTAGCCTGGCAGAAGAGTCTGTCCTATCTTGAGGCCTCTTCTTTTGCCCCACCACCCCCACAAACATGATACAGTTCTGTGGTGACCCAGAATCCTACTTTTGACATCTCTGACTCAAGGAATATTTCCAACACATCACTGAACAGCACACTAACTCATAGGAAGCTTCCTACCAACACTACAAAAAGAAGGATTCTGTGTGGACTCCTCCTGAAGGTCGAAACAACAGACTGGACTTCTACAAAGAGAACTTCCACCGACGGTTGCAAGCTGAAATTGTGGAAAAGCATCGTCACTTGCTCCAGAACCTCAGCCATGCAGAACACAATGTCATCCACAACCTCAGAAATAACTCTGACATCATAATGAAAAAGGCTGACAAAGCGGAGGTGCTGTACTCATCATGAATAGGTCAGAATATGAACAAAAGGCTGCTAGACAACTATCTGACACCACATTATACAGGCCATTATCCTCTGACCCCACTGAGGATTACCAACAGAAACTACACCACCTGCTCAAGAAAGAAGCACAGGAACAAATCTACACTGACACACCCCTAGAGTCCCGACCAGGGATATTTTATCTGCTACCCAAAATCCATAAACCTGGGAATCCTGGACACCTCATCATCTCAGGCATTGTCACCCTGATAGCAGGAATATCTGGTTATATGAGTCTCTCTCCTTGGGCCCTATTCTACCAGCACTCCCATCTATCTTCGAGACACCATTGACTTCCTGAGGAAACTACAATCCTTTGGTGATCTTCCAAAAAACATCATCCTAGCCACTATGGATGTAGAGTCTGCCCCTACTCTCCTTGTGCTATATTGATGACATCATCATCATCTGGACCCATGGAAAAGAAGCCCTTGAGGAATTCCACTATGATTTCAACAATTTCCATCCCACCATCAGCCTCAGCCTGGACCAATCCACACAAGTGGTCCATTTCCTAGACACAACTATGCTAATAAATGATGGTCACATACACACCACCCTATACCAGAAACCAACTGACCACTATATTTACCTACATGCCTCCAGCTTCCATCCAGGACACACCACTCGATCCATTGTCTACAGCCAAGCTCTAAGATACAACCGCATTTGCTCCAATCCCGCAGACAGAGACAAACACCTATAAGATCTCTACCAAGCCACCTTAAAACTATGATATCCACCTGGGGAAGTGAAAAAACAGATTGACAGATCCAGAAGCCACCTACTACAGGACAGGCACAACAAAGAAAAAAACAGAATACCATTAGCCGTTACCTTCAGTCCCCAACTTAAACCTCTCAAACACATCATCAAAGACCTACAACCTATCCTGAAACATGATCCCTCATTCTCTCATCTTGGGAGACAGACCAGTCCTTGCTTACAGACAGCCTCCCAACGTGAAACAAATACTCACCAGCAACCAAACACCACACAACAAAAACACTAACCTAGGTACCTATCCTTGTAACAAAGCCCGATGTCAACATGTCCATTCAACTGACTCCATCATAGGACCTAATCACATCAGCCACACCATCAGAGGCTCATTCACCTGCACATCTACCAATGTGATATATGCCATCATGTGCCAGCAACGTGCTCTGCTATGTACATGGCCAAACTGGACATCTCTACACAAAAGAATAAATGGAGACAAATCTGACATCAGGTATCATAACATTCAAAAACCAGTAGGAGAACACTTCAACCTCCCTGGCCATTCTATTAAAGACTTGAAGGTGTCAATTTTAAAACAGAAAATCTTCCAAAACCGACTCCAACGAGAAGCTGAGGAACTGGAATTAATTTGCAAATTGGACACTATCAACCAAGGGTTAAACAGGGATTATGAGTGGCTTTGTCATTACTCTAATTGAATGCATTTCCCTGTTAAGTTCCCTTCAAAGATTCTTATCACCTGTGAGACAGAGATCCACTGCAAAAGGTTTTTTCCTCCTGCTGCTAATGGCCCATCCAAATTAAACAGCCTCTTAGAATTGGTATAGTAATGTACAACTCTTTTTTTGCTTTCTGTGTATATAAATACATCTTACTTCTGTTCCATTCTATGCATCCGATGAAGTGGGCTATAGCCCACGAAAGCTTATGCTGAAATAAACTGAATAATAAACCTTAGTCTCTAAGGTGCCACAAGTGTTCCTCATCTTATTAATAAATGGACACACATTTGACATCAGGAATCATAACATTCAAAAACCAGTAGGAGAACACTTTAGTCACCCCGGTCACTCAATAACAGACCTAAAAGTGACAATTCTTCAACAAAAAAACAGATAACAATGTGAAACTGCAGAACTGGAATTAATTTGCAAACTGGACACCATCAGATTAGGCCTGAATAAAAACTTGGAGTGGTTGAGTCATTACAAAACCTAAACCTAATTTCTCCAATCCTAATTTCCCCCTGCTGTTACTCACACCTTCTTGTCAACTGTCTGAAATGGGCCACTCTCATTACCATTTATTATTTTTCCTCCCTGGGTATCCTGCTGTCAATTGAATTGTCTCGTTAGAGTGACTTCACACTTGATAAGGCAACTCACATCTTTTCATGTATTTATACCTGCTCCTGTATTTTCCACCCCATGCATCCGATGAAGTGGGTTCTAGCCCATGAAAGCTTATGCCCAAAATCAATTTGTTAGTCTCTAAGGTGCCACAAGGATTCCTCGTTGTTTTTGAAATCCGTTAGTACAGTAGCTTTTGATAGGGGCAAATGGAACTGGTCTACACCAGAAACTATGTTCTTTTTGACGAATTAGAGTTCAAAAACATAGCCCTTTAGCCATTACCACTGTATGTCCTTTGCTTGCAGAGATGGGTGTCTCCATAGTATATGTATTTGGGGTTACCCATAACTGACAGTCTGAAGTTTCAGCTTGTGTGCAACATATAGACTCTGCACTCAGCATGAACGCTTCTGTGTGTTCAAGGGTGAAGCTGAGGGCATTCTCAGTGAGGGTTCCTCACTTCTGGAATTTGTTGATGGAAGAAAGAAAAAAAAAAAAATTACATCTGTGCCTATGCCCGGCCATGTTTTAAAGTGCAATCTAAAATGGATCTTCTTGTTTGTTGATAGAGAGTTTGGAATTTCCTGGCTTTTAGTTAACTAGCTGATATCTATATTTGACTATTTTGGGGTAGATACTGTGTTGGGGCAGTAGAATATATGTTCCCTATTTTTGATTCAAAGAGAGGAACGTGCCCGCACACTACAATAATAAGAACCCTGTATATGTGTGTAAATAATACTTGAATAATTTTTCTTTTCAGCTTGTTTAGCAATTTACTGCTTACATAATTAGTTTACCTCAAATATAAAAAGAACATATTCAACTTTATAATTGCTTTTCCACACTCTATTGTTTGTAAGCTAGCTTAGCTGCTTTCCCTGTTGATTTTGTCTTGTTGGCAATCATTATTTTTTCCGCTCCAGGTTTAATGGTTCTGTAGCCAACATGACTTTGACTTGTTTACTTATTTGTTCACTAGCATAACAGATAACATCAGCAGGAATGTGTACTGCTTCAGGAATGATATTCAATGAGATACTATCAGGTGCTATAGGGATAAAGTTTGGGGTTTGGTTTCTTTAAAAAAAATTGACAATCACAGATATATGTTCAAGATTTTTCAAAAAACAATGTTTTTGTTATTTAAAAATTAATTGCTTATATTTGCAATCAGACTTTTAAGCCGTATGCTTAGTGCTTGTGAAATGCAAAGAGAAATTACTACAAATCAACTAAACTAAACTATTCTATATTGCATTCAGCTTAGATAGAGAAACTGTGAAAAATAAGATTAGATTTTTAAATTCTTTTACTTTCAGTAATAAAAGATATTGGTAATTAAGGAAAAAAATCTAATCATAATTTTAATGTCCTTTTTAATTGCTGTGGCAGAGCCAGTATTTAAATGTATATGTTCCATGGCTTTTTGGTGGAGTCTACAAAGTTAGTGCCAATGTTTGTTTATTAAGAAAAAAAAGCCTCTTAAACAGTTTTAATTTTAATTTAACAGTGAATATTTCGAATGCACTGGGAATTCTTTTTGTGCCCCAACTTTTAAGATAGGCATAAGTGTAGGTCTAAGCTATTTATGTAACTAAAAGTTATAAGCAAATTTGGGTTCTGTGGAGATTGTTGAATTGACAATACTGAAGTTATCTATAGTTTCAATTGTACTGAAAACACTTGTTTTAAACTGTGTGTGCTGTAATTTCAGACATTATAAATTTAGAAGCTATGCATGCTGCACTGTATTCCCAGCTCCTGTCAACCTAAAGAACAAAGATTCTGTAGTGTTGCTTGGAAATAATTTGCATATAGTCATAAACGTCAGCATCTGGTCAATGCAACCTTCCCTAAGTACTAGCAAAGTAGGACATGGAGCACACAGATCTTGCCAGCTATGGTTAGCATAGGTGGGTGGGGCTGGGGGATATTGGGTGCCGAGGTGAGTGGATTCTAGGGTACATGGAGAGGGGTTGGGGAAGTCTGAGTGGAGTTGTCAGGGGGGTAGATGTATGCTATCTGTGGGTTGGGGTCTTGCTTCAGGGAGCCTTGAGCTAATATTCAGCCCCTCATCTTCAGCTGCCTATCCTGGCCATTCCTTGCTCAAACCTGAGGAACTGAAAGGAGGAGACAGAGAGGTTGCTGGTGCCAACAAAGCCTCTGCCCATAGTGGCCCTCAGGAAAAGAAACTACAAATCCTGCTTGCAACCCTGCTGGTTGTGCAAGGATCCAGCATGGACAAGGGTTGTAGGACAAGGCTGCCAGATGTGTTTGTGCCACGTTGAGACTATGTGAGACTTGGCATCCCTGTTGAGTTTGACTGCTGGGAACTGCTCTGGCCAAGCAAAGCAAATTAAACTCACAAAAGCTAAACAAGATATTGTTGAAAACAAACGTATGGGGTATTTTTGCGGGAGAAAGGGCGGTTGGCGGGGAAGAGGGGGAGTTGTGACTAATGGGCTTACCTCTTCAGGATATGTCTTAAATTTTTTATCAAGTCAAACAATTCACTGATGCAGGATTTTAAGATAACACAATACATAAATGCATTTTTGAGATGCTAAAGTAGGGAGAAGATAGAACAACATACAAGGATACACAAAGTTAATGAATGCTACTCAGCTGTTATAGTGTTTATACTTCACTTACAGTTTGGTGTAGCTATCATAGTAAGCAAGTTGTGAACAGTTTCCATCAGATCATGTTGCTGTTTTTGCAGAACTGAATTGTTTACCGTAGCTGTGACTAACTGTTTCTCTAGTTCTTCTATTATAGAATTTTGTCTGGATACTAGTATTTGAAGTTGATCTTTCTCATCTTTGATTGACTGTAGCTGAAGTGTGTGCTTGTCTTCCATGTCAAGGACTTTTTTTTCTAGAAGGCTAATAAAAAGAATATAATTAGGGTCAATTCAGCATTTCTGTGTTTTTAGCTGAAGACTATTAAGTCTGTTATAGAAGTTATTTTTCATCGTAACATATCTTTACTCTGACTTTTTCTAAGTGTATTCTGCAGAGAATGTTACACATGCAATGTCATGCAGAACACTGTGAACTGTATTTAGTTTGACATATGCTTTGATGCATTACAGAACTATAATCTGTTCTATTAGTCAAATAAATGAACAACTTTTTGGCCACTCTATAGTATGCTCAGTATTACACCATAACAACTCATATGTGTTCCACGATACGTTGGTAGTATAAAAGGAAAGATATAATTTCTGGACTTGAAAGGAAAAAATCTCTTTAGGGTAGTAGGAGAATCAGACGTGAAACTGATTTAAACCTAGAGTAACTATTATTGTTACTCCAGTTCCTTGAATAATACCACTTTTTCTCTTCAGTAAGTTAAGGAAAAGCTAGCCTCAGAGACCTTATCATTAGAATAAGTGACCCATTTAAAGATCAAAGCTATTCAACTTTCTATTTTCTCTCCAATTTTTAATTAAATACTTCTTTGGCCTCAACAAATATAAATTGGTTCTAACTGTTTTATTTGGAAAAGCCATGAATATGCACTTACCTAAAGTATGCTTGTTACCGTTTTCCAGAATTGGGGAGGTAGCTGCTTAAAAGGATGTAACTAGCTCTGATGCTGGACAAATCTTTCATAGTGTTTATTTAAAACATAAGAGTTTTGAGTTTGGTGGGTTTTGTTTTGTTTTTTTAAAGGATAAACTGAATGCTGGAAAGTTAAGAAATAATACTTCCAGTATTCAGGTCAGTACATGTTTCAGTAATGATGTTGTGATCTCAGGTCCAGTAACTGTAGTCAAAAACTATAGTGACATTTTAATATTTACTTTGCTCCCATTGGGTAAATATTCTTATTTGTAGAAAGCTAGTAGATAAAGTCTTCAGGGAGTATACACAAATATAACAAGGCAGTAAACACAAATGTCAAAACATGTCTGTTCAAATTTTTTTCTGATTGAAAAATATGGTTTTAACATAGACTAAAATATTCTGCTATTGCTGCTTTTAGATTCATGTCCAAATTGTTTACTATTTGAAACTAAACTTCTGCGGTTTGACAGTTATGCTTCATTCATATTATAACATCCTTCAGAGATGATTAATATGACAATGTGGTGAATGAAGGTGGCTAAGCAAAAGCTATGGCACCTTTGCTGGGCAACCACTGGATATGGAAGAGGGCAGGGATAAAGGCTGGATTTTAATCTTAGCTTCCAACAAATTGAATGGTTGGGAGCCTGGGACCTGAATAGGCTTCTCTTCCCCAGTATAATGGATTAGAAATGGTAGCAATAATCTTTGGGAGTAATCTGAATATGCACCTGGATAGCCCTGTGCAAATGGACAATAGCACAACTTTTCTTTTAGCTGAGATGAGACAAGATTTGATTGGGTTAGGCTGTATAGTAAATAGCTGCAGAGCCTGGCAGCTGCGACACACCACCATCCAAGATCGCCTGATCAGAGCCATCCTGCCACCCATGAGGGAAGGTTGCTATGAACTACACCATCCCTGGAACCAACAGCCATTTGCAACAGCCTCACCAATGAGAACTGGAAGAAGATCATCATGGTGGATGTCATAATGTTCCTCAAGAACAAGATCTTGGCATTCCACAATGCCCAAGCTCGAAAGGTAGAGAAATACACACCTCTGGCCAAAACCTTGAAAGCTAAGGGTTACCAGGTTCAGACATAACGTGAGGATCATCAGAGCCTTGGGCACATGGGTCCCCAGTAGTGAGTGAGTGTTGAGAGAATGCGGAATCGGTCAACGCTACACTCGGCTGATGTGGCAACTCATGGAGTTGACTGCTATCAGATGGTTGAAGGACATCTACATAGAACACATCACCGGACATTGGCAATACCAGAAGGGATGAACTGGAGTTCCGATGAGAACCACAGTCGGGGAAAGTATATGAAATACTTCTCTGATAGATTATGTTTTCTAAATGGACAGCCTACCCTAAATTATCAATTCACTCATCGATCTGCTTGCTTTCCACAACCAACTCTCTACAACTCCTCATGAGTGGTGTACCTGAATACTTGGAAGCTAAAATTTAAACCGTATTCTTAAATTTATTCACCTAAATTTGGGTTATTGCTGATTATGCACTATATGTATCTTATGACTTTTAAAACAAACTTTGTATTTGTGGATAAACTAAGCAATATACCCAGATTTACAGATACTTTTCTCAACCTATGTATTATATAATTTTTTTAACATACTTTAAGATCTGTCTCCTAATTCTGTGTCTTGCTCTGGTGGGCCTAGAGAAGAATTTGTCTTGGTTGCAGTTAGCAGGTTCAGAAAGTTTGTCAAGAAGGTTCAATTCTCAGAAGTGATTTTGACTCTAAGAATCCCTCAATACCAACCGGAAAATCCCTCAATGCCAACTGTTCTATAAAACTCAGGCCTGACAAACTCCTTACTACTAATGCAATACTTGCATGGTATTGATTCATAAACAGTTTTTGTAGGGTATCATATGAAAGCTGGTGACATACTGGTCACTAATATCTGTGTGAAATATATGTGCTGATACTGTGTGAAGAATTATGTATACATTCTGAAAATGTTTTAAAGTCTGCATCAAAGCAGAGTTAGCATGAAGGTTTTCTGCCAGAGCCATAGTGCATATTTGCCTATCCTGGTCTCTCTCGTGTAAATTAAACATGGTAAACAAAACACAATGGGAGCTATGTTTTCATTCCACATTAACAAGTCAACAGGAAAGGAGTAGACAGGAAAACAAGCAGGGGAGAGAGAAATGAGTTTTATCTGGGGGTGCACTGTGAAAAGATACACTTCAAAAGTTTGGTGGACAAGTAAGACATTTTGTTATGCATCACTGAGGGAGCAAATGGAAGGGTGCTTTTTGCATCCATAAGTGGCCGATCCCAGCGATGCAGGTTGGTGATGCTGGAAAAGATTTCTTTAGGTGTCACATTTCTTTAGACAGGGAGTTTAGCCAGTTAAAGTTAAGTTTAGATGCTAATAACTATGTTATACTTTTGGTTTGTGTATAACCTTTTGATACCTACAAGGCAAAATAAGGACTAGCAGAACCCTGAGGAGATTGTTTTGGTGGCTAACAGACTGGTGGTGTTAGGGAGCTGATGAACAGTTAAGCACAAGAAAGTCTCTCTCATACTGAGGCAGGGAGGGGGAGTAAGAAGGTAACTCACAGTGTTGAGAGTGGTGGCTGTGTTAGTCAGTATCAGCAAAAATAATGAGGAGTCCTTGTGGCACCTTAGAGACTAATAAATTTATCTGGGCATAAGCTTTCATGGGTTACAACCCACTTCATCAGATGCATAGAGTGGAAAATACAGGAGCAGGTATAAATACATGAAAGGATGGAAGTTGTCTTACCAAGTGTGAGTTCAGTCTAAGCAGACAATTCACTTAACAGCAAGATACCAAGGGAAGAAAAATAACTTTTGAAGTGATAATGAGTGGCCCATTTCAGACAGTTGACAAGAAGGTGGGAGTAACAGTAGGGGGAAATTAGTATTGAGAAAATTATTTCCCAATACTAATTTCACCCTACTGTTACTCACACCTTCTTGTCAACTAGAAGCTGATGCTGCATCACTGACCACCAAGTTCAATGAATGAAAACTGCGTGGCACAAAAAAAGTTTGAGAGTTAAACTCTTGGATCTATGTCTGCACTCCTCTGTTCTTTCCTCTCTTGTTGGCACCATTATTGTAGCCCTAATCTCTCATTATCTTTGCGGAACATTGAGTTTTTCACTTGCTGTGTCCCATGCAGTACAAAGAAGTCTACTGCTCGAGTGGCTCCACAGACCTGGATCATCTAGACTTAAGGAACTAAACTCAGCAGCAGCTGTTTCTTGTGCCTCCACCATACTCTTCTCTGATCTACACTTTTCTTCAGGAATGTGCATGGTTACATCCATTTGAGATGGAGATATGGATGCTGCAGTAGCTGCCAGGTCACCTGCACTCTGACTAATTGGAAGATCAGGCATCTCCTCACCACTCACATTCTCACTGGGGCCGGAAGGCTCACCGTGAACATTTGTGTCTATGTATCTCAGGAGAACTCCTTCCTCCTTAGATAGAAAAGCTTCCTTTGCTTTCTTTCTTTTTCTGAATGCTGCCCCAAAGAGGCGTTTTCTTCTTTCACTCATGACTGCTGCTCTGTGCCAGCTATAGTGGCTCTCCACATTATATTGAAGGGGACAAATAACCAGGCTGGTAGCAGAGCCTGAGTGAGGGAAGATATCAGAGTCTTAAGGGCCTAACTGGCTCCTACTACTTCATTTGACTGCCTGTTTAGGGAAATAGCAGGAAACAGGAAGCTCCCTGAGAAGCTGGTGTTAATCACTCCAGGATCCTGGGGGTGTTCGACAGGTACGTAAGAGGCTCCTCCTCCTCTCTCTCCCTGCAGCTCCTGCTGCTTTCTGTTATTCCCTCTCACCTTTTCTCCTGCCTGCTTGTTATGTCTCTTGTGCCCTCCTTCCTCCAGCACAGCCCTCCACCATCTCTGTGCATTTAGAGCAGAGAGAATACATGTGCACCAGCAGCAGCCACAACTGTCTACACTCTGGGTCCTAGTGCCCCTGCTCCCCCAACATTTGGCACCTGAGGCGACCATCTAGTTCGCCTCATGGTAAGGCCAGATTCCATGCATCTGATGAAGTAGGTTCTAGCCCACAAAAGTTACGCCCAAATAAATTTTAGTCTCTAAGGTGCCACAAGGACTCCTTGTTGTTTTCATAGTCTTGGGCACCCCAAGAAAGTATCACTGTGACTTAGGGACTTAGGACCCTCTTGGTATATCTACAGTTAAACTGCTACAGCAGCACTAGTGCTATCTGTATCAGGGTTTAGTTTGGCATAGCTGAATCTCTCAGGTGTGTTAGCGTTTTGTACTCCTGAGAGATACAGCTATGCTGCTGTAAATTCCCAGTGTAGACCATCCCTATGTCTCACTGCAAGTCAGTGGGACTTAGGCTGCTAAATGCCTAGTTATTTTTGTTGATGAGACTTTGGAGTTTACATCACGTAGGCACTTTTGAAAAGTTTACACTAAGTCAACAAGAACAACCTCTTTTCACATGAAGATATCACCTTTGACTTCCCAGGACTTTTTAACCAAGATGTGGCTTCCTGTCTGACATAGGTTAAAATCTTTTAAACCTAAACATCTTTACGTGCCTGTGCCCTTTGTATTTAGGCTGGCTGGTGGAAAGAAGGTGCAACCAAGCTTGTGTGTCCTGGCCCTGCAGTGAGCTCCGAGCTGATGCTGGCCAGTTGGGGCTTTAGGGCCCTACTGAGCCAATAGGGTCTGTAGGCCATGCATAAAATAAGACTAAGATGGCCCTCTGCCCATTTTATTGTATTTATTCAATTGAATAAAGCTGTGGTCTTTTTACCCAAACAAGTGTGCCAGTCCGTTCATTAGTTGTTGGCTACCTTGTCTCTAAAGTAATATATCATTCTAACAGATAACCCTGTGTATTCATTATGAGAACTGTCATGATGTGATAGTTGTTTGGTTTCCTCTTTAAATGCAACATTTCTCTTGCAAAACAACGGCATTAGAATGCATTGCTGAGCCCATTTCAGCTCCTTTCTAAATAACATTCCGAGAGGCAGAGGGCGAGGTGTAACAGAAAGTGAGAAGGTAATAAATTGGGTTTCTGTGGCAATGTTTTTATATGCAGTGTTGTCAGTCCCAGGATATTAGAGAGACCAGGTAGGTGAGGTAATATCTTTTATTGGACCAACATCTGTTGGTAAGAGAGACATGGTTTTGAGCTACACAGAGCTCTTCCTGAGATCTGGGAAAGATACTCAGTGTCATAGCTATATAGAAGGTCGAACATATAGTTTAGCATGAGTAGTTAGCACGTATTCTAAGGGACCACTGAAGGTGAAGTGGCCATTTACACCACTGTAGTTATAGGACAAAAAGTTGCTTACAGATTATTGTAATAAGCCATAAATCCAGTGTCTTTATTAAGACCACGATTTTTAGTAACTAGCAAAGTTATGGATTTAATCTGACTGGCTTGTCTTTTGAAGGTGTTGTGCGGGTTTCGTTTAGGATGAGGACTGAGAGGTCAGATATAGAGTGATTGCTTTGCGAAAAATATTCACCAGTACGTGGTGTGCTTTTGTCTTTTATCATTTTCCTGTGTGAGTTCATTCGAGAGCTTAGTGATTATCTGGTTTCACTCATTAGCCAGATCTACACTAGTGGGGGGGTGGAGTTTCAGTTCAACCTAAGATACACAACTTCAGCTATGTGAATAATATAGCTAAAGTCAGCGCATCTTAGGTCGACTTACCTGGCATCCTCACAGTGGCAGCAGGCTCTCCGTCGACTCCACTTGTGCCTCTTGGCCAGCTGGAGTTCCGGAATTGACAGGGAGCACCTTTGGAGATCGATTTCTCACGTCTAAACCAGATGCGATAAATGGATCCCCAATAGATCGATCGCTACCCGCCAATCCAGCGGGTAGTGAAGACATACCCATAGTTGTTGGGGCATTTAGTGCACTGGATGAGGTATATGACATATAATAGGCATGCGTACTACCCCTGGACTGTGAAAGGCTGTGTTATTAGGGGTATTGATCATTGTAGCAGTGGAGGTATAGTTGCAGGGTTTCCATCTGTTATTCTGGCAGGATCAGGTGCCACTTTCAGTTGGTGTGTCATGGTCTTTTATGTTAGTCCTGGAAGTGCTTTTATTTTAGTCCTAAAGAAGATGTCTGAATTTCTGCACATTTATGGCTTCATTGCACACAATGGTATTTCCTTTATTGATCAGGGGAAAACAACCATCAAACTAAAAATGAACACTTTTGTAGTGCACAGAGCAGAAATCACTACTGAAACAAATCCGTTATCCAACATTAATCTTTAACATTGCACAATAGAAAGTGTAGCTAATATTAATAGTTGTATACAAAAACAATGCAAAAGTGAGGGTTTGTATTTACGATAATACATTTACACTTTGAGGAGCAAGAATTCATGAACAAAGCTAATCATTTATAACATTAGACGGTTCTGAAATTTTCAGTTTTTACATAATTTTTCTTTTGAGAATGTTTTAGTAAATGTTTTGTAAAAAATTACTATTTCTGTAGAAAAGTGTTAGAATAGTTACATTGAGAATTTAGGCAATAATACCACCAATGACAACTTGTAAAAATTAGAGACTACAGAGGTTCCAGTGGGGTTTTTTTGCTCTGCTCATCTCATTCCAACTTTATTATTTTATGCTCACCAAAATAAAGGATTTCCCCTTATTATTTCTTAATTGATTAAAGGTTCTCTAAATTGGGCACAACCACTGAGGTATCATTTTGGATGAAAAATGTTTTCATGCAGGAAAAAGATATTAAAAGGACAATTTAGCAGGCTGGATAGGAAGAGTTCTCTTACCTGTTTTTTTCTTGCAACTTAGTTATTTCATTGGTTTGATCTGAAATCTGCCTTTCTAATTTGTTGGTTGAAAGAGAATGTTCCAGAAGCTGAAGTTCAAGTCTTGTTGTCTGATTTAATACCTGAATTAAATAAATAACACATCTTTGAAAACCCAGGCTACGTGTGTTTGGCTAGTTATAATTTAATCCTGTTCTAGAGTCATTCGTTATCACATGTAGAAAATAAAATAAAAATGTGTACTTTTTGTCAGATAGTCTGAAAGATGTACATGTGTGCATTCATACATACACTGATTTGAGCATGAATACATTAATTAGGAGTATAATGGAAAATGCTCAGAATTACTGTCGCTTTTTGTTCGACCACTAAACAAATGCATCATAGTTTATATTTACACTTATCTTTATCCTGAGGAATGTTTCAGTGGTGGTTTTGTAAGTCACATTTGTGATTGTGTTTCAAAATTACTTTGTCCATTAGCTTTCTAATAAGGTAGATGAGAATGAGTATTTGAAGTATATTTACTCTTGGGGGGGATTCTATGTGATTACAGAGAATGCCCTCCCCCTCCTCTCTCCCGCAGATTTCCTGTTTTTCCCTGAAGAAAGGAGCTTGTTGGGGGGGAGGGGTGACCCTGAGTGCAGTTTGGAGGGGAGATTGCACCCCTCCAAACAGAGACAAGGCATGGGTGGGTGGGTGGCACATGCCACTGTCCCTCCTCATTCTCCAAGTGCAGAGCTACCCAGATGAAAGATGGGGAGCTGTGTCTGGGCTTTGCTGGCTTTGCAGCTGAACGCCACTTCCTGGGTCCTAGTACCAATCCTGCTCCCCTTCTGTGTGCTGGGAGCCTTCCTATTATCTATTCTGTGCAACAGTGAGTGCCCATGAGGTGTGTGGGGGGGAGAGGAAATGAGAGAAGACTGTGGGGGAAGAGACAGTGGGGAAGGAAGGGAAGGTGGAAGAAGGCAGAGGGAGGGGAATATGGGAGCGAGATGGAGAATAAAAAGGGATAGGGGGAATTGCGGGGGGAAGAGGAAGACTGGCATGCTGCATCTCCTTGGCAGCAGCTGGGGCTCCCCCATTAAACAGGCCCATCGAACCCTCACCCTGACAAACCCTACCCCACTAAACCTGGACCCCTCTGACAAGTCCCCTACACTACTGATCCCCAACCAGCTGTACTTGGACCCCCGACCCTATCAAGCTCCACTCCCCCAGCACTTGGACCCCACAGCTAGGAACCCCTGCCCCTCCCCCGCAAAGCACTAACCACCTTCACCTTGATCCCGTGCAGAATTTCAAATTTTTTGATGGAGAATTCCCTCGGGAGTATTTATTGTATTTTCTCCTTAAGAATAATTTTCTATGTTAGATTTTTCTCATTCTGATGGGAATATATAAAGCATTTTCTTTTAGTATGACTGCGTGAAATCCTGACCATGCTGAAGTCCTTTGGAATATTGCCTTTTACTTCAGTGGGACCAGAATGTCACAGGTGTTCAGGAGTGGAAAAACATGATTTGGATTGAACTGTTTACCATGTGACCAAATTTTTAATAGAATCATTCCATGGTTTCAGTTTTAGTAAACTATTTCCTTATCTAAATTCCTTTTTATTCAAAATTACATCTACTACTGAAAAGACAATAGTATTGTGATGTGATGTGGAAGATCAGTTTTGCTTTGTTAGGTTACATTCTTATGTATGTTCTCTAGTATAATGTCAGTGTTCTGTTTTAGAATAGCTTTTTTTAGTTCTTCAGAATTTGGCTTTAGTTGACAGGAAGAATTGATTACTCATATCCTTCATGTTAAACAGTCATTCAGGACATGATTTCACACTTAAGTGTAATTGAGAATTATTGCCAAAGAATGAGTGTCCTTGAGAGAGCAATTGTTTGGTTAATCTCCCTCTGTTATTAATTAATCTTTTAACCTACTCAACAGTAATTTCAGAGAGAAAGAAAGTTGCAGTCACAGTCTTTTTCCTAGTTGGGTAATTTCTGTAAAGACTTTAGTGTGAGTGGATACAAATTTTTTCTCAGCAAGTGAAAATCCTTGAAAAATGGTGGTTCTTAGTGATAAAGCCATAAAGATGTATTTAATTTGTTTCTGAATGGAGCCGTCAGTTTACCATACCGACTCAAACAAAGATATATTGGAGGAGACAAATTACCTCTTTGAAATAACCAGATAATTTCAATAATTAGCAGGATGTGCTGTGAATGTTTATTAGTTAATATTTATACAGTACTTTAAACATATGAAGCATAATATAAATGCTAAATATTTTAAAGATCTGCTATAGAAATACATATCTGAATTTGTCTGTCATGTTAAAAGAAGTTAAAAAATACACAATGCAATTTTATTTCAACCCAGGGTTTATCCTTGTATATCCTACTCTACAATTTAGAGCTGTTTGTTGAGGTGTTTAGAAAAAATCAGTTTTTGATTATTTGTGTGCTAGCAGAACAAATTACTTTTCAATTAGAGCAATAATTAATGATACACCCTTTACTTTCTTTCTTTTTGAAAAATGTGTGTCACGTATTGTATGATAAATAATTGTTTAATTTTTTTATTTTTTTAAATTAAAGATTAAAGGTATGTGGTTGTTCAGTAGTGACCATACTTGTGGATGCAATTGTCTGGAGCCTTAAACCAGTGCTGGAATTCTGAAAAGTTTTTCCACTTATATTATGGGAACATCTGAGTTTCTTTTAAAGACTCTCACTTGAAGTGGGACTTCCACACTGAAGTCAATCAGAAAAAAAAATGCCATTTACTTTTTCCAGAAGCTTCTTCTAATTCCTCAGCCTTTCTTCCCTCATTTAATCTTCTTATGAGTCATCCCACAATGAAATCATAAATATATACTTATGACATTAGTGTCTTATGGTGGAAATGACTGTGATTATCCTAGATCCATTATGATGTCACTGTAGTATCCACAAGAAAAGAATAAGTTATCATGGAGGACACTTACTGATTAGGAAAAAATAAAATAAAGTGCAGAAGTAAAAATTTTTATTTTTACAGTACTCTGAAGCATACAAAGTCATTTAACAGATAAGAAGTTGGTCTCTGTCCCAAAGAAAGTAAAACCCTGGTTTAGCTGTCACTTGACAAATAGGAGGTGAATAATCAGAAAGGGGAAGTAGTATGGGTTACAGCAGATCATCTGATTACTCAGTGTAGGCTGGGCCACCTCTTGGAGCTTTTAAAGTTTATTATTTATTAAAGAAATATGCAGCTAACATTTTAAAATTTCGCTATTATGACAATCCCTTGTATGGGTTGCTCCAAAGCCCACTAAAGTCAATGAGAATCTAAAATTTATTACTTACTTGAGCTTCAACATCTGTCAACTTGCGGGTCTGTTCAGCTGTTTGATTCAGTAGGTTTGTGCCTATTTCAATCATTACTGCAGTCTGATTCTGCACTGCATTTTGTTGGATCTCTACCATTTCTTTCTTCATATTGTCTTGGATGTAATTCTCAAGCTATATGGGGAAAAGAAAAGATAATTGCTTTCTTTACATTTTTGTTTAAGATTAAAGTCAACAGGCAGACTAGCTTGCTAAATCAATTTCCTCTTAGGCCATGTCTATCAGTCTTTTTTTGTGAAAAACATCCCTTAATTGCTAACATGGATTTAGCTCCACCAGACGGAGCAATTGCAGGAGTGCATGCCCAGTTAAGGATGTTGTGGCCACCAGAGTTAACCACTGTTGTGAAGACTTATTGTGGGCAGGTTTAGAAATAACAGAGGTTAAAATGCTGGCAGCCACTTTGAACTTTGTCTATACTAGCACTCCCACCATTGTTACCACCAGAGATGCTGCAACAGTGTTAGTAATTATGGAAAATTTTAGAAGACAAAGACCTAAGAGTTTAGTCACTTTCCCATATCAAGACTTCAGAAATATTTCAGAAACTTTTTAGCTGCATGATTAGAGATCAGAGAAGATCTGATCTTTAATCAGAGAAGTCCATAGTAATATACAAACACGTGTATATACACACGTGTGTGTGTGTGTATATGTGTGTGTCTTTGTATATTATTCAAGAGCTTTTCAAACAGATGAAACCTAGAGTGAGCCATTTTGGTTACAATAAGCACCACATGTCTAGGAATGCAAAAATAAAAGCTATTTAAATTATTTAATTCTAAAATCACTCCTATAACCAAATAGATATTTATTTTTTTCTTTTGTAGTCCTTATAGCAATTAGACCATGCAGATGCTCTCAAGGAACTAGTTAGAGGACAGGGAAGATTTCAAATAATTTGATAACGCAGGGGTGGGCAAACTTTTTGGCCCGAGGGCTACATCAAGGTTCAAAATTGTATACAGAGCTGGGTAGGGAAGGCGATGCCTCCCCAAACAGCCGGGCCCCACCCCTATCTGGCCCCCTCCCACTTCTGCCCCCTGACTGCCCCCCTCAGAACCCTTAACCCATCCACCCCCTTGTTCCTTGACCCCTGACCGCCCCGTCCAGAGACTCCCTCCTGCCCCTAATCACCCCACAGGACACTAGCCCCTATCCAACCCTCGTCCCTGACTACCCTGACCCCTAACCACACTCCCACCCCCTGACAGGCCTCCTGGGACTCCCACACCTGACAGGCCTCCTGGGACTCCCCCGGAATCAGACATGCTGCCTTGCTGATCTGCCCCCCAGAGCACTGCCTGCATGGCGCACTGAGGCTTCCAGAGGTGGGGGGGGCTGCGAGGGAGGAGCTAGCCTCCCCTGCCGGGAGCTTGGAGGGCCAGACAGAATTAGCCCAAGGGCTGGATGTGACCCGCAGGCTGGAGTCTGCCCGCCCCTATGATAGCATCTTTCAGTCTCTCTTAATTGTCTGACAGCAGTTTGATTTTTCTCAAATTTATTCAAAATCATTCTCTGCATAATTTCTGAAAATAATTCCTCATTTGTAAGTTTGTTCATGATTGGTTTGCACTTTTGTAGATCATCTAGATGTAGGTCACATGGGATATTTATTTCCTGAATGGAGGTGAAGTTATTTACATCAAGTTTCTAGTAAAAACATCAGTGAAGGGGCATTCAAAATCCACTTTCTTTGAAAGTTTTCTATAATCATTAGAAGTTGTAATTTTGGAAAACATTTCTGCTGGTAAATTGGAACCTGATTTGGCAAGAGGCTTAATCATGTGGGTAGTCTCATTCATGTCAATGGAATTATTCACATATTCAAGTGAACTTTAAGGGTGAAAGTCTGCAGTTAAAAGAGAGCCTGGGATACCAAATTCCAGGAAAATGAAATATTAAGACAGTTTTCTTTGGTCCTATCCCTTGTTCATCTTAACATTGTAAGTTTACAGTTGCTGGGTTAAAGTGAGAACTATATTTGTCACGCTAAGGAATCAATGAGATTCCTTTTAGCAGGGCCAGTTCTAACTTTTTTGCTGCCGGAGCCAAAAAAAATAATAATTTTTTAAAAAGGTCGGTGTGGACGGAGGAGCGCCGCCCTAAGATTGGCTGGAATGGCGCCCCTTACAGAGGGCCGCCCCAGGCACATGCTTCCTCTGCTGGTGCCTGGAGCTGGCCCTGCCTCTTAGAATTCAACACATTTTGAAAGATCAATTCTTAATAGTCTTAAGCTGCCAGGTTGTGCCTATATCTTGTTTAATTCAAAACCATTCACAAAACCATATCCATAGAGTCTGAGGT
Organism: Dermatemys mawii; assembly: GCA_007922305.1. Lineage (NCBI taxonomy): Eukaryota > Metazoa > Chordata > Testudines > Dermatemydidae > Dermatemys > Dermatemys mawii. Next base: position 25,290,340 of record ML677333.1, read on the forward strand.
TAAGGGTTAAAATGGACTCTTTAAAATCATTTTATGTATTCCAGTACTATGTGAGTTCAAAAAAAGGTTTTCTTTCAAAATCTCAGAATTTTAGAGTTTATATGAGTAAAATAAATAAATAAAAACTTTTTCCTTAAGGATCTGAGAGGTTTTAGTCTCTACGATGAAACCTATTAAAGAAAGAAAAGGAAGCTGGCATCTCCGAATTACATTTCAGAATTTCCGAAGCTTCACAGGCTTATAAAGCATAGAGCCCTTTCAGAAGAATTAAGAAAAAAAGAAAGAAACCCGTTTGTTGAAGGGCCACATGTTTTCCCAGTGCTTTGGAATTAGAATTGAGCAGCTCTCTCAAAACCCCACATCTTTATGGGGTTAAATATAGCACACAAACCCACTTTTCCCTTTTTATTGTTTGTTGTAAGAGAAAAAATCTCTAAGCATAGTCAATACATGAGACTTCAGTATGGGAATTCTGAGTCTTTGTTATTACATTAAGATTTTGAGGGACGAGGGAAATGGTCAAACTCCATCTGCAAATATTTTTAAACAACCTGTTTTTCATATTTGTTAATTCAAAAACTGATTTACCTGTAAATTCCCAGGAAATCTGTGTACTCAAAAGTGCTATAATTTTGGAGAAGAATACACAGTATTTGTCATACATAGTAAAGTGGTTATATTCCTGTTTTTAAATGCAAAATTCAATTCAACCTTAAACAGAAACACAACTCATATAACCACATAATAAATAAACTTCAAAAATTCTATTTTGAAGGATTGGGGAAAGGAGGTAGATTTCTGATAGAATTTGAAAGAAGGCATAATATGACAATATTTCTAACTGCAGCATGCAGTGATATTCTCCAAGTTTTTTTGTCATGGAAGTTGGTTCTGGATGAAATTTTTGTTTAAAAACCACATGTTAAATAAATGTTAATGACACCTAATTAGAGAAAGTAACTCTGAGAGAATTCACAGAAAAGTAACCCTTTTCACACAGGCTTCAATCCCAAGGCTTTTTTAAAAGACTTCAAAAAATACTTTAAAAATTAATTTATTTACTAGTTAAGGCTTTTAGTACAACCATGATAAAACATTTTTAGACACGCATATAAAGCACTTTATTTAGATGTAAAATCTGGACTGTCATCCCTTATTACTTCAAATCATATTAAATTATAAAATTTGACAGAAATGTTTAACTTAAGTTGCCAAAAGTACAAAGGCAGATCAATCATATTGGAACACATTCTAAAACATCACTATTATAGCCAAGATTTTTTTTAACAAACAGCAAGCTTGAAATTGGTGAGGGAAAGAAAAACATGTATCTGTTAATAGAAAATTATCTTTCAGCTGTTGGTTTGAGTATGTTATTAATCACTTGCAGAAAGAATTGACTTGCCAATTCTTAGCTAAATGAAAAATCTTTGTGATCCATATTGTTTAGTTTGTGTTCATCTTACAGAACAACTTCGCTAATAGACTAACAAATGATTTGTGCTTTTCTGAAAATAGTTTGATTTGTACTTTATCCATCTAAAATTATAAATGAGATTTTGGTGGTGGTTTCTTGAATGCTAAATGGCTTATCTAAACTAACTAAACATTCATGTTCTTGGCAGCAATAATTGTTTTATTAATATACACATTAAAATCCCTACTTTGCCAAGTGCCAATCCCCATGAACGGCACAAATAAGCATATACTACGGGTGGGCAAACTATCGTCCGCAGGCCACATCCGACCCAGGGGCCCCTCCTAACTGGCCCCTGAGCTCCCAGCCGGGGAAGCTCCTCCTGGCCCCTCCCTCACTATCCCCTTCTTCCCCACAGCCTCAGCACACCGTGCAGGCTCTGCTCTGGCCCCCGGCTCCTCCCGAGTAGTGCTGCAGCAGCATGGCTGGCTCTGGCAGTGCTGCGTGCTCCTGGGGGGCAGCGTGTCTAGCTCCAGTGGACCACACGGAGCCAGACAAGCTGCTCAGAGCAGCATGGTAAGGGGGCCAGACTGGGGCTAGGGGGTTGGATAAGGGGCAGGTAGTTCCAGGGTGTGGAGGTTCTGGTGGTGGTCATCCGGGGACAGGGAACGGGGGTTAGATAGGCATGAGAATCCCGGAGCTCTGTCAGGGGGTGGGGGTGTGAATAGGAGTTGGGGCAGTCAGAAGATAGGGAGCAGGATGCGGGGACCGTGGGGGTGAATAGGGTGTGGGAGTCCTGGGGAACTGTCAGGAGGTCAGGGGGTGGATAGGGGTCAGGGCAATCAGGGGACAGGGCGTTGGGTAGGGGGTAGGGCTCGTGGGGAGGCAGTTATGGGGCAGGAAGTGGGAGGGGTCGGATGGGGGCGAGGGCCAGGCTTTTTGGGAAGGCATAGCCTTCCCTACCTGGCCCTCTGAACAATTTTGCAACCCCGCTGTGGCCCTTTGGCCAAAATGTTTGTGCATGCCTAGTATAGTACATGATGCAGATTTCAGTCTCAAAGATCCCTGGCTGGAGCGAGCAATCAAACCTTTTAGTCGAAGTAGGCTCATCCTGCTAACAGCCATGTTTATGCCCCAGACAACAAGAGGTATATGCCATGAATCATGAGTCTCTAACCCACCCATGTAACTCAACTAATGAAGCCTTGCCATACAGTGGTCCACCGGTTGTTCAGGGAAAGCCCCTAGCACGCCGGGACGGTTTGTTTACCTGCCGCCTCTGCAGGTTTGGCCGACCGTGGCTCCCCCTGGCCATGGTTCACCGCTTCAAGCCAATGAGGGCTGCAGAGGCGGCAGGTAAACAAACCGGCCTGGCACGCCAGGAGCTTTCCCTGAACAACTGGTGGACCACAGCTGAGAACCACTGCAGTAGTAGAAAGACTTGATGATGAAATTGACTAAAAACTAAAACAAAAGGGAAACAGATTAGCTCATTTATTGTGGAACCTAAGAAAGATGGATGTAAAGTATCATCAAAATATAATTAGTGAATGTAAATTAAGCTTCTCGTTTTTATTAATATAACATTATTAATTATGAGTATTAACCTAATTTATAACACAGTTAACAACATTTGTATTTCAACATCTAGTTTTAAGATGTTAGTACCTCTAAGGAGGGAATGAAAATAATAGTAGGTGAAATTAAGTTATTGTGGTATCTATGATTAAAGCATAATGTTAACAAATTGGTTGAAGTAACTGATATCTGCTGTTGAAATGAGCATGATCTTTTATTTAGTTTTCAGTCCAGAAAACACAAATCTAATACAAATTACCTCTCAGCAGGATGAGATGGGAGGAGAGAAGAGAACTCAGAGCAATTACTATTAACTGTTTGCTTATTTCCTTATAGCATTCTGATACTACTGTTCATGTAGAGTGATTATAATCTCCGAATAAAACGAGGAATACTTGTCACCTTAGAGACTAACCAGTTTATTTCAGCATAAGCTTCCATGGGATATAGCCCACTTCATCGCATACATAGAATGGAACATTCAGAAGTAAGATGTATTTATATACACAGAAAGCAAAAAAAGTTGTATGTTACCATACCAATTCTAACAGGCTGTTTAATTTGGATGGGCCATTATCAGCAGAATTAATTAATTAAAATTTGCAAATTGGACACTGTCAACTAAGGGTTAAACAGGAACTATGGATGGCTTTGTCATTACACTAATTGAATGCATTTCCCTAGTGAAGTTCTCTTCAAAGGTTCTTATCACCTGTCAGACACAGATCCACTACAGAAGGGTTTTTTTTCTCCTGCTGATAATGTCCCATCCAAATTATGTATGTTGTGGGGATCATTGATCATAGTAGCTATGAAAATGTGTGTACAGGGTTTGCATATTTTATGGTAGGATCAGTACTGCTTTGAGTAAGTGTGTCCTGATCTGTGGGGAGCATACGGCTGATGATGAGTTTGGTGTGTGTGAAGGCCAGAAGATGGGGTTCAGGAAAGATTTCTTTCAGGATGTGTTCCCCATGTGTATGGGTTGTAATTGTTTGATACCCCATATCCCAATGGGTTTCTTGTATATAGTTGTCTGTAGGGTTCTGTTGTTGAAGCTGATTATGGTGCCCAAGAAATGGATGTTTGTGTGGGCATGTTCTACATAGAGTTTGATGGATGGGTGGTAGGGTTATTGAAGTTGTGGTGGAAATCCTGTAAGGGACTTTATTCCTCCGGAAAATGAAATATCATCGATGTAGCTCAAGTATATAATTGGTTTGATGGTGCATTCAACCAGAATTTTTTCTTCAAGGTGGCCCAGGAAGAGGTTGGCATACTGGGTAGCCATCCTACTATCCATGACTGTCCTCATAGTTTGGACAAAGTGTTTTGTTGTTGAATATAAAATTGTTGTGTGAGGATGAAATGGATGAGTTTAACCATGTGATTGAGGTAGATAACTCAGGGTTGTCCATTATCTGATAAATATTTGAGGCAGGCAGTGATGCCATCATTGAATGATGTTGGTGTATGGGTAGGAGACATCCCTGGTGGGAAGACAGAAGTTGGTCCAGTAAAAGATATTACCTCAATCAACTTGACTCAATAATATCCTGAGACCAACATGGCTACAACAACACTGCATACATTATGGAACATAGCAATTATTTTGTGCAATTAATGTCCTAAATTGATTTAGAAAAAATATGAGGGGAAAAAATTAAAGTAAAACAAGGTCTGCATAATATTTAGTTAGGAAAATATGTATAATTGCTTTGTTTCTCTATACACCATTCACTACGTCGACTAAGCTTCCTGTTGTTTCTAATTCTCTAGACTTTATTGGACAAAATGAGAGAGATTGAAAGGGTCACTATACTCTTACAAAAAATAAACTATGCCTTTGCACAACTGGGCCTTGATCTCACTTTCTTGCCTGTTTCAGTGTGTCTGCTATATGGCTCCGTTCAGTTTCTCACTGGCTGACTAAGTCACATGAGGTAGCATCTGTCGCACAGCCTGGAACATCTTTTAAAGCACTTCCCTCAAATGAATAGATGTGGCAGTGGGAATTAGTTCAGGTGGTCCTGGTGGAACTCCTGGGAGTGCTAACTGACAGATGTATTCTTGCTCAGGCTGGATATCATAGTATATATAGACTTAAAATACAAGTCTCTGAAATCTATATAATTTAAATGACTATGTTTGTTAATTTCAAGCTAAGAGATTAAATATTACATTTTATGTTTTTATGCAAAATTCTACACTAAGTGTTGCTTAAGGTGCGATTGTTTTCCTGTATGTCAGCGAACATGTATATATTCCAGTCTTTATACAAATATATTTCAGTCTTTATACAAAAGAAAACGTATAGTTTGGTTAAACATATGAGCATACAAGTCTTTCATCATTCTTACAGGTACAGAAACATTAATATTTTTTCCAGAATTATCAAATTTGAGAAATCTTAAGCCAGTCTTTGACAGTGCGGTTCCTGAACTCAGATTTAGCTATCATGTACACTGTAAAATAGAATGAAAAATGATACTAATTGATCTCACCGTACTCTGTATTAATTTGCTCACATTTGTGTCTGTATGGCTGTAACTTCTCAGTAATATGAAGGGTAAACACTGTTAAGGTTTCTATTTTGCAAACATTCTAATTTTCCTTATCTCCCTATTTGTTTTCACTTACTGTCAATGTCAGCTATTCCCTAAAAGGGAAGCATAAATTGAAAATATTGCTAGCATTTTCATGTTCCATTTATATTACTGGACCTAAGGAAACAAATTTTAAAGTAGTATCTTCACATTTTAAAAAAAAAAAGCTAGCTTCATTTGCCTGTTTGTGATGCATGTTTTTTGTATAAAAATTCCCAGTTAAAAGTATGCATCATGAGGTTTTTGTTTCAACAGTATTAGAAAAATAAAATAAATCTTATTCCATTTTACTAAAAGCCAAAACGGAAACAGGAATTTAGTGTTCTGCAACTTGAAGAAAAATGAATAGACTATAAAACAAGCACATGATTTTGGGCTGGAAGAAAGTCAGTTTGAAATTGTTTGCAGTGTTGTCAATTTAAAACTGGCTTGTTGCTGTTGATGCTTAGGGCAGGAAGTCCCTTTAGACTTCTGTTTCACAAGGGAAAAATAATCCTCTTGAGAGTGCATGTGGAAATGCTTGAGAAGCCTACAGTATTAGTTCTTTACATGCCCTACTGAGTGTATTTGTGCCAGGCCAGGCCTCCTGCTAAGCTTTTCTCTCATCTTTTCTCTGTTGTGGGGCCCCCCCCCCCCCCAAAAAAAAAAAAAAGTGAAAGTAAAAGCATAAATGAATAATATCAGGACGTGCATTGGAATGTATTGGAAAATGGTCACAATATAAAATGCCAAAGATTTAAGTGGTAGTGTTTAGAATAGTAAATAAGCACATAAAAACAAATGATATATGCCTGATGTCCCCTTCAGGGAAACAAACTGTTCAGATAAAGATGAAAATCAAACCTCCCAATAGTGACATGAAACCTAATGAATATAAATACTTCCATTGTCTTCACAAGCATTTATAGGGAATGACCATCTCAAGAGATATAGTCCCATCTGAAAGCACAGTGTTTATGTGGAACTTCTCAAATACTAAAAGATTTTGTAGCATGTGAATATTTTCCCTTACATTTTTTGTGCTAACTGCAAATATTGTGACCCAAATGACTACTGCGAAAAAGCACGAGTACATAGCAGGTAGAGAGGGATTTTCAGATCTCAAGATATCCAAAAGCTCTTCACAATTCCAAATATTGCAATATCTAATCTCTCACATGCAAATCATATTTTTTCCTAAGTAGCTTGCCATTTAAAGACAGTGAAGGTATTTAATATCCTTGAAGATACTTAATATTGGGGTGGATGTGTGTTTTTTCTTTAGTGTGCGCTAGATTATAAATGAAAATAGACACATCTGTTTTAATTTCTATGCTCGGGATTTCTTTAAATATTCTCAGCAAATATGTGCATGCTAGAAAATACTGTAATAGTTTTAATCACTTTCTATATAAAACCCAGTGTGTAAATATATCAGTAAAAAGCAAAAAAAACCCACCCAACCTATTATATATTCAGAAATAGATTAAATTACCTGAGCTTTTAATCTAAAACACAGATTTTCAGGATCAAAGCTAAGTGGTATTTGCTCTTAGAAGGCAGGGAAGGAATTCATAAAGTTCCCATTAGTCTAAAAATAAAGGGCAAATAAATAAATAAATTTCTGAGTCATTAATGGCATTTTGCCGAAGTTCAGTAGCAATGAAGCCAGGAAGACAGTGAGTCAGTGGTGCTCCTGCTATTCACTGGAATGTGTATAAAAAGTCTTGTGTGAACATAATGAATGGGTTCATCCAAACCACTTTAAGCTATTTAGAGTTAGGACTTTGCAAACAATATGAATAATTTTGCCACAATTTACTTAATTTTTTATTCAAGATTCATGTCGGGCCAAACTTTCATTATAACAAATTAAATGTTCTAAACTTTTTTAGAGAGGATGTGGGGTATCTAAAGCCTTTGCATTGTCAGTAATAGTAATATTTGTATAGCACCAATAATGAGCTTGGACCTTTTGCAGAAAGGTATAAAGACATGTTCCTGCCTTGAAGAACATACGGTCTGAATAAACTGTCAATATTCAAGACATGAAGTAATCCTTTGCTATTTGCTTAGTCTGTTTTCAGCAGGACAGTGAACTACATAGAACGTAGACTATAGGTGACTTGCTTCCTTAGTGGTCCTTATCACCAGGGATGCTCTGGGGTCTGTATGCATACAGGTATTGTCCAACAAATTTACTAATACCATGAAGATTTTTTTAGGAAGTTAGTGGAGCTACTTGGGATTAAGGTCTCTCATTACCTTTTTATTGTACTTTAGTTCCCAGATCCACTGAAGTCTGTTATAAACTTCTCCTTTGAGAAGATACCCTGTTTTACAAATTATTTTAGGAGGTAAAAGCCTCCTTTCAAAATTTGCTAGTAGGAAAAATGCTAGGCATTCACAGTTTGCTCTAATATTCTACCGTAGTGCTTTTCAGGGAAGCAGTAATCTTATTTTGCACCCGCACCAAAAGAAAAAATAATTTGGAGTTCAAAGATCAAACTATTTAGGAAACTGGAGAGCACAATTAGTCCCTCTTGTTGGTTATAAAATTTGCGTGCATCTCATTTCAAGAGTGTGTTCTCAGTGTATCTTTTAGCGTGAGCCTGTTAGGTGCAGAATTATTGGCATTTTCCAGACTTACAGAGAGGGAGCACTGAAAACATTAGTTCTTAAATTCTGGAATTCTTTTGACTCCAAGTCAATAACATTTTATAAAATATATCTTCTCTTTCTGAAGAAACTTCCATGTGAAAATCAGCCACTTACTTTTTTTAAGGATGAAATCAGGCATGGTTTTGAATGTGTGGTATTTTGAACCAGTGCATACATTGTCGTTTGCTGATGTTCACTTTTAGTGGATTACATTTGATTGCTAACAATATGTGTTGTAATGTTCCTCCCAGTGTCAAGTTTTTTTTTTTTATTAGTTGCAGAGATTTTTTTTTTTTTTACAGACTGGTATCTTTCTCTAGGTTGTTTCCCTTATTGATTTTTTAGAGCGGGTCCTGGGAGCTTCTTGTTAAAATTTCACCACCATACAGAAGATAGGTGGGAAGGATTTCCCTGCCCCTTATGGAGTTAACCTCTCTGGATAGTACAAAAACAAACCTGTCAGAGATGAATCCCTGAGGCTCCTCACAGTACTTTAGAAGAGAAAATATTTGACCTTTAAGTGGACCAGACTGCACTAAATAGTAGGTCTTTCAGAAACATTTAGCTGGGAAGGACCTTGTAAGACCACCCTTCTACAAAGTACATAAGCTGAATACTCTGCAACTTAATACGTTTGCCAAGTGGTGTTTTTTGCTCCTTTACTTTTATTGTTCCCTCTGCACAGTTAGAGCTTTCAAAGTAGTCCAACCTGAAGAACAGCTAGGATGCTATTCTGCCTAAGAACTAAGAGATACAAATATCTGGTGGAAGGTTATAGTCCTCCTATGAGTGGCATGTAATACCTCTTAAACAAAACATGACACTGCAAATGCTAATGAAGGGAGTACTGCCTAGTTCTGTGTTTAACTTTGACGCTCAAGGGAAAGGCTGAGGAGGTGAGTGAAACAGAAGTGAAAATTCAGGGATAGATAATATGGGCCAAAGTTAGCTCTCATGGAAGCAAGCTCCATTGAGGTCAGCTATGTCACTTGCGTTCAGATATATGTATCTTAAGTTTGAGAATATTGTCATTGACTGTTCATCTAAAACTCTGTGCCCTTTTGCCTGCTTTATCCAGCTGTGAATATTGAGTTTTGCGGGGGGAGCCTGGTGTTTACCTAGAACGGAGTTTGACTTGCTCTATTTTAGGAAAGGACTTGTAGATGTATTTAATTAGCTTACATTTCTGAAGGGATCAAGCAAAAACAAACAAGGGAATTGTTTCTTTAAATGCATGAAGCTGCATTGGAGTTTTCTTGCACATTAAACTGAGACTGATTGCATAGGTTACCCACTGATACAGTGTAGGGAAATGTAAAAATGTACTGCACAGCTATGCCAATGTATCTCAGTCTTGACCTGTGCCATTCTTGGCATTCTAGCACTGACTTCTTCCAGGACAGATATTGCCAGTTGTGCTACATTGTGTGTTGATTCATATTTTTAAAAAGCAAGATATAGAGGTTACTGATATTTAACTGATTAGTGCCATTTAAGAGAATGCTTTATACTGTGTTTGGTTACAAAACTGAACAAATTTGAATTAAGTGTCCAGAAGCTGATCACTCCTTGTTAACTGAAATGAAGTGGGGGGGGATAGTTGTTTACCAAACAATTGATCTCAATTAACACAATGTTGCTGTTGAAAGTAAAAATCTGCTGGGAATATGTTCCCCCATTATTCAGCCTGAGCACAATATATTGTCATTATATCATTAAACTCTCTTGAGCAACTGATTCCTAGTGAATTATACAGATGTCACTCACCTAGATGGGTCTTCCAATGGAAGATAAAACTCTGGAAATTATTTAAGTGACGGCTTTCACCTCTCTGTTTTGGGCTGGTTGATTTATGTTTTAAGCTACGGATTTGAAGGTACTAATCCTCATTATAAAAAGCAACACTTTTTCCTACTCCAAAGAATTGAAATTTTCATCTTCTCCTAAAAGTTCTAGCATATAGTCCTAAAAAGCCAAATAAATTTACAAATTACAGAAAATGCATATAAAATTGTTTATTCTGGTATTAACTCATATTCCATTTGCTAAAAACAGTCCCATTCTATTTCACTTGAAGTAGAAAATGAAGAGGATTGAGACATCTTATTTTATATGCTAACTTTGGGCTCAAATTTAATTATCCAGGTCATTAAAATTTCATTTTGTGGGTTTTTTTAGTATACTTGTCAGTTTTCATTATCCCAAGAGTGGGCTAACACTAGATGCTTCAGAGTCTAAAAATATAAATAATAAAAAAATAAATAGGTATTCCTGTTCAAGAATTCCTATTGTTGCACTTGAGACAGTTGTGCAATCTGTTCTACTTTCCTCTCTAGAAAATTTAGGATGAATAAGGCTGCTTTTGCTGTTCAGCGGGACATTGTAAAATTTCAGTTGTGTTATCAAGTCAACAATACATAGTTGAGGTGATGTGAGTGAAGGGTACTCTATAATCTCTAATTCTGTTTAGCACTCAAATGGCACGTGATACAAAACCTACAACTGTAAGGTATGATTTTCACTAGAGTATCAAGGGATGGTGTCACAGTAGAATATTGCGTATTGCTTGGTTTCAGCAGGAATCTCTGAAGTCCATTGGTCTGGAAAGAAGTGGGCCAATTGCTAAATCATCAGCAACTTTTACACGTTCTTCAAATGTCATCCATCCAGGAAAGGGATATTCATTTCCAGGCCTCTTGTAAAGGAGAGAGCACGTAAGAGAAAGTCAAGGTCTTTGGGGAAGAGGAAGATGACTGAGGATAGGGAGTGTTGGTTATAGCCCCAGTAGGGCTGGAAGTCCTTGGGATAAGCTAACAAACACAGGGAGGCTTTTTGGACCAGAGTAGAGACAGAGGTCCTGTATCTTCATAGACTTCCCAAACTAATACATAATAATTCTTTAGTAGTATACTAGAATCAATATTCTATAAATTGTGGGGGAGGGTCTATTCACCATCAGAGAACTCTAGACTAATTCCTGTCCATGCATTTTGACCCAGATCTGTTGTCAGTATCCTAATTTGGGTCTTAGCCATGTTATACAGACATATGAAGACAAAAAGCATTTGCAGTAATATGTTTATGGTGTGATGCAGTGAAAATGCAGAAAGCAAGCTGTTAAAGGAGTTAATGGCATATGACATGCTTTCTTCAGCAACTTGAACACTGACACTGTGAGTGTTTGCAGAACCATTTAGGTGTGGAATCTCTTGATACAAAATATGGATCTGGATTTTGTAATCTGAAGTGCTCTTGAACACTGTGTGGTTTATTTGAAGTATAAGGCACTTGAAATGCACCAAACAGCACATTCCATTGTGTCTTAAAGAGCAAAAGTGATTCTTTTCCCTTGTACTCTGGGGATATCTTCAGAGACTGGGATAAGCATATTAAAAAGAAAGCCAAGTTGATCAATAATTTTCCCAGCTGACAAGCAGTTTTGCAGGAAGGGGCATTAGCTTAAATCCATTCTACTGTAAAATTTAATGGTATAGTTTCCATACTGCTAAAGAAGATGTTTGTAGAGTTTAAAACAGACTTTTTTAAAAAGCAAAATTTCATTTGCATGATTACACTTTGTAGATTTTTGTGACATTTTCTGTCAAATTCTCTGGAGCTGCTTTTATTCACCTTTTATTTCCAGTATGAATTAATTATCATGAGGGTCTTATAGGTGTCATCTGATGCATTTGTATTGCAAAATCACATAGGCATCCCTATTAGGTATCTAACACAAGCACAGGACACACTCCATTCCCCATTTTGCCAATCTTCTTGCCTCTCCCTCAAACCTATGGTTTTGGAATTGTTAGGGTGTTCTTGCATTCCAGGCCAGGGTGAAGCAGCAATGCCAGCCACAATAATTTAATTAGCAATGCTGACAAATTAGCACTTCCCGTGAAGGTTGTCTCTTTTTCCCTCAATTCTTCTTCTTCCCCCGCCCTAGCCAGAAGGGGCTGATCTGACTGCTTTGGTGCCAATCAGATTCTATTTGAGTGAGCTGGTGGGGCTATGTGGCTTGTTACTCTGATGATCCCTTCTGTAGAAGTTAAATTATTCACTGATGTTGCAGACCCTGACACAAATCCAGAAACTGTATCTTCTAAATCACGTTATCTCCTTGTATATGTTCAATTCTATAATATGACTATGATGCAGAAAGTAGCATTTCATTGCACCCTATACTGGCTTTCAGCCAAAGCTATTAAAAAATAAAGCAATGAATGTGACATGAGGCTGTTGTATAAAAAGTGTGGTAAAACTTGTCAAATAAAATGCACTCTTCACTCTGCAGTCATTTACTGTGAGAAGTGGTTGTGAATCAAATAAGGAAAAATGCAGTGAACTTTTCAAAACCCCAAATACTGTAATACTAAATAACATATACTATGTATAGCTCTTGAGAGTATTAATGTTTAGAATTGTGGATTGTGAATGGATCCTGTTGTCTGTCTTATACAGAGCTCAGTGCTGACAAAGTATTTGTTGGGGCAAAAGGGTTTTTGATATGAGTAGTAATCACATCAGTGCTACTAATTATTTTGCTTGGTAAGTTTTATAAAGAAATAGGTACTGATGCATCTGTTGCATAGTTTCATACATTTAAAAAAAAACAAATGCAAAAGGCGGACCAGTGGTAAGATAACTGTATCCATGAAAAAGAGATCCAGTTTTTTAAGGTAACTGTCTCTGCATGTCAGGCTGTGGGAACTTTCTGGAGATTATGCTCTCAGACTCCAAGGGCAGGCTCGGGATGGAATGTGTGAAGTGGGTATGCAAGCAGGCATCTTAGTAGGACATTAGTCCTGAAAACTGCTCAGTCATCTCCAGGATTGGCTGCTACATTTGCACTTGAAAGAAGAAGGGAAGTTTAATGGGGAAAATGTCAGTTGGGAATGAACTAGGAACTGCTGCTCCAACTATTCATATGCCTAAATTGTGATACTAGTAGATGCACAACATGAGACAGATGGTAAATTCTCAGTTTCATTTTTGTGTTGTAGAATTGCACAAGAAATAATCTGCTACTGTTTGTCTAGTTTCATCTTGCTGTACAGTTTCATTCTTGTTTCATCTTGAAAACTGGAAGTTTGCAATTGTAGAATAATGATATTAGTCTTTCCTTTAAGCTTGTGGGGGAATGCAATTTCAAAACATTTTTCTGGGATTTACCTACATGACTTATATTAATAAATTGCATAGTTGCTTGGAAAATTTGCCCGAAAACATACACTGATTCTCAAAGTGGGAAAGAAAAGGTATTTTCTTCTTGTGTCCTGCCAGTACTCTTCTGCTTAACAAATATGTCACTGGTAGATGGAAACATGTAAGTGAAAACAGATGCGTTACTGAGGAAAGGAATGTAGTTCTTGGATTTGAGAGTCAGAATCATCTGTTGGATACTACAGAATACAAAACATTAACTGACTAATTTTTAATAACATGTATTTTTGTCCCTATGCATTGCATAAAAGTTTGGTTTATGGTATATTTCATGTATTTCCTTTTATAGTCAATGCGTTGAAAACTGTTTTGTAATAATTTAATTAACTAGTGATGCAGTAGTTGTGCAGGCAAATGCACATTTGCCTGCAATATTCTCATGTAGTCTAAGATGTTCAAATGTCTTTTGATTGAGAAGAAACATTGGCCAGTTGAGGTAATTTCAAAGTGTCAGAGGATTTTTAATGTCAAACTGAACAGAGAAAGGAAAATGAATCTTTTTAATATCAGCAAAAAGAGTGCAACTCTACCAAAACACCTGCACCACATAATAATCCACTTTACGGGCAGTAGGGATATGAGCTAAGTTCTGCTGTTGAATTTGACCTGCACTGTTTTGGTGCAGACTATCACCAACTAGTCTGTCTTGTCCCCGTCAGTAGATACCTAATTTATTTTGTATAGTTTTAAGTTCAATACTCCATGGTCAATATGTAGTTTTTAACTGTTGCTAATAACATAGCCTAAGACTGTGCAGCAAATTTGTTAAATAGGATCACTCTTTAGAGATATCCATCCCTCTTGTGTTAAAGTTGTTAGGTACAAAGATGTGAGTACAATGATCTTAATGTCTGTTCTCAAGCTGATATACATGGAGCTTTGGCTGTGAAATTGCCATTATCTGAATGAGTGATATCTGCCACTAATTTTAATAGGATTAGGTTTCTTCATAAACCTTAGGAGCAGGAGTTGCCTCCTTTGCGGCAGCAATGTTTGAAGATCTGCCATTGCTGCATAACAAAAATCCATAATAGGAGTAGTAACTACTGCATAAGTCTGGAAAATTAAAACTTTAGTGGCGTATGTTGTTTGTCCTCACCTTCTTCCCCTGAATTGGTTTAAAGTTGAAATGTACACAGAGTTATTTGGCACTCCCACTCCCCATTTCAAAACAAATACCATGTTACAATAGTAAACTGATCCTTTGGGATGGAGGATGTCCACAAGGATTGCTCCCTTCGAGTATGTCTATATAGCAAAGAAAAACCTGTGGCTGACTGTTGCCAGCCAACTCTGGCTCACAGTGTCGGGCTGTGGGGCTGTTTCATTGCCCTAGGACTCTCTAGGGGTCCTAGAGCCAAGGCTCCAGCCTGAGCAGAGAAGTCTACACAGTAATGAAACAGCCTTCCAGCCCAAATCCTGTAAAACCAAGTCAGCTGGCACGGACCAGTCGCTTGTTTTTCTTTGCTGTGTAGACATACTATTAATGTGCAGTATTGCACGGTTGCGTTGGATGCTTTGTTTCTTTGCCTTCTCCTGTAGCAGCTATTGCTAGATGCTTGATGGTATCTGATTACATATTCCCAGTTTCCTTCTAATTTAATCATCAACATCAGTTATCAGAAAGGTATCTGTTTATAAATTGGTAAAAATGGTGGCACTGTTTAGGTACTGTATTTACAGTGATAACATCCGTTATTAGCATGGTTCTCAGCAAAGAATATGGTGTCATGAAGTAAGATACAATGTGCGGCAATTATAGGCCAAATTCTCCTCTTATTTACACAAAAGCAAAAACAGTCTTGTGCAACTAATTGTCTTCCCATTGTGTTTGTCTGTTAACCAGATACAGTGCACGTTTCCCAGGCTTTTCCATTCATACAGTCCAGTGTTCATTCAGAAACATAACATTTCCTTTGGTTGATAGATTAAAGGGGGAAATGTGCAATTGTTTTGGGATGTGCAGTACACTTGGAACAAAGCCTGTAAAGTGAATTTACATTACAAACTTGTGAGACAATTTTAGATCATTTTAATTTCACTTAAAAAATAAAAAGAGGCCATGTCTCAACTGTTGCTTTCCTGCATAAATAATTTTTGAGAAGAACAAAAGACATAATACCTTTCTCAAGTTCAATGCAATCGTTAAAAAGGAAGAAATTGCAGTGAATTTGTTATAATTTTTTGTCTGTAGTCTAGTAAACTTTTGATACAATTTAAAATACTAACTGATCATTAAAGAGTTTTCATTAATAATCTGAAATATTAATGATGTAGCCTGTAGTATGGTATGTGATAGAATGAAAAAACAGCAAGTAAGGTAGGTTAAGCACTTTAAGACTTACTGTTTGCTTTTCATATCCCTTTAGACCAGGTGTGACTAGCAAAGTGAGTCTAACAGAAGTTGACTTTCTGAGGTGCTCTTTGTAGATATAACAGAAAAATAAAGAGCAGGTGTTAAAGCAATGAAAAGGTAAACAGTAAGTCATTCTACAAGATGTTTAGCTGCTAAAACAGTTCTAAATCAGCACTGTTCTATGGAAACATTTGTAGACCTCAAAGAAATACTTCAATTTATTTATGTCCTCTTTTTTTAAAAAAAAAAACCAAAAAAAAAACCGTATCTTTTGAATTCTCAGTGTTGGATTTGCTTATCTATTCTTTTTGAAAAGGATTTCCCAGAGATTGATAGGAAAAAGAGTAGTTTGACTGAGAGTGGTTGAATTATCTTGCAGGTTTTTGCTTTACCTTAATTAAGCAAATGCAATATTGTAATAACTGGCATTTAGCACAGAATTCTTGTGTGCCTTTAATATTTATTTTATGAAATGGATTATCAACTGAATAATAATTAGACTGGTTTACTTTGTATATTTTCATCTTGCATTGTACATCTGTTTGTGCTGCAATGGGAAATATTGGTAAATTAATAAATATGAATGTACATATGTAGGGAGGGAAGTATTTTTTCTTATGAAATAGAAAGTTAAAGCAAAAAAGTAGTTAATGACTAGATATTTAAACAGTAATTTGGAAACTGGGATGCCTAAAATATTAAGCACCTTAAATTCCTAAAAGAAGGCTTGTGGCTTAAGGGCCTGCATAGAATCATCCAAGTTTCCACATTATGGACAGAGTTCAAGGCCAACTTTTATATATGAAAGTACACATTGCTTTATACCTTGAAAATATGGCTGATGTGTTTTGCACATGCAAATACACTTAGCTGATTTCACAGAATACATCATGCTGTGTGTCTGTGTACCTGCTGGGAGGAAGTGATCCTAATGAGAAAATAATATTTTATGATGATGATTTATTACAAATGTTAAACTAAAGAAAAAAGTTTGTTTCTATTTAAGAAAGTTACTAACATACTGGACTAGTAATGAGCTACTTTCTACTTTTGTTTACAATTCAGAACCATTTTTATGCTATCATTGAAGCATATGAAGAGAAGTATTTGCAGCATTATATTGTTATGTGATTATGTTAAAGCATCATAATACTTTTTGCTTAGAATATAGGCATAATAGTGTGAATAGATTCAGAATTAGAGCTATACCATGCAACTAAACTATTCTTCCTGTACTAAAATTAAAATATTATAGCTGCTGGTATAACTCAAGCTTAAGTCAAAATTGTTAACATTCTATTAATATTTTGGGAATGTCTGAATTAATATTTGTAAAAATGTAACTTGTTTATGTGGAATTGAATGTAATTGTAGCTTCTGTTAACATTAATAACATTTATCAGTGAATTATTTAATTGCCTTTCCATTATTCATGTAGAAATATATAAATATTGCCTTGTTTGGGGGGGGGGGGGTACATGTGCATCTGTGTGTGTGCCTGCACACACATTTATTCCTTCAATTTATAACAGGTTGTTTTGTAAGAATTATGAGGACAGAGAGATACTTTTTTTACTAGTAGAAGCAACATTTTGTTTCAGCTTTTTCTTTTGTTAAAAAAGAGTATTTGAGTGGAAGAGTTTCAGGATTCAAAGGACTTCAGCGGAGTTTTCTTGAAATTGTAATTTCCCTAGGTTAATTTCACTACAAATCAGTCCCTGGAGAAATTCAAAGGAGCATTTGTAGATTTAGACACAGAATTCTTGCTAATCTTGAGTCTTATACTTAAATCTCTGTACAATGTGCTTAAAATGACTCCATGTAAATAAACTGTAGGCATTTTTAAATAAAGATAAGCTAGTCACTGTCACTTTTTTGTAAATAACTAGCTGATCAAGTTTTTCTATTACTGTCACTGTTTCATGTATGACTTTTACACATATATGCCTGAAACCAGTATATATAACTGCTAGTAACTGTTGTCATTAAATTTGAGTTGCTTGCAAGCTAAACAGCATACATGTTCTGCAGAATAATACAGCTTTCGCTCCCCTTCTGCTTATTGTATAATGATCCCTGAGTTCGAAATGAGCTTTTGATTGAACCTCTTCATTTGCAGACAGCCTAGGAAATACATAGTTGGTGACAGTTTTGTGAAATTAGAGACTTAATATAAACATATTACTGTAAGTCATACCCTGTGTTTAGAATAGAAATTTTATTGTCTTACCTTCATTAGCCACTGAGTGTTGTTTTCCATGATGTTTTCAAGTAGTTGCAGTCTTTGTACTGAATCATCATAATCTAGTGGTGCATCCCTCTGCACTGCATTAGACACATAAGAACTAGAAGAAGAGCGGCAGTTGTCCATCTCAGGCAATAGAAAAGTATAGCTGCATGAACCATGCTGAACCTGATACTGCTTCTTGCCGATAGTCTCCATGCTTTTACGAAAGGAGCTATAACCTGAAGCTAACACAAGATTACAGCTAAAAATAAAGTAAACAGCCAGCCACATTTTATTTGCTGTGATAACCAAGCAAATCTAAAATGCTGAACTATTTTATTTTCAGTATGCTCAACAAGAGTCCAGATTATCTAGTTGACTTGCCCTGAAATTCAGTGCTTTACTGTCATGTGTAAAGTACTCTGAATGAGGGCTTTTTTTTTTTTTACTTTCCCGTTGAAAACTTGGTTAAAAAAAAAAATGCTGTCTTCTCTCCGGTTGTGCCCTAAACTGTCAGATGCAAATAGAGAAACAGTCCTGTCTCAGCTGCAAGTTCTGTACATTTTTAAAATAAGCTTTAATGTTTTCTTTTGCTTGTCTTTTGGAAAGATTTTACAGCTTCGGTATCTGAATCAATCACTTTCCTTTCCTTATATGATAAGTTGATAAGAGTAGCCAGACATGTGTAGCTAAACTGCTCCTCCCTCCTGGCTTATCCTTTATCTTCCTGTAGGGGGGGTAACTTGCAAGGCAGCACAAAGATCAGAGCACACTGCTGAATGCTGTGGTATGTTGCATGAAATCTCTTGAAAAACTGATCAGTTACAGGACCTCTGTGAATTTCTTAAGCACAACTCTAATTAAGAATTTCCTGGACATCAGTTCTTATAGCCTCCAACTATATTTTCAGTGTGAGCTTGTAAGTTTCTTTGTTGTGATCATTTTAAAATATGCCCACAAAAGTTCCTTTGTTTGTTCCTCTTAAGAAAAAATCTTTTGAAATGTATGTCAGCCCAGCATTGCTTGGCTTATATCTAATAGTTTCTATAAATAAGGAGGAAGACACTTTTCTAATCAGACAAAGGTAGGCTTCAGCTTACCCTTTCAGAAAGAAATAATGCTTTTTTTTTTTTTTTTAAGAATTAAGCCTTCAGCTGAACATATTCTGCATAAATACATTCTACTGTAATTAGAATGGAATGATCTTTTATGTGAATCATGTATAAAGTAAATTGCAAAGCTTGAAAACAGTTTTTTAAATGTTAGTCATGTATATTAACTGGCTATTTTAAATGATGTTCATTTTAAAAATTCTCATAAATTGAAAGTCAGCTAGCTGGGCAAAAGGGGATGATGTTTCAGAGTAGCAGTTGGAATTCCTCAATAAATGACATGGGAGTATAGGAGTTGATATATTAGATCACACTGGCCTAATATCACACCTCTGGTTGTGGTCAATAGTGGTGGTGGAAGGTGAAGAAAAATACATCATGAAGCAATATTTAATAGTGTGGGGCTGTACGTGGGGAGGAAAGGGATTAGTCTGTGTCCTGCAATGATTAGCTAACTTCAGAAAGCATGAGACTACTAAACAACTAAGAAAGACCAGGAAAGAGTTTGATTCCAATAAAATCTTGGAAAAATAAATTGTCTGCTATAGAAAATATGCTCTGGAAACCATCATGCTGGAGAACTGATTCTTGAGGAGAAATTGCCCTATAAGTCCCTGGATCTGGACACAGAGGCTGGACTTCTTATTAAATATTGCTTTTTATTTTAAGTGAATGCTGTGCTAAAGAAGGTTCCAAAATGACACACTGAAGACCAAAGTCCCCTATATATCCATAGGACAAGCACTGTATATCATAAGAAGCATCATTACAGGTTCCCTATACTTTTCTCTGCCAAACCATTTTAACACTTTTACTTTCTATGGTATAGAAACTGTATAAAGGCTGTGAAAGCCAGTTGTAGGAATTAGGGTCTCTTTGTTGCTCATTGGATGGTTGAGATTTCTTACTCCACCTTCTGTTTTCGTGACTGCCTTATCTAGAGACAACCCAAAAAGTATACTTCTGGAGAGCCCCAAAAGGGACAAAATGTGCTTGATTTAAGTTTTGGCTGTATGAGATATAAAACACGTACGTCAAATTTGTTTTCTGGGGAGTATTTGTTTGCCAGCGACCATGCTTAGGATCCCAGTACATTGAGGTGTTTGTATGAAGCTAAAGACATGGTGAAGGATATTTGCTGTAAAATAAATGTATGAGTGAAACTTTTGTTTTTGGCAAATAGAGAGAATGCATAGATTACATGTCCAGCTTGGTGTTGCTCTACCAAAATGAATAAATGTGACATACCCTGAAAGCTTGTTGATGCAACCACAAAACTTCTCTGAAGAGAAGTTTCTACTTTTCAAGCTACTGGTTTATTTGAACAGAAATATCCTTCTGTTTGTACAGCAATTTCTTTCTCAAGGGATGAGACTACACTCAAGGATAGCAACCTTCAGTGCGTCTGTTCAAGCACATTTGTTCTCTTAGAATTTTTAAAATTTCTTGATTGTCTAACCAGACAAAATTAGGTTTATTGGGTCATTCACATTATTAAAGTTGAATTAAGTTGGATTGCAGATCTTCCTTTATATTTTTAAGGGATTTTTACTTCACATTCTTACTTAGATGCTGTCAAATTGGCTTCTCCCCTGGAAGTATGTCAAAAGCACTTACAACCCTTGATAGCTTAGTTTAAAAATATTGAAGAGGAAAATATCTTGCATGAGGTTCTGTCCCTGTTTCATGCTCCAATTCCGAAAGTTTCCTTTTTCTTAGTGAGGAATACTTGGAAGATTTGTCTTAATTTTTTTTACACTTTTTGGTGAGACCTATGTATGTTTTCATGCTTCAGTTTGACAGTGAAGTGGAGGATAACATTGACCAGTGTGATCTCTTAAAGGTTTTCTTCTTGATTGCTAGAGCTGTGCTGCAACCTTTAATCTCAAGGAGACAGGGACTTTGAGAAGTTATCTGACAAGAAGGGGTCAGAACCCTTTCCTCAGAGGCTTTATAAGTAGCTCTTGATCTGGAAAAACTTATAAGATGGCAGCTCTGATTTACTAAGGATGATGCATTCATCCCTCTGCACATTTGTCGACTAAGGCACTGAGAACATATTTATAGTTCAGTTTATCTGGGTTTTTCAGAAGGGATCAAAGGGACTGGATGTGATCCAGCAACCCCCCTCAGTGCCAACTGGCAAGAGGGTTACAAGAATATTCTGGTTCACCAAAGGATGTCATGTGAGGGTTATGCTGTCTCAGTATAGACTGAACTTTTTGGATGCAAGTATAAAGTAAAGAAGACACCCACTGATCCTGCACCTTAGAAGGTAAACAGGCAGTCCATTTACATTCATGAAAATGGAATCACAAGCAGGCTTGATTGAAGATGCTGCAAAAGGCTTTGGTGAGATAAATCGTCTTTTAGACATATTAGCCTGTTAAGTTTAATCTCTAGAAAATGTGCTATGAGTTTGTTTTAAATGGTAACCTTATTTTTCTGTTAGTCTATTCTTACGCTCAATATCTTTAATCATGAATCTTTAGGTAATAAACTTATCCTTGTTTTCACTATAAATATATCTCAGTGCTGTGATATTAGCAAAGGTGATGCTGATTCTGAGTGAAATCATGCAAGCTGGTGTGTATGCTGTTCCCTTGGGGACAGCAGACCTGGTATTTCTGGGCTAGACACCATAGGGGAATGCTTCAAATGAGTGCAGTGCGGTTTCACCTATTTCTTAACTTTCAAGGCAAAATAAGGGCTGCCACAGCCCAGTTGAGAGTGACTGGGTGGCTAACAGGCTGGTGATGTTAGGACACTGACAGTTAAACATAAGCAAATCTCTCTCTCACTGAAGTCAAGGAAGTAACAAGATGAATCTCAGTCATGGGTATTCTGAGCACCATCACACTGGAGCCCTGGCTTTTGAGGGTTGAACCGGCTTCTATGTTGGGAACTGCAGAAGTCTGACTCTGAGAGGCTGTTTGAGGGTAGAGGAGCCAAGAGCAAGATTGGAGTAGAGGATCCTGGCTAATAATGCTTGATATAGCTTGGACCTCCACAGGAAAGAAATCTAATACTTCGAATGTTGGAAAGATCAACCAGTTTAGTATTTCTAAAAGATCAACCAATTTAGTTGAATGTGTGACTCCTAATTGCTGCAGTGGCATTCAGGAGTAGTGTGGAGAGTACAGAACTCCTTCTCCAGGAATGCTGTCTGGAACCCATGTGGAAGCAGTAGGCAAGTTCACAGTTTCCCAGCACAGCAGACTTTTTCTGAGATCTGTGGCTAGGTGCACTAACCTTCTGTTTGTGGAGGATTAATTTAGTGCTCCTGCACAGAGAGAGACTGCTCTTCTTTACCGTCTGATGCATGCTATCTGGTGGTGAGGTGAGTTGAATGTTCCCCTCAGGTATATCAATGAGGACTTTGTTGTCTCGACATCTGTCTCGACTTACTCTCCACTTTGCTGCAGGGATCTTAGCCTTTCCTACCATGTGTAGGAAGCTTGAAAGTGCCAACAAAATGCGCGTAACCTCTCTAACCCTATGTTGCAAAAAGTTGCTGCATTTGGCGCATCTTTCTGAACATTGTTTGCCCTTGTCATCCATTTGGGAGCAGCTTTCACAGCAGCTTTTCCATGTTTCCCCTCCAAAGCAATTACCTCCTGCAAAGCCAAACTAGCCATAGCTCAAGGGGAATGGAAAGGGAAGAAGCTGAATTTGGAAAATTAGTGTGAAATGTAAGGAAAGTTTTTAAATAATTTTTGTCCTCAAAAGTTCTGGTGAGGAGGAGAAATTCTGAATGCTGCATTGCTACTGTATCTCTGAGGAGTCAGAACATGTCTTTCTCGCTTGGAGGGAAGGGCTTACTCCACAACTGCTGAATGACAGACTGATCTGCATCCTATCAATAGTGAGAGGGAATATCCCATTGTAAGATTGTCAGACATATTAAAGTAGGAGGATTCTGAATAACTTGGCATGGGGTTTCTGAATATTTCAGTACAAAAATCAATAAAAAGTTTTACAGTTCATATTAGTTGTAGTTGCCTTTCAATACTTTTGTTATGTTACTCCTTTTGGTCATCTCTCTTTTTTGCTTTGGAGGGGCCTGTTTGAATGTACAGTACAAACTGAAATTGTGATGCTTAGTCTGCAATTTCCTGATTGCTTTTTACTTAAGTATATATGTGTGTTTGACATAAAATAGCAAATACTGCCCAGTATATTTAAAGTAAAAATTAGATATTTCCTCCTTTTAAAAAAAGCCATTCACTTTACAGAATTCATCCTGTAAAAAGGAGTGAAATGTATATTTTGCCAAAATTAAGCATTTAAACCTTTTTGCCAGATGTGCTTCAGGCAATTTCCTTTCTTGGGAAACAGTAATTTCCCTTACTCAACCAGTTCTGTTTTTATTTCTTACAGTATATGAGTACGCTGCATTAAAAGCAGGACCACTAATATTATCTTTCCAATTATCGTTTTACATACAGCTGCACAGCTTCTGTTTGACAGGCAAGTAGAGAGGCACTTCTGTGAGATCGTTGATATTAAAGGAAGCATAAGAGTTTGTGAAGTAATATAAGAAAATGTTGACTTTGTCATAGTCTATATTTGCAGATTTTTGCCTCCCTCTCATTTTAAGGTGGTTAATTTGTAGGAGAGTGAATTGTCGTTATAATGCTTTTTCTTCAAGTTTTTGCAGTGAGACTAAATCTGATGGACAGAATAAGAAACCAGGCTCTGATGATGAGGCACAAGTGCCATTTGTTTCATTGTTATAGTAATATTAAACACTCCTGAATAATTTAAAGAATTATTATAATATGAGAGAATTAAACTTCAAAATAAAGTTTTAGGTGCAAATAAGAGATCTGAAATATTGTCAAATTTTACAATCATAAAACCATATTTGTATATTGTTGATACCTGCATTTTAACCATTTTTGATACTTTTCTGCTAGGAGCTCATCTTTGATTCTTGGGTCCTTTTAATATTATTAGTCTATAATAATTTCATCTGATTCCAAAATATTTTCTTTCCTTCATTTTTTTGGAATGTTTCTCAGAAACAAATGCAGACAAAGACAAGATTAATAAAATCACAGAATTAAAAACAGTAATAGGGTTTTGAATACTAACTAGTCCACTGATAATCATGACATTTAATCTGAAGTCTTTTTTTCCTCCTAAGAGAAAGGAATGCCAAATATTTTGTTGCAATGAGCTGAAATTAATGAATGTATTTTCTTTATGACCCATAATTAAATCAAGCCAACTCTAAATCCTTTCTGAAGTAAGCAGTAACTTCCTACCAGTTTGTTTATCTATGTTTTTGTATCATGCTCATCACCTTATTTTCCGGGCTTATCAATGTAGGATGTACTTGTATGTGATGCATTTCCTATGAAATTTGTTAAACTTATTGTGCAAAATAATTAGCTTATTTTAAAAAGCCAAGACATTCTGAATAACTTTGTGTACTGTCTCTTTTTGTTAAGCATAACCATAAATAAGTAATATTTTTCAAATACATTTATTCAGGAAAATCGTTTATGTAGAAATGTATATTGTGCTAGTCTCAAATTGGTTGTATTGTATTAATGTGATGCCATGGAGGATTAATTACAAACGAGACTAACAAAATCACTCTTTGTTCTTGACTCATCTGAGTGACTCTCATGTCCTCAGTACCTGATATTTATTTGTTGCCACATTTTACTCTCCCTCTTCATACAGAATCTTACCGAGTTTTTTGAAGACTTTCACAGTCATCTTCCTTCATAAAATCATAGTGCTGGAGGGGACCTTGAGAGGTTTTCAATTCCAGCCTTTTTCAGTGAGACAGGACCAAATAAATCTACTAGACCATCCTTGAGGATGTTTGTGCAATTGGTTCTTAAAAACCTCCAATTATGGGGATTCCACAACCTCCCCTGAAAGCCTATTCCAGAATTTAACTACTCTTTATAGTAAAGAAGATTTTTCCTAACATCTAACCTAAAATCTCCCTTGCTGCAGATTAAGCCCATTACTTCTTGCCCAGCTGTGATGGTTCTCAGGGTACCCAAGACTGAGAGCCACCTTGTTATCCCAATGCCTCCAGCACGTAAGAGACTTGTTTGTGTTTAACTGGGAGTCAGACCGCTGACACCACTAGCTTGTTAGCCTTCTAAGCACTCTCCTCTGGGTGTTGTCAGCCCTAACTTTGCTGTGCAGGTTAACAATAGGTGCACCCCAATGCCTGAGCTCCTTTGAAGCATTCCTCTGTAGTGTCCAGCTCCTTCTCCACTGAACACTCTCAGAAATATGATGTCTGCTGTCCCCAAGGGAATAGGGTCCACACACAAACTTGTGTGATGTCACTGAAACCATGTACACATAAGTGGTAATAGCTAGCCAAAACTGTGAAAGATTTGCCTTGCATTTTAGTTTGGGAGAAAGGCCAGTTAACAATAGATTTGTACTTTCAAGGGATCAGGAGAAATTTGGCCACCACCTACCCTACCAAAAAAGACCTTTTGCCTCCTCCTGGTTTACATTTTGACACTTTTACAGTGAAACCCGCACCTCTGAGTTTTGTCAGCACTATTCCCAAGTGGTTTTTATGATCTGACCAAGGATTGCTAAATATTGCAATGTCATCAATATAAGCCTGTGCAAAGTTTTGTAACTCCTTAACACTTGATTAAAGAGCCTTTGAAAGGTGCCTCCTGCATTAATCAAAAGCTAAGACATTCAACTCCTAAAATCCCAAATCAGTAATGAAAGTGAATTATTTTTCTGTACTTCGCTGTCTAAAGCAGTGGTCATCAAATGGGGTGCGTGCACCTCTGGGGGTGTGCGAGAGCCTGGCGCTGCCACCGGAGTGGCTTAGGGATGCCGCCAAAAGCGGAAGCGGCTAAGTGTGTCCCGCCGAAATGCCGCCGAAAGCAGAAGCTTTCTATTCGGCGGCATTTCAGTGGAAACACCCCTGGGCCACGAGAGGACGCAGGTCAGTGGAAGGGGGCCGCTTACGGATAGGTTGACGGTGGTCTAAAGGGATTTGCTAGTATCCCTTAGATTTAGAGTAATTAGATATTTCCCTGGCCTAAAGTATCTAACGTGTCATCAGTTCTGAGCATGGGATATGCATCAGGTACTGCGACAGTATTAAGGTTTTTGTAATCAACACACAACCTAACTGTAACAACTAGTGAGGCCCAAGGACTGTCTGACTCTTTAAGTATCTCCATTTTCAGCATACTTTGTATTTCATTATTAAATTTATTCACATCTTCCCAAAGTGTGGCACCCAGAATTGGACACAGTACTCCAGCTGTGGTCTCAACAGTGCTGAGTAGAGTTAAACAGTTACCTCTCATGTCTTAAATAGAACACTCCTGTTAATATACCCCAGAACGATATTAGCCTTTTCTGAAACTGCATCACTTTGTTAACTTATTGTTTGTGATACACTGCAACCTCCCAGATCCCTAGCCAATTACTCCTTATTTTGTAGCTGTACATTTGATTTTTCCTTCTTAAGAATAGTACTTTTCACTTGTATTTATTAAATTTCATATTGTTTTTAGACAAATTCTCTAATTTGTCATGGTCATTATCAATTCTAATCCTGTCTTCCAAAGTGTCTCCTCCCAGTATGGTGTCATCTGCAAATTTTACAAGCATACACTCCACGCAAGTTGAAATAACATTAAATAACACAAACAACTTATTAATGAAAACATTGAAAAGTACCAGACCCAGAATTGACCCCTGCAGACCTCACTACATATGCCCTCCAAATTTGTCAGCAAACCATTGATAACTACTCTTTGAGTACGGCCTCTCAATCAGTTGTGCAGCCACATTATAGTAATTTCATCTAGACTACCTTTCCCTAAATTGCCTATTAGAGTGTCATGTGGGACCTTCAGGTGCCTTACTAAAATCAAAATATATCATGTCTACTCCCCTCCTCCACACTGCCCCATCCACCAGACCAATAACATTGTCAAAGAGGGAAACTGGATTGCTTTGGCATGTTTTTTTCTTGATAGTTCCATGCTGGCTATTCCTTATAACTCTGGTATCATCTAGGTGCTTAAAAATTTGTTGTGTAATTTGTTCTAGTATCTTTCCAGGTATTGAAGTTAAGCTGGCTAGTCTATAATACTACAGGTCCTCCTTGTTCCCTTTTTAAAGATCGGTACTTCATACCCTTCTCCAGTCCTCTGGATAATTGCTAATGGTTCCAAGATTTCTTCAGCTAGTTCCTTAGGTTCCCTAGACTGAAGCAGAATAGATGTTAAACACCTCCGCTTCTTGATATCATCAGTTATTAGATTTCCTTCTCCGCTAAGTAGAGGGCCTCCACTTCTTCATCTTTTTCTTGTTTCTAATGTATTTAAAGAATCTCCTCTTATTACCTTTTATGTCCTTTGCTAGGTGTAACTCATTTTGTGCCTCATTCTTTTTAATTTTGTCCCTCCCATGTTTGTGATATTCTTTTGTACTCCTCAATTGCAAGTCATCCATGTTTCTACTTATCAGAGGAGTGCTTTTTGATTTTCAGGTCATTAAATTGCTTCTGATGGATATTAGACACTTTCCTCCTTCATTCTTTGCATTGGGATAGTTTGAAATTGTGCCTTTAATATTGTGTCCTTGAGAGACACTGAATCCTCCTGAATTCCCTTATACCTTAAATTTTCTTCCCATGGGACCTGACCTAGCAGTTGCCTCTAATGTCTTCTCAACAATCTTCTGTGTCCAAAACTGGAGCCTCTCACCTACTTTCTTCTTTTAATCTCTTCAAATACACTGTGACCCCATTCCTTGCTAAATTAACCTTTGACTGGTTGCTTCCTCTCTAAGTAGAACATGCTCTGCTCTCCCCCATCCTCAAAGAAAAATGTCCCTTGATCCCCAGTTGCCTTTCCTGTGGGATTTTGTCTTTTTGTCTTTTTTTGGTGGGGGGGGGAGGGAGATTTGAGGTCAAGTATAAAATCTGTTGAATATGAGAGAGTCCTGAATGTTGTTGGAAAATAGCTATGCTCAAAGAAAAGAGTTTATTGTGCTTAATAACTTGTTTAAAAAAATGCCTTTTCAAAAATGTTTTAGGCATTAGAGAGTAATCCAGCATTCCAAACACCCTTAGCCCTTCTGATTTAAGCCTCTCCTCTACAGTGATAGACTCTCTCATCTAATATAATATACTTATTAGCAGCATGTCTGTCTTCCCAAGAACATGTTATTTCAACTTAAGATTCAGAACTCAAAGAAAAATTTATGTCAAAAAGAGAAAGAAAAGGAAGTGAAAAATTGTGCAAGAGGAATAAACAAAGGTTTCAGGGAGAGGACATTTATGGCAGCAGTAAGATACTTAGTTCCTGACATCTGTTTCCCCCAAGAAAAAAGTACAGTACATGTGTTAACCTTTTTGAAAGAGTGCAAGCAGAATATTTGCAGAGAGTGGTTTTCATGCATTCATACTTGTGGTATATTTGGCTACACATTTGTAATGAGTAGAACCACTGTAAACTAGACTTACCTTCACTAAAGATGATTCTTTGTCTTCCACTCTACTAAAGAACATAGTCAGGTGACTCCTTAAAAAAAATAAAACCCTCAGCTCTTGCATGTGCCCTGCAAGATGGCGGACATGCAGACTGAGAAGGCTTATCAGAAACAGCCTCCCATCTTCTAGAAGCATGTACTTCTGGAAGAGGGAGGCAAGGAGAAACTCCCCCAAACTCCCCTGTTACTACAAGAACATTGGCCTGGGCTTCAAGACCCCCAAAGAGGCCATTGAGGGCACTTACATTGACAAGAAATGCCTGTTCACTGGTAATGTCTCTATGGTCATATGTTGTCAGGTGTGGTTACCAAGATGAAGATGCAGCTCACCATCATCATCTGTGGGGATTACTTACACTATATCTGCAAGTACAACTGTTTTGAAAAATGTCACAAGAAATGTCCATCTCTTCCCCCGCTTCAAAGATCTCCAGATTGAGGATATTGTGACCGTGGGGGAATGCCATCCCCTCAGCAAGACAGTCCAATTCAACATCTTCAAGGTCACAAAGGCTGCTGGCACCAAGAAGCAGTTCCAGAAGTTTTAAAGGTGACACATCATAGAATCATAGAATATCAGGGATGGAAGGGACCTCAGGAGGTCATCTAGTCCAACTCTCTGCTCAAAGCAGGACCAATCCCCAACTAAATCATCTCAGCCAGGACTTTGTCAAGCCTGACTTTAAAAACCTCTGAGGAAGAAGATTCCACCACCTCCCTAGGTAACCCATTCCAGTGCTTTACCACCCTCTTAGTGAAAAAGTTTTTCCTAACATCCAACCTAAAACTCCCCCACGGCAATTTTGAGACCATTACTCCTTGTTTTGTCATCTGGTACCACTGAGAACAGTCTAGATCCATCCTCTTTGGAACCCCCTTTCAGGTAGTTGAAAGTAGCTATCAAACCCCCACCCCCTTTCTTCTCTTCTGTAGACTAAACAATCCCGGTTCCCTCAGCCTCTCCTCATAAGTCATGTGCTTCAGGCCCCTAATAATTTTTGCTGACATCCTCTGGACTCTTTCCAATTTTTCCACATCTTTTTTATAGTGTAGACCCCAAAACTGGACACAGTACTCCAGATGAGGCCTCACCAATGTCGAATAGAGGGGAATGATCACATCCCTCGATCTGCTGGCAGTGCCTCTACTTATACAACCCAAAATGCTGTTAGCCTTCTTGGCAAACAAGGACACACTGTTGACTCATGTCCAGCTTCTTGCCCACTGTAACCCCTAGGCCCTTTTCTGCAGAACTGCTGCCTAGCCATTCGGTCCCTAGTCTGTAGCAGTGCATGGGATTCTTCCATTCTAAGTGCAGGACTCTGCACTTGTCCTTGTTGAACCTCATCAAATTTCTTTTGGCCCAATCCTCTAATTTGCCTAGGTCCCTCTGTATCCTATCCCTACACTCTAGCATATCTACCACTCCTCCCAGTTTAGTGTCATCTGCAAATTTGCTGAGGTTGCAGTCCACGCCATCCTCCAGATCATTGATAAAGATATTGAATAAAGTCGGCCCCAGGACCAACCCTTGGGACACTCCGCATGATACTGGCTGCCAACTGGACATGGAGCCATTGATCACTACCCGTTGAGCCTGATGATCCAGCCAGCTTTCTATCCATCTTTGGTCCATTCATCCAGCCCATACTTCTTTAATTTGCTGGCAAGAATACTGTGGGAGACTGTATCAAATGATATCATCAAATGGATGATCAAGTTGAATAAAACTTTTGAAAAAAACTTTTCTTTAAAAAAAAAAGACCTATAGCAGCAGCTAATGATTACTATCATCATTATTATCGGCTTGCTAACAAGGAAATAAACAAATGTGTGTTACAGAGACTTCCAAATAAGTTTAGGGCCAAAATGTAAGATTTTATGCTTATTTTTAAAGGTAAGAGTGTTAGGAATGAGAGGCTTTCCCAGATCTAATGTAAATAGAAACATTGACCTTTTTTTTCAGTATTTTTCTTAAGATTGGCTGAGAGCAATCCTTTGGGATGTGATGAAATGAAATAAAATAAAAGCAATGTGTTAGTAACTAGGAGGAGAGGAGTGAGCTCTTGCGTTAAGGCTAAGGAATCCCTTGCATGTTCTCACCTGGGGAGAAGAAATTTCACTATTACCATTTCTTCTCCAATAATACGTCCTAATGATTTATCTGTCTCTAAAGTACAAGTACAAGAAGGCACCTGATGACAATAAAATGGAGCACACTGTAAAGAGTTAAAAGGAAATCCCTTTTTTAAGCAACACAAATTTTAGATGGCCAAAACCACATTTTTCTATAATCCTTTCAGTTCTCATATCCTAAGCAGCATCAGGTGAAGTGCTGGGTGAAGTGATAGTGATTTTGGAAACTGGTGTTGTTTTCCCTGAAACAGTACTGAAGCAATGACTTAGCACATTTGTACACACAAGCATGGATGGAGATGACGTGCCATGTTTCAGATGAGATAACGAAACTGAAATTCTACCATTTCTGGTATTAAAGCTACTATGGCAATTTAATATAAGAAATTATATTCTGAAGTTAGAAAAAACTATATAAATGCAGCAGTTAGAAACCCAAATCAGGAAATGAAAAATTGAAGTTGAATACACACCTCAATTCTGCTCCATACACACATTTGCAATTCTGTCTTTAGTTATGATAACATGCTCCTTTTCAGTTAATACAGTATGGTATTTTTTCTATAATTTGAGAGACATGTACCTAATAAGCTATGACTGTGTAATTATATGGTATTGCAGAGTAAACAGGACAGAGATGTAGTTGTGCATTTCATCATAAATTTTGTCAGTTCCTGAGTTGCATGTGCCATAACTGTGCATCCTTAATATTGCATTAATGTAGGTTTTTGTATCTAATTTTTGGTCACTTTCAGTTTTGTCCTTAATCCACATGAGAAAAAGCAGAAAATTTCTCTCTCCTTTATAACTAGCAGATACTGTCACACAAAGGTTAATTGATCTTAATCAGCATTTCTAGAAAACTACGTCTGTCAATCATACTGCCAGTTACTGACTACAGATGAGCACCTTACGTACCTGTGCATAGAGTAATAGATACATCAATTTTTGTTCACTATAGTGGCTTCCTTTGAATATAATCCATTAAATACTATTTAATAAATTGAATTGTTGGCTCTTGGAAATGACTTTTACAACATTTATACTAGATTTGTATCTTTTCCAGTAATTTCCAAAAAGAACCAAAGAGATTTAAGAAAACAAAACAAAAAAAAATTCTCCAACCAGTCTGTTCTTTGTTTACCTTGCTGAACAAATCATCTGCTAGAAAGATCATCCATCTAGAATAGATTGTGTACAGCGAATTGCTGACCAAATCTTTTAGCAGCATCATAATCCACAAAACGGTATCCTTTCTTCTCAACATGAATACACTAGTTTATCAGGCTATAAACCAATGAATCTGCTCATTTGCTTTTTAATTGTATAAATCTGCGTCTATCAGTGAAAAGGTAGACCTTGAAACATTACTATGGTATTCTACTACAAATTAAATGCAATCGTTTTTTTAAATAGAATCCAAAAATACTTTTCATATCTGCCTTGACCGGAGAAGAATCACTACTCAGCTTAACCATAGCCAAATCTTGCTTCATATGAACACTAGAAGAAGAAATCCTATCTACTGCATTTATCTTAAGTTCCATTTCTGATTTTGATTATAAAAAACTCTTGTAATTATATACTCTCATATGAGTTTGAGTATATAATGAGAGTTTGAACTCTCACAGTTCCTTCCATTAAAGGAGGTAATCAGAGAACTGTCAAATATCTATTTTAAAATATTCTCCCAAGGATTCACCTTTAAAATCAAGTGATACATTATCATTAGTTACTGCATTAACTATATCCTGTAGGATGTTGACTTAATGGTCAGTGACTGGCATTGTTCCTCAACATTAGTAACTTTAGATTTAATTCATCAAAATCCTGATCAGCTGATTCTGTTTTACTAGTTTTTATCCTTTTCCAAATTCCCCACTCAAATATAATTTTTTCTTCATCCATGATTATACTGCAAACAAAATTTCAGTATTACTCTTATTAATCTCAGTAAATCGTTTAAACTGATAAGGTGACATTGGTGTCTGGAGGAAGAAAAGCCTGAAGCAGTGTGCTTAGAAAAATTTCCATCTCACGCAATTTAAATTTAATTTCCTGGAACAAGGGCCTAGTGTTTGGCCCACTAGATCTTACAAATGTCTGTTTGCTGAATCCATTTTAAAATAAAATGTTTTCTGTAGTCATGTGGATGAAGTAAAAGCCTTTTAGAAACTAGTTTTCTAGACTAGTTGTAGTTCTGTTTATTTTGTTTTCATTATCAAACACATCATGCATTCTTGCACAATACCACTTTCTAGACTAGAAGGTCAGCATGGTCTGGAATTGGGGCTAGGGAAAAAATTGTGATTACATGTATGCAGATAGCTAAGAATTCAAAGTAGATTCACTGGAAAGAAAATATGGTTGTCCCAATTTTTGGCTGAGGTTCATTGTCTCAAATAAATTTACATGAAATACTTTTGATGGTATGGTCTAACAACATTTCTTTGTGTTCTACTTCTGCTTTTGTTGGACTGTTGTGCCAGGGTTCTCATTTTATTCTCTTGTTTTTAACCTTTCTGACTCTGATTCTCACTTGGTCTATGAGTTGGTTAGAATTCAGAGGTGAGCAAGCAGATAATTGACATGGAAGGTATTGATCTATGAGGAAAGATGAAAGGGACTTCTTGGTGCTAAATGATAATTAAGCAAAATATACCTGGATGTAGATATTCAAAGGGCAGAAATATCATAAAAGGCATGGAGTCTTAACTGAAAGTCTCACCTTTGTTCAGGCCTCTTTGTTCCATATAAAAAGTCTATAGCAGCATAAAGAGGGCCTTAAATCTCTGTTAGCGGCTGTAGGAGTATTCCCCCAATGCACTGTGGAAGACAACCAAAGAGCCCATTGTAAGCCCTTGTATAGATGATGGGGCAGGTGTGAGGCCACATTAAGAAGCAATAGAGAAATTATAAGCAGCGCTGTGGTACATAGTCTCCCCAGGTTGTCCTGCCATAACTTAGAAAGGCCTCAAGGCTATCTAACATCTAAATTATGCTGGGGACCCTTCAGCTCCTCTTCTCTCCCTTCTCCCCTCCCCCCGTGAGTAGCCCACGATCATAAGGGTGCAAAGATGGCGTAAAGCTACCTTGGCTCCCCCACACCATGAGGAGCAAGATCTGTGCTGTGCCCCTTAGAGGTGTGGTACAGAATCCCCTCCCTTGCGTAGAACAAGGGGAACTAGCTGGGAATCATGGCATACGTTTTAATTTTCTTAATTTCACGCCAAGTATCAAGAAATAGCTCTTCGTACTGAGATCTATTAGATTATGGAATGGCCTCTTGTGAAGTGCTGGAATCCCTATAGCTTGAAAAATTTAAAACTGCATGGACAAAACTGTAGAAAATATACTGTAAGGAATAATTCTGAATTGGCAGGGGTATGCATTAGATGAGCTAACAGGCAGTTTTCATTTCTGATTAAATCCCACCGCTTGCCTTTAGAAAAATAGTTATCTTGGAACTTCATGTGAAAAGTACTTAAAGCAAAAATTTCTATACCCATAACATATAAATATAATTAATATATTTAGATAAATCATGCATTTTCTCACAGCCATGAAATTAGAACCTTCAATCACAAGTACACTAAAACGTTAATGACAGCAAACTGCTAAACACAATATCTGAGATTATATTACAATGTTAGCAACAAATTGCCTCTCAACATCAGACATCCCAACATCATTGAATTACATACCAATAGTGGAGTGACTGTATTATATTCAGACAAATTCCATCAGTATTATATGTTCAGTAACATGCTAAGAGCCACAGTATCACTTTGTTACTTTTGATAATAGGATAAAAACTATTCTTCTACTCTTTGGCCTGTTTTGCTAATCAAAAGCAATCTAATTTATTAACACCTCAATCACTACTTTTGTTTTAACATTTTTAAAAAATTATTATTTAAACACTTTAATATTAAACAAGATACAAAATATACCTCATAATAAGTAACACATCATAACCTTTCATAATGGTAATTTATGTAAAATTAGAATGGAACTTATATCCCCACTTAATTTTTCAGTTTAAGACTAGTTATTTTCTGACTGGCCAAATAAATCCATTATTCAAAAGTCTTTTTTCCTGAAAAAGATGACTTTTTATATTCATATATTTTATGACCTGCACTGGCAAGTGTCTCCTGGAATATGATGGGGAAATTCAGCACCGGTTTACATCCCTCTCTAAATTTGATGGGCCAGTATCACTTCATTGCCAGAGCATCAGAATAATAATATCTAGCTCTTATAAAGTGCTTTTCATAAACTGACAAATAGTTTCGATCATGCAAACTTTACTTTCCATAACATACTACTGACAACCATTGTGATCCCATGTGGAGGGCCTGTGTCTTTTCTTGAGGCATCCAGTATTGGCAAGTCAGAAAGACTGACTCCTAAACTAGATGGAATGGTCTGTTCTTCATTATAACAATTCTCATGTCCCCTGTCTCCTCTGCTAACAAGCAGAAGACGGCCCAGGGCATCTGTATGATGTTAATATGAACAATTTTTAAAAAACAAAAGTAAATTTGAAAATTGAGCTGAATCTGCAACCAGTTGCAGTTTGAGTAATGATTGATGAAATTTTAAATGTCTTAGCATCTTACCCAATTTTAACTGCACTCATTTAACTATTAAAAAGAAACCAACAATAACACAGTTCTACAAGAGGTGTCACTATGAGCTAAAATGCTGACCTTTTACACCTGGCAGCTTGGATTCAAACATGGACGAGGCTTCAAAGAAACTAATCTTCACGCAGTTTGACAAAATTCCAGTCAGTGTCAGTTGTTTCTTACAAGAAAAAGGCATTTATTTCTGGAGAATAAGAATGCAACTAACTGATTCAGCTTGGAGGTAGGGGCAAAGCTAAGAGATGAATACCAAACTGGAGGAAAGAGAAGCAGGGAGAGAGAACTGGGAAAGGAGTAAGACAAAAATAAGAGAATGCAGGGGAAAGAATGCCAGGGTGGGAAAGAATAGAAATAGGGAACAAAAATGAGGATGGTCATCTGATATCTTTTTTAATTATTTTATTTCACTGAGAGAAAAGGCAAGATACACAAAGAGAGGATGAAATGGGAGAGAAACAAATGAATGTCAAATCCTAATTCAGTCTCTAACATTTCTTACAAGGTTTAACTCTCAGCTATTCTTCTCTGCTTGTAAACAGTGCCTTTAAGCTAAACATGTGAATTCATATCGCATATCTGGAATAGTCAGGCTTACAATTAAACACACTGAGAGTAAAAAAATTCAAAAGTGTCTAAGTTGCATTTTCAAAAGTGGTATTGGGTCAGGTTTTTAAAGTAAGGTATTTTTTACCTACCTGCTTAGGCACCAGAGTCCAATTGCAATTAAGCATTTAAGCTGCTTTTAAGTGGTTTTTTGAAAATCCTACTAGGCACCAGTCTTCTCTACTAGTTTAGATGCTCAAATATCTTTGAAAATCTGGTTGTTACCCATTAAGAAGACTTTTACTGAGAGTTAAGCTCCTAAGCATCTCAGTCTCCAGTAAGTCTTGGAGCACAGGGGAAATTCCAGAAGATTGGAAAAAAGCTAATCGTGTCAATTTTTAAAAAGGTTTTTTGGGGTGACCCGGGTGAGCATAGGCCTGTCAGTCTGATAAAGGAGAGGTGATATGGGACTCAATAAGAAAGAAGAGTAATGTAATTAAATCAACATGGGTTTATGGAAAATAGATCCTGTCAAACTAACTTGATGTATTTGTATGCAGTGTTTTTGAAGTTGTGTGAGTCCGAGGTTGTTAGAAAAACAAGGTGGGTGAAGTAAAATCTTTTTTTTGTGCCACGTTCTGTTTGTGAGAAAGACAAGCTTTCGAGCTTGGACATAGCTGTGACACTCTATATACGTTTCCCAAACTTGAAAAAGAGATCTATGTAATCTCAAAAGTTTCTCTCTCTCCAACAGAAGTTGATCCAATAAAAGATATTACTTCACCAACCATGTCTCTCTAAAATAACTTGCTATATTTTCTTATGAAATTGCATGTT
The DNA here is from genome assembly GCA_007922305.1 of Dermatemys mawii. Classification (NCBI taxonomy): domain Eukaryota; kingdom Metazoa; phylum Chordata; order Testudines; family Dermatemydidae; genus Dermatemys; species Dermatemys mawii. The sequence continues at coordinate 25,327,183 of ML677333.1, forward strand.
TGGTTGATAAAGGTAATAATGTTGACATAATAAACTTTTATAAGGCATTTGACTTGGTACCGCAGGATATTCTGATAAAAAAAAAAACTAGCATGATACAAAATTAACATGACACACATCAAATGGAGTGAAAACTGGCTAACTGATAGATCTTAAACTGTAAATGGGGCATCATCATCAAGTAGGTCTGTTTCCAGTGGAGTCCCACAGGTATCTGTTCTTGGTCCTATGCTATGTAACATTTTTATCCATGATCTAGAAGAAAACATAAAATCCTCACTGATGAAGTTTTCAGGTGACACAAAAATTGGGGGAGGGGTAGATAATGAAGAGGACAGTTCTTAGATTCAGAGTGATTTGGACACAAGCAAGCAATATGCATTTAAATACAAGTAAATGTATACATCTAGGAACAAAGAATGTATTTTATGTTTCCAGAATGGGGGACTCTATTCTGAGAAGCAGTGACTCTGAAAAAGATTTGGGGGTCATGGTGGATAATCAGTTGAACATGAGTTCCCAGTGTTATGCTGTGGCCAAAAGAGCTAATGCAATCCAGGAATGCATAAACTGGGGAATCTCAATAGGAGTAGAGAGGTTATTTTACTTCCGTATTTGGCATATATGCATCCACTGCTGGAATTCTGTATCCAGTTCTGGTGCTCACAATTGAAGAAGGATGTTGATAAATTGGAGAGGGTTCAGAGAGGAGTCACAAGAATGCTTAGGGATTAGAAAGCTTGCCTTCTAATCATAGACTCAGGGAGCTCAATCTATTTAATTTAACGAGACGGTTACGGAGTGGCTTGACTATAGTCTATAAGTAGCTACATGGAGAACAAATATTCAGTCTAGGAGAGAGAGGTATAATAATCCAGTGGCTGGAAGTTGAAACAAGACACATTCTGGCTGGAAATAGGGCATAATTTTTAGACAGTAAGGGTATTTAACCATTAAACAATGTACCATGGGTCATGATGAATTCTCCATCACTGACTATTTTAAAATCAAGATTGGATGTTTATTTTATTTTAAATCTGCTCTAGGAATTATATTGAGGAAATTTTATGGCCTGTGCTACAGAGGAGGTCCAAGTGGATGATCAGATTGTTCCCTTCTGACCTTGGGATCTATGAATATGAGTCACTTTTGAAAATGGAACATATGTTCCTAAATCAGTGGGTGCTTTTGAAAATTTTGCATACAATTATAACAACTTTGCCAGTTTTTGTATGGTGCAAAATGACATTTTACTTCACAAAGTATATTTCCCACTACAAACCTGACGATGACAAAAACAGCAAAAAACCTTTTTTTAAATTTTCAGAACTGCTGATGTGAATGAGGTTCTATAGTTTTCTTGTAAACTATTTGGCAAACAACTGGGTCTACTTCACCAGCTAGAATGGAGACATGACATGTCTATATTAGACAAGTTACAGAACAGAAGCATTTATTATCATCATCGTCAAGTTAAATTCTGCACAATAGATACTTGCCCAATATAGGGCAGAGGTAAAAGCCAGAAATGATGAGTGGAACTGAACAAATATGTGCAACAACATCCTAATATCATGAGCATAAAATCTAGACTATTCCTTGTTGAATCTAAAACACTAGTTAAATCTGCCCTAAGGCAGGGCTACATTAAACTCCAGATGCAACCCAAGTTTTCAGTGTAATTGGCAGTATTGCAGGGTTGGTATTTTCTTAGGATTTAACTGTAGAACATGTAGCCAAATTACTCTTGATGACAGAAGTTTGTTTTCCTTAGATGTTAGATAAACATCTTATCTTTTTCAATTTTTTTCTAGGGCAAAGGTATGTACTGTAGCTAATGAAAAGCAAGTGCCTCTTGCTAAAAGCTGCATCCAGTTGTGATGAGCTATGAAGTTCAGCCTCCTCCCAAACTTCAGATAAATTTAGAGTCCTGCTAGCAGGAGTATAGTACAGTGCAATCCCACAGTTATGTTCACTGCAACTATCCCACAAGCTTCCTGTTTAAATGGGATCGTTTGGGTGAACACCACAGGATAGCTGAAACATAGTATGGTGGCCACAGCAAGAAATGTCATTTCATGTGACCCAGTACAAATGCAGCTGTTTTTGAGCCTTTCAACTCACGGTCACCCATCCAACAGAAACCCTGGAAAACTTACAGCTCTTCTGCATTTACTGCCTGTTTGAGTAACTGTTAAGTTACCATTAAGTCCGAAGCCTGAAACAGAGATGCCAGGGGCCATATGTCAGCCATTTTCTTAGTCTGTGTTAGGGCATGGAATAGTCCATATTCCAATTCCCACAGACAAGAAAAAGTTTCTTCAAATAGCCATCATGAGCAATGAAAAAGTTAACTACTAATACTAATTATTAAATAAAGATACATGGTTGAAAGCTGGTACTAACTCTAAAGTTTATTACCAGTTAAGACATGAGAACTTGAAGCCAAGTCATTAAAACAATATATCCGGCTTCCACACTAGGAAAGTTGGCTCAGGGTTGAAAAAGAGAGGTATTATAGTTTTTGTCCTTTAAATGTTAGTTTGCAAAGGTATCCAGAAATCAAGGGCCACATTCACCGTACAGATATTTCTAAATCTTCTTAAGATTAATATAATTTACCCAGACAGCAAAACAACCAGGACAAATCACAATTTTTGAAACCTCATGCTTTGTGTTATTCCTCAGAAAGTTTAGTTTGCTAAGGACACCCAAGCTCCTGTCTGATTTCCTTCTTTGGTGCACAGAGTTTGTGTATGAGTAAGTGTGTGATGATGTCCTTTGGTGGCTGACTTATGGATAATCTAAGTGATCTCTCAAATTAGTTGCTAAGGAGGACTAATTTTAGCTAGATGAGTGGTTTTGGTGATAAAGGTCAAGAGTTCTAATTCCACTCTGTGTGTTTTGTGTAATTCGTATAGTGATTGTTTGCAGCACATGGATTTGTTACAGCTCCCAGTGTCCTTGTCCCTGTCTTTTTCCTAATGGACTCCTACTGCCTCAGCAAACCTTGGCCCTCTGTTTCCCACAGACAATTCCTCATCCCAAAGTGTCCCTTTCCTTGCAGGAGATGCCTTTCTGGTGAGCTTTCACATTTTGCATGTTATGAGGCCTTCAGTGTGTACTGTAAGGAAAAGTTAAAGTGAAGTTGTAGTCCCCACACATTATAATGCTCCCTGGTAGGCACACACTAATCTCTGAGATTTCCTTATTTATTAGTTTAATTTAGAATATTTTTTTAAGACTTTCTGGCTGAAGCCAGGTCTGGAGGGCATTCTGGTGATGATATCACTAATACAGCAGAATAACTGGCTTTAGATATAAGAACGGTCATGCTGGGTCAGACCAAAGGTCCATCTAGCCCAGTATCTGTCTTGAAACAGTGGCTAATGCCAGGTGCTTCAGAGGGAATAAACAGAACAGGTAATCATCAAGTGACCCATCTCCTGGCAAACAGTGTTGTGGCAAACACATGGAACATTTCTACAAGAACTAACATTCCCTCTACTCCAGGGATTGGCAGCCTTTGGCACGCAGCCCACCAGAGTAAGTTCCCTGGGGGGCCGGGTCAGTTTGTTTACCTGCTATGTCCGCAGGTTCGGCCAATGTTCACTGCTCTGGTCCAATGGGTTCTGCGGGAAGTGGCGTGGGCTGAGGGATGTGCTGCCTGTGTGCCAAAGGTTGCCGATCCCTGCTCTAACCCATGTCCTTCCTTCTCTAATGATAATACCTCAGGTTCAGGGAGACAGAGAAATGTCTGATAGGGAAGGCATATAGGTCTCAATGGCTGATAGTGGGGGAAGGGTTGAAGGGCAGTTGGAAAGCTCTAATCAATCTAGTTCTCTTCGCAGCAGGTGCTCTAGGGAGAGTGGGAGAGAAGCACATTTCATTTGCTGGGGTATCACCAAGTATTGGCTCTTTGCCTATCAGAAGCAGGCGTAGGTTGGACATTAAGAAAAACAACTTAACTGTCAGGGTGGTTAAGCACAGGCATAAATTGCCCAAGAAGGTGGTGGACTCTCCATTATTGGAGGTTTTTAAGAGCAGGTTAGACAAACACCTGTCAGGGATGGTCAGTATAATATTTAGTCCTGCCGTGAGTGCAGGAGCCTGGACTAGATGACTTCTTGAAGTCCCTTCCCTTTGATTCTGAGTCTATGAACACAAGACTTAAAATCAGAGTGCCACATTTCTGCTTTCAGTTATACCTCTAAAATATATACACTGAAATAATGGAGTTATTCTAAATTTACAACTGTTATTGAGACCAGAATTTAGGCCAATATCGCTGCTGTCAATTTTTTTCCCCCCAGAAAAAAATTTAAGTTACACATCATCATGTCGGTGATAGCTTTTGAAATGTTCTGACCCGCTCTAGTGATAACACATTCTACACTTAGATTTATCTCTCTGTACTAAAACTGTAACCTTACACTTCCACAGAATCAATCAGGGCTTGGGGAAATTTAGATTTTTATGTAAATACAAGTAAAGTTTTATGTTGGTTTTCGTCCTCCCTAATGAAGGGGCTAGTTGAAATTATGTGCCTCTGGCTTTTTGCCAACTTTGTAATGATGATGCTGATGGTGTTTTGAGTTTCTTCATGCATGAACTTGGCTCTGATACTGTGGTTTGCTCTACACTTGCCATCACACACAGTGCCTGCAGTCACCTTTTTGTGTGTGTGTGTGTGTGTGTGTGATAATTCCTGGTAACTAGTTAACTTCTAGCTTTATAGAATCTTTTCACGTGGGGTGAATGGATGAGACTTCATTCTTCATTAATATCTGGTAAATCATCCTAAAAGTGTATTTGAAAGATATCTCCTTCTTACCATCCATTAAATCCGAGTACTGAATACTGATATATCTAGGAGTGACCAGCATGATGAGTCAGAACCTGTATGCCAGTAAGTATATCACAGGGTGGGATAAGAAATAGACATTTCCTCCAATGGTAATTAGATGCGAAGTTGGTGCCTGTCACTTCACATCTAAATATACTTTTACCCTTTACAGTATAACTGGCTGTTTGCTCTCTGAGTATGCCCAGTGGTTTATAAGTAGTGACTATATTCCATATATGGAATTCATTCATGGATAAAGCATGAATTCTTGTTCCATCTTACTGGGATGTTAAAGGCTAAATTTTTCATGAGAGCAATGTAGGGTAGAAAACCTCTTGGTTCCTGTATATTTTGTGGTAGTTAAACTTTGGAGCCCCACAGCAGCTGTAGAGCTAAAACCCCAGAAATCCTACTTTGTCTCATTTGATACGTGCATTTGTTATAATAGAAGAGCATTGTTTTTGTTTATTTATTGCATAATAGTAAATTTTGCTTGTGAGCAGCATTTGTCTATCTTACATTTAATATTAGTTGTCCAAAATATGGTCCATACATTTAAACTGAAGAAATGCAGGGGACTTGTATTACAGTAAAATTAGAGGTATCAAGCAACTTTGTTATGAAAGAGAAGAAATGTGTGAAATATTTGATCTTATCACTTTAACATGTCAAAGGCAGTCTTCATGGTTCTTTTAATACCATGTTACATATATTTAACAGTAGTTTAGATGGAACAGCTGAAGAAGCAACAATATGGTGAAGCTTTGTGGGGGGACTATTTATAGCTGTCTTAAATCTCAGAAGGGAAAAAATCCTAATTCCACAGTTTTAGTGAAGACAGCTGTTGAAGAGCCTTTGTTGGCTTTTGTTTATCAAGAACATAGTACACTATATCCAGCTATAAAAATTAGTTATAAATCTACTGCACTTATAATACTGACACATAATGATTCCAAAAAAAGTGAATGCATGTATTTTTATTTAGAGCTGTCTTGTTGTTGTTTATTATATAATTCTGGATTCATTTGCCTCTTTCTTTTTTAAATAACACACAGGGCTGTATGTTTCAGTGTAGATATACCTACGCTGATGGCAAAAGTTTTTCATTGGCATACACAGGCGTGCATTTGGGGGCACACCCTAATGCAGGGGTGGACAAATGGCCCTGCTTTCTTGGCGTGGCAAGCCATGGGCCCCGCACTCCCTGGCCGAGTGCAACAAGCTGCTGGCCCCTTACCCCCTCCCCTGGAGCCATGCTGCCGCGCACACAGCACTCTGGGGGCCGGGACAGTCAGGAGGCAGGTAGGGAGTAGGATCCTAGGGGGACAGTTGTGGGAGGAGTCTCAGGTCCAGTTTCTGTCCTTGGTTATTCCTGTGCATGAGTCCCCTTGACTTCAATTGGGCATTACAGGATGCACACTAGCAGACCACAATGCAGGTCCTTTTTTATGGCTGCTTCAAGACTGATTGAGATGTGGTTTTTCCTTGCTATTCTGATTCTACTCTTCCAGCATAGACTTAGAGCCCAGTTCAAAGAGGATACCATGAACTGGGATCTGCTAGCGTGGAGTGTGGAAGTCGCATTGAAAATAGGGGACCCTGCATGGGTGCATGTTAGCTGATTCCAGGATCAGGATCTGTTTTTAAAAATAAAATATAAGCACTTTGGTCCAAATTCTGCTCTGAAGAAGGTCCATTTCCTCTGATGTAAAGCAAATGCTGTGAATAGCACCTTGGATTCCTGACTCCCAAGCCCTTGTTCCAACTACGGGAAAACACTCCCTCCCTCGTTTGAAAATGTTTTCATAAGATAGCTGCAAACTAGAGCTCCAGCTTGAATGTATTTGTTTTGGATTTTATTTGACTTATTGTATATATAAAAGTTTCTATTCTTGTCCATAACACATTTGATTTATTATGTGATGAGGAGATTCTGTTGTAGACCTTGCAGGCTTTTCCAAAGACAAGAAATTGTTCAGTTATCAAGTTCTTATGATGATTTATGTGCTGTATACTGAAGTTATTTAACATCAGAACTATTCACCAGAGCATCTAAATTAGCAATGTTTGAAAATATTATTTTTTAATATTCATATTAAAAAAGCTCCCAGAGGCTCTAAGCAAGTGCCAGGCTCCATTGTGCTAGTTTATATACAAACATATTGTTGTCATTATATATTTGTATTACTGTACGACTAGGTGCCCTAGTATTCTTAGCATATGCATAACATGCCTCAGGTTGCACATGACCAGGACTCTATTGTGCTGGGCACAGTGCTAACAGAAAAAAGAGACAATCTGTGTCCCAAGGAGCTTACAAGGTAATGAAAATGAAAACATAGTTCCAGTTTATTTCTAATAGAGTGCATCTAACCTAAATGTCTTGGTATCTTCTTGACTGAAGATTTCTTGCCTTCTTCCCTTGTCCTACTGACACAAACACAGTCAGAGGAAACACTCAAACTGAATTGCACTCAGTTTAAAAAGAGAGGGAATTGGCAGTACATTTTCCATGAGATACCCTTAACTGTGGAACTAGTTTCTCCCTCTCTCCTTCCCTCCCTCACTAGTCAGAAATATACAGTTATATTGACTTTCAGTGCTTCATCCTGCAAGGCATGTCTGTTCTCTCAAGCTATTCCAGAGGAAGAAGTTTAGTGGGAATTACTTTGCCTGGGGGGAGGGGAACTTTGTGTGCACTCTGAAAGAGATTGAATCATATTGTTTTGTTGTAGGGTTAGTTACTAAGTTAGTTTCTTTTGGTTTTGTAACCTGTTTTGGGGCAGCTAGACCCTTTTTATTTTTAAGTTAGTAAAATCAAAAGGAAGAAGAATTAAAAAATCACCCTAGAGATTGAAAATTGAAATGGTGCTGAACTTTTATACTGCAACCCCAAAACAGGCAGTTTCTTTACCAACCTAAAATTTGGGATAGCTGTACCAAAAGGTTTTCTTGATTAAACCTGGACAAGTTTTACGTGGTGGGGTTGGGATTTCTGGTTTAGAATCAGGTTAAACTATGCTACTCTTGTTGAGTGTTAGTCTTTGAGATTCTGGGTCTACTCTAACATGAAATTCAAGAGATGAAAACCCATGTGGATAAAAATACCACAAAAGTTTGCACAAAACCACATCAGCTGATTTTTCACATAACTCAACTGAAAAGCAACTAGACATTGTTGATAATACAGATCATTTATGTATATATTTATTTTACAAGAGTGACAGTGTATGATGAAATACTGTTTATGCACTTCAAAACAAAATTGTGTTTGAATCTGCATAGCTTTTATAGCTGAGTTCTAGCTGGTGAGAATCATAAAATAACAAAACTGCACACTACTGATAGGTGGTTTTGTTTGTTTGCTACTCTGTTCTATTGAATTTTAATCACCAAGCAGACAATAATTAGTAAATAAATGTGACATTGTTATGGTTTCCTGCAGCTGTACCAACATGTGCTGTGATCCTGTCTGATCTCACTCTGTAGATTGGACTGGGTCAGTTGTCAGTCAGTACTTGGATAGGAGACCTTTGAGCAACACCTTTGGAGTCAACAGAGGTGGTACTGGTGGTGTGTAGACGTTCTTCTCTCTTGGTCAGTATTAAATCAGCATCCCAACATATTGCTAGAGGAGGTGCCATTATTTGAGGCAAGATACCTTTGTCAATTTGCTACCACTTTCTTAACAGTTTGAGACTGAGGAGAAGTGAGATCATTTATGGCAAGTTTTGGATTCTTCATGACTGATCAGACTGTCACATGTTTCAAGGTATGACAAATGACCCCCTAAGTGAGGTAGTGTTGGCTGTTTCTTTCAGCATTCTCTGTTGGCCTTGACCAGCCAATACTCACATAGAACCAGCCAACAATGGCATACCACAGTGGTACAGAGTCTTTGAAGGTATCTAATACTTCCACCTACAGAACTGAACACAATACTTACAAGGTGGGTAGTGATTCTATCTACATTTGACCGACAAATCATCCCAGATTTTTCAGAAAAATAGGAGCAATGTCTCTCACAATGGTATATAAAATGCAAATAAGCACCTTTAACTTAGGCATTCCATTTTGGATAAGTAAATTATAATATGTCATTTTTAAGCTTCTGTTATAATTTAATTTTTGACCTTAGTTTTAGTACAGGTAAATCAGCTATTTAAAAGAGAAAACAATGTAGGTCACTAACTCATTTCCAGTTTTATCACTGAGGTAGACTCTAAAACATGGATGTTTACACATTTTTCACAGCTTTGTTTTCAGGTTACTTCTAAACAGAAGCAACCATCACTTGTGCAATGTATTGATTCTAGGAAAGAAAATGAAAGAGATGTTGCTCAGAGAAAGGGCATAATACTGTACTTGTTATAACTAAGTGATACCAATGAAATTAAGGAGAGAAACTAATGCATAGGGCTTGCATTGTACTTAACCAGACCATTATGATGTAGCCATATATTTGCAACTCTGCCATTTACCTCTACTTGGGAGGTTGCCTTTCTCATGATAGCTCTAAATCAAGAGAGTGAGCTTTTTTATCCGGATTCTTAATTTTAATGTAGACCATTATTATGGAAGAAAGGGTAAGAACAATAAAAAGATCCTTATTACTTTGATCAACTAGAACATGTTGAGACAAAAACGGTGATCACTTCCAATTAGGATGGGAATTATAATTTTCAAATTATATTTAATTGTCATAAATGGTTTAATTTGGTAATATATATAAAATTACTTATACAGAACAGTGTGATATTTTAAAGTACAATGTCATCTTCCCAGAAATACATTTGATCCATTTCACACAGAAAGCATTCTGTTTTGTATGCCTCTAGAATTTTAGTAAGAGAATAGTTAATCACTTTCCATTTTTTATACTAATAGGATCTCATCAAAAGATATTACCTGTGTTTGGTTTAGGACTAGCATATTCCAAAATGAAATCAAGCTCTTTAAAGCCAACTTAAAGTGAATGAAAGAATTAGCCAGCAAAGATCTTTCAGACATTTGCTCTGTGATGAATGCTTGTTTTTCTCTACTCTTTAATTAGAATGTTTCTGCATTTGCCAAAAAAATGTTGGAATGCAGTCAAAAACTGAAATTATAGGAACAGGACTTGATGTAAGAGCATATTTGTAAAGGAAACACAACTTGTTTGGTATTTTATTGAAACAGGAAGTTCAGAACCCCAGTACATACAAGCACAACAAATTCTCAGGTGCTAGTTGAGTCATCTGTTGTTGGAAGTAGTCTCATAGTAGGTTTCCCCTTGATTTGCTTTGAATCTTCAGGGGGAAGGAAATTACATACAGATTCAATTTTAGATTATGTATAAAATTCTCGTGTCTGCTAGCAAGCCTGATTAAACAACTCAATAAAACAGGTGTCTGTTTGTCATCCTTATATACATATATTTGTGAGTGTATCATGTTGGCACAATAGCATTGCTTATGAATGAATACGTTCAGCTTTTAATGGATGTAAATGATCTATTCCATTCTACCCTTAAATGTAATATTTAAAAAGCATAATTAATAAAAATGTTCTTTTTTTCTCCCTTTATTCACGCTTCACCTGACTTATAATACACAGCAGTTCTTAATTTATGTACCAATCAGGCATAATTTTCAGCTTTTGCATAGATAAAATAGCCACTTTCTTTTAATTTTGGACATACTTATTTTTAATTTATAATTTTAGTTCTACAATAGCAGACCTCAGTGGAAGATTTTACTTTTTCCCTTCCCTCAAAGCTCTGTATAACACTGGTGTTCTGCGAGTGAGAAGGGCTGTATTGAGCTCCCTTTAAATCCCATCAATACAACTACTTTGCTTAGCCACAGAGGTATATGCAGAGTGATTTCTCCTTCCCTCAACCTACAGGCTGAATATGCTGCCTCAGAGCCAATATAAGTGTAAGAGCACAAAAGTGAACACGGGTGTTGGACAGTGCCCAGCTGTGACCAAAGGGCCACCACTTCCATCAGTAGTTGAGTTTTAAAAAGAACTTCCTTTCATGCTTCTGGAACTATTATCTCAGCGCTATCTAGTTACAAAAGGAAATGCCTTTTTTCAGTCCTCTAACTAGCCTGTACATTTGAGTATAGATCCTCTCAGCCTACATATGAAGACAGGACAGCTACGTCTTGTAATGATGTAATTCCCCGACATGTACAGAATTCACAATGGCTTCAGGGTTTGTCCTCATGTTAGTAATTCTGAGTATCTTCCTGAGTAAAGGAGTCAACGTTGCCCTCCATATCTCATTTGGTCTGTATTATATTAACTCTGAATGCTGTTGTATCCACCAAAATACCCACTGAACTCAATGGGAGTTTTGGGTGGACACGGACTGCAGCCATCATTTTAAAATGGAAACTATACGTGGAACACCTTTTAATGAGAAATTATGTAACTTGTATGTTCTTCTGGTCTGTTCTTCCAGTCTATTCGTCTCTGAGTGACACAGTATGTTGGCTGGGAAAAACATCTCTAATAGGCTTGCGGGAAGTCCCATCTTGTTTTAAAGTATTTTCTGCCTTTATTTATCGGTCACCTGAACTCTAATATCCAGTTGTTCATAATTTATGTACAGTATTTGCTCTGTATCTCCATAGTCTTTAATCTCCATTTGCTTGTTTATGCCATTAACAACCTACTGGAAAGGCTTTCTACTCTCACTAAAATTCATTAACTGCAATGGAGCTTTAAAAAAAGAACTGTGGATCTCGCTGTACAATGTAGTCCTTAAAATATGAGAACACCTAGTCCACCCGAGTAACAAAATACCCACAAAGGGAATGAGAAAAAAACCTAGAAAGGAGCACTCCTAGAGGGAAGAGGCAGGAACTGGCACTGCAAGCTTCGTCCAACATCTCTGAAATGCCACCAACACTATCATATTCTCAATTCACTACTCAATGCTCCGTATTTAGCCATGTCACACCAGCTTACCTTTTTTTAAAAAAAAAAAAGCTTTGCAGCTTTATTTCAAATGTAGAGCAACTTTTCCAATCTATCTACAGAAAAATCTTAAATTACCTTTATAGTATATAGAATATCTTGATCTGTGCCTTCTCCATGTCCTTATGTTAGAGTCATGCACAATGATAGTTTTATCTACAAGCCATGCCTTTTTTTTTTTTTTCCTGCAACAAATCCTGCAAGGTGAATATAGACATTATGTAACTTAAATGAACATTGCTCCACTTTTTGTTTAAAACTATAGGTATACTTTTAGTTATGCAGAAAATAAGTAATAGCAATAGTACTGTCTCAAAATGCCCAATATGCTCCAATATCTTTTTAAGGTGAATGAAAGTACTTTACAAAAATTAAATATTTGAGGTCCCAAAACAGAATTTATGTTATATTTTAAAATGACAAATATATTTGCAAAGAAAACATTTTGAAAATTGTTTCCTCCTTTTACTCCAAATACCTGCCAAGACCACTTCAAACTTCTGTTTTCCCTTCAGCATCTGATGTGATCACTGACAGTTAAAGTTAGTGTGAAGAGTGCAGTTCCTTTGCTTTGCTTCAGGTTCCTGTAAGGTCACCAGCTCTTTAACGGAAAGCACAGGAGTGTGAAGTAATCTTGGCAAACAAAAATTATTTCTGTTAGCAGAAATCATTTTAGCAGCTAACTGTGTACCAAACAACAAGATGGTGGGGGGGGCAGTTTCTGAAATCAGAGACTTTGAAAATTATTGCTTTGAGAAGAAAATCATTGGTCATAGACCATATCCTTTCTTTTTGGTTTTGTGTTTTGGGATGGATTTTTTGGAATGTGGTTTTGTTAAAATAAATCTTTTAAAGGGACACTGTCAACTTGAAATCTACTATGTTTAAAAATAGGATAAAAGTAGTTTCAGGTACCACAATTTGGCCCTACGTATCCCTACCAATGTCTGTGGCATTAGAACTACTCTTGTCTATTTTTCCAGGATTTTCTCTCCTTTGCTGAATGAAAGGCCCACCCAAAGTGTGCTCAAAGCACACAGTAAGTAAACTGGAAATACTACTTCTGTAATTTTTCATTTATAATCACTCTAAGGATTACAACAGTAGTAGGTAGATAGACTTCAAACAGAAGAGCATTTTTAAATGCCTGTGAAGGAATTGCTGCTGCAGCAGCTTTCATGGAATCCCTACCTTTTTGAAGTGATGATCATTTAACATGTTAGTTAAAAAGCAGACAACTAAATGTTTTTAAAACAGAACCATGTTTTACTATCGCAAGGTGTGTGCTTGAAGCTGCAACCACTACTATGTCCAGGGCTAGACTGAATGACTCCACACATTGCTTGTGTGCTATATCTCCTGTGAGATTTCTCTCCCTTATCAGTCGCAGTAGTTTAAGTGGACGTATCAGGAAAGATGGTGTTACCCACAAATAAAATTTTCTGCCATGAAGGGATGGTCATAAAAACCCTGGACCAGAAATATTCATAATAGTAGGGCCATCAGGAGCTCCTGGAAGGCGGATAACTTTTATAGTGTCCTATATTTCCTATGTTACATTGTTGCAGTAAGGATGCATTCCACAGTTGAATGATATATCAGCTAATGTACTTGAACAGTTTTGTACTGTTAGTTTCAGAATGGCTTTAAAGACTTTGCTATTAGAGCATGTTTGCTACAATTTTAGCTGGCCCCTCTGGTACTTAGGGCAAGTATACACCATTTTCAAAGGGGTTTCATTTTAGTGCAAGTGAAGAGAGAGTTGCATGATTAAAAGCTTTTTTCTTCATAAACTGTTTTACAGAATTGGTGCATGATAATGACTTTTTAGTGCTAATATGAGATCTCTGAGCTTTGCATTACAAAATTATATGTACCGGTGCCAGTTACTGTTGTTTCATCATAAGATAATGTTTGTGACATTAAAGTGCATCATTTATTGGACAGAGGTGTTTTTACAATGTGAAAAAATATTGAGGGATTATTTTAAGCTGTTGTACTTAAATGGGTACGTGTTATGTTCTTTTAATATAACTGAAAAGAACAAAGCTAAACTTTTTAAAGTAATGGTTGATACCTAATTTATTTTTTTAAAAGCAAAGTCCTTTCTATTCATTCCACTGAAGCATATCAAAAAAATTGAGAAAAGTCAAGCCTAAGAAATCTGAAGAAAAAAGAACCTACTGTGTTCAAGCTCTGACATGGTTTTCAACAGCTTCATGAAATAAGGCATGGAAGCCAGATTTATGAGCTTTTTTTAAAGTTATTTGTAGATTCCCAAGACAATTGTGTTCCCATCACTTACTGTAGCCTTTAAAACTCAAATGACGCTTAAAAAAAATTCAAGTTTGGCACACATTGCGGTACTGTTGGGCGTTCTTAATGGCATTCAGCTTCAATTAAGTTGGGGGAGGGAATGTTCTCTTGTCTTTGCTAAATAATTAGGGTTTGTTTTAGATAGAATAGAAGGACTAGAATATGTATATTTTTAGGATAATAAAACTAGGAGTTACTCTCATTGTAAGATTACTTTTATGAAGGGCTAATACACTGTTTGGGGAGAGATTCTTTAGGGAGCATCTCTGTAACCCGTCTCATTTGCCAGGCTTTTCCTTTCAACAAGCTCGCTGATTTTGTTATTACTGGAATAGGAAACCTTTTTCTTTATCAAAGTTTTTTTCATCTACACTTCGCCAGGTATAGCAAATCTGATGACAGCACTGAATTTATCATTTACTGTTAAAGACTGATGGAAGCGTTCCCCCTGCCTCAGTCACCAAAACAAATGTCATTCTTGGAGCTTGCTGCAAAATATCCTGTCATTTAAAATAGTAATAATAATGTAGGGCTTCCCAAAGCAACAAATTAAATAAGAAACCTACAATAACTCAAATGATGCCATAATTTTAATATCTCTCTTTTATGCAAACAATCCTCCCTTGCCTAGAAACTTGATGTGTACAATAAATTCCAGGATTGTCACTCTGTGTCTCAGCCTGAAGCCTAGACTGTCTGTTAAGACAGTGTGAAACAGTTGAAAACAGCTGTAGGTTGACAGCTCTTTTTGTTCAAAATATCACCAGGTGGAATCTTCATTGGGTTTCATGGTTACTGGCCAGGTTTTAAGTTCTCAGTCAATTTGACTTGGTGTATTACACCCATGCAGTGTGTAGCTAAAGTAGTAAGGCATGTATCTGTTCCATGCAGAGTGCTAGACCACTCTGCTATCAAAAGTACAAATCACACTCTTACTGTACAGATAATTTGCATGCAATAGTTTGATTTGTTGTATGAGGGACCCAGCTGAAGAAAAGTTTTGATGCCCGTGACTCAGTGGAGCTGGGGATGAGGAGTTTGGGGTGTGGGAGGGACTCAGGGCTGGGGCAGAAGGTTGGAGTGAGGGCTGTGGGGTGGGGCCAGAAATGAAAGGTTCAGGGTGTGGGAGGGGGCTCTGGACTGGGGTAGGTGGTTGGGGTGCAAGAGGGGGTCAGGGCTCTGGGCTAGGGGTGCAGGTTCTGGGGTGGGGCCAGGGTTGAGAGTGCAGGAGGGGCTCTGGACTTGGGGGGGCTCAGGGCTGGGGCAGGGGGTTGTGGCATGGACTTACCTCCGGCGGTTCCCAGCCAGCAGGTGGGGTGCAGAGGTAGGCTTCCCGCCTGTCCTAGCACCACAGACCTCATTGCGCCCGAAGTAACCAGCAGCAGATCCAGTTTCTAGGCAGAGGTGCACAAGCAACGTGCCCCTACTTGTGCTTGGGGTGGGGGCAGCACGCAGAGACCCGTCTCTCCCCTCCCACCCCCCGCCTGGAAGCCAGACCTGCTGCTGACCACTTCCAGAGTGCAGAGCGGTGTTGGAACAGGTAGGCACAAGCCTGCCTTAGCTGGGCAGCACCTTCGACAGGACTTTTAATGTCCCGGGTAGCAGTGCTGACCAGAGCGACCCAGTGCCTGACATGCTGCGATGCAGTACTGGGTTGTGACCTGAAATTTGAAAAACGCTGTACTAGTTGATATGTAACATTTATCTGAGTTGTACACAAGTTCTTCTTAATAAGTTATGGCTTTATGTTAGCCTGTGGTGCACCTCTCTTAAAGGGCTTCCTCTTGTCAGACTCTAGTCAGCTCGTTCAATACTCTACATTTCAGTGTCCTTTGTTAAGGCAGATAATGTTTATGGTGTTCCTCAGATTTGTTTTGGGTCAATACATGTTTGTATCTCTTGGCTAGGGTAACCAGATGTCCCGATTTTATAGGGACAGTCCCGATTTTGGGGTCTTTTTCTTCTATAGGCTCCTATTAACCCCCACTCTGTCCCGATTTTTCACACTTGCCTTCTGGTCATCCTACTCTTGGCAATGTCCTTCTTATGTTTTTCTCTAACCAGATTTTGCCACTTACATTCAGTAGTACTTTACTGCTCAAGCTGTTCCATTAAAATCAATGGGACTGCTCAGGGAGCATGGGAAAATGGGTATAACAATAAGGGTATAACAACTGACATAGTATGAGCTGAGAGGGTAGACTGTATGTGAAAGCCACATGGCAAAAATGGAAAATGATCAAAAAGGGAAAGGAGGGGGGGATATAGCCAATAAAGTAGTGTTCCCTATTGCTATCAGGAGACTGACTGTGTGAGAACAATAAGGTTGTTACGCACAAATCTTAATTAACTAAATTTAATTAAAGCAGTGTAGTTTTTCTTGACTTTCTGTACCTGCATCTTTAGCTGCTATGTGTATGGCTGACTAAACATTCTCTCACATCTGTCACTGTTAACCTCATACTCACTGCCATGTGACAGTGCTTGTCAGGATATGTGTAGTAGTAACGAGCCTTTTGGTAAAACATTGCTCATTTTTGTATTACGTGCCTTTTTCAGTTGTCCATAATGTTCTTTGGAAGCTAAAATGTTCAATGCTTTCTTATCTCAACAGTTGTTTGTTTATTTTATTTTTGGTTCAGCTACTTTTGTCCTACAGCTTGTGATCTAGATTGCAGGTGGGGAAAAGGGGGTGAAAGAATGCCTAAAGTGAATATTTTTCCTCGACTACTTCTGAGGAAGCAGAATCTAGAGATTTCAAGAAGTAGTCCTTATTGAAACTTAAAATATATTAAATGCTGGAGAAAATCTCTCTTAAATTATTGTCAATTGTGTGAAACAGTCCCACACAGATGAATTTATTTTGTGGTTTTTTTTCCTGACCTAGCTGAATGGATGCAAGCAAGGATGCTCTTACTTAACGCCATTAATCTTTCTTCTCCTTTTTTAGTTAAGATCTCATTTGTTAAAGTAAGTTTGCATATTTAAGTCCCCATGCCTACACAGACTTTCACATGAGTAGTTCCACTGAGGTCAACAGCATTTCTCACCTGTGTGAAGTTAAGCATATATCTAAGTGATTGCAGAATTGAAGCCTACATTTCGAGGGATTTTCTTAAATTTTCCATAAAACTTCATTTATGCTGAGACCAAACATGGAAACTTTCAGTTTAGAAAATCAGAAGTGACAAAGAGTCCTGTGGCACCTTAAAGACTAACTAAAGTATTAGAGCATAAGCTTTCGTGGGCTAATACCCACTTCATCAGATGCATGTCTGATTCTTGACAGTTTAGAAAATGAAGTTTTTTGGGAAGTTATGTGCAAGTAAAATGGAATTATAATGAAACTTGCTATATCTTGCAACCTTAAAGTTTTTGATGTGATTAGGGTGACCAGATTTCCCAATTGTATAGGGACAGTCCTGATTTTTGGGTCTTTCTTATATAGGCTCCTATTACCCCCTTTCCCTGTCCCGATTTTTCATATTTACAGTCTGGTCACCCTAGATGTGATGTATGTGCTGTTGAAATACAAACCTTAGTTTTCAGTCATGTTGAGCTACACTAGGGAAAAAGCATGTGTGTTTGATAAGCCTAATTTCTTTTCTTTTTAAAAATATATAGCTGGCACTGTGACAAAGCTCCAAGTCTGTCCTTGTGGGTCCTGCGCTTCCTGGCAGATTTAGGGGCCTCAGAAACTCATCTAGGCCCCAGAGTGACCTCCCTTTCTCAGTATAATTGGCAAGAGTCACCACCTAGTGAGTTACCTTCATCACAGGCCAGTATGGAAGATGGAAAAAGGGGGGGAGCTCGGGCCCGCCCTCTACTCCGGACTCCAGCCCAGGGACCCTAATAGTATCAGCTAAGATGGCTGACCTTTTATCCACAAAACACAATACAATTCCCTGGGCTACTTCCCCACAGCAGTCCCTGCTTCTTCAAACTCCACTTCACCCTTACCTCAGGGCCTCCTTCCTTCTGGATGATATGTTGTCCAACACTCAGTCTCACCAACAGCGTAACTTCCTTCCACAGCTCCTAACACCCCCAGCCCACCTGACTAACTGGGAGGTTTTTATCTGGATTCAGCAAGTCCCTGATTGGCTTCAGGTGTCCCAATTAGGCTAGCTGTTTCTACTCCTTTCTAGAAGGTTCTTAATTGGCCCCAGGTGTCTTGATTGGTCTGGAGTAGCCTTTGTTTGGCTATCCAGGGAACAAGGACCTGCACATCCTAAGGCTGATATACCTGCCTTCCAGCACTCTCCTATACCCTTCTGGTCTGACTCCGTCACAGCACATATTTATGTTATGCAATATTTAAAAAATTGTTCTGGTTCAGTGGGAAAAAGCAAATCTAAAGTAAAAGTACGTAATTTTGTTCTGCTTTTTTCTGCAAAAATTTGCTCTGGAGGAAGAAGTGATCCAAACATCTTCAAGTATGATTTTGAGTATCTGCCAAACAGTAGATATGTTTGCCAAACATTGTTGTATAGTATTCCCATTAGGACTCTGTCTTTTAGAGAATATATTGTTGAAGTAAGCCTTACTTATCAGTCTGAGGTTTGAGAGAAGTATTGCTTGTCTGTCAACACATAGTGTAAAGAAACTTTATTAGTAAAATTGTCTTCATTCTAGTTTTCTTTCACTCTTCACCCTCCTTTTTGCCAGGAAACACTTCTGTAGAAAACTACCAAGGAAAAAAGGAAGTATTTTGGAGGAATTTCCAGCCTTTGCTGTGTATCAGTTGTCTTTATAACACATTTCACATTCCTCTTGATGTTGTCAACAGGAGAAATTGGCAGGTAATTTTTCTGCCTTAGATTTTCAATCAGATGCTCAAACTTTTTCAGCCCCCTAAGCCCCTTAATGCACACACATGGATTTGCGCCCACACAATCTCCACTTGTGAATGCATGTTAGTATGTTAACATTTCTTTATTAGTCATACAAAAAGTGTGTTAGTGACAAAGAGTCCTGTGGCACCTTAAAGACTAACTAAAATTTTTTTTGGACATAAGCTTTCGTGGGCTAATACCCACTTCGTCGGATGCATGCAGTGGAAGTATCCAGGGACAGGTATAAATAGGTAGGCAAGAACCAGGTGGGAGTGTTAGCATTTCTGCCATTCAAAATTTTGTGCTTCTGTAGGTTGATAAAATGGAAGCCTGTACTTTAGCTGAATAGTATTGGTAGTTCAGAGAAAAGTATTACTTCTAGTTAATATACTAGAATGTGGATATGATATTTTCAATAATTTGCATTAAATGTTTCAGATTGAGTTTTCTTCATAGAATGATAAGTACCTACACCAGTAATAAAATTCCTTGATGCTATTAAAGGAAAAGCTGAGACTATTGTAGCTATTAGGGCAGACAAGCTGACCCACGTAATTTTTGCTAAGCATACTGCTATGGCTCTGATCATGCACTCTTATGCAACTCCATTAACTTCAGTAGAATTCTTCACAGGCAAAGAACAATGTCTGCATGGAAGAGCTGGTAAAGTTTAGGGCAAATTCAGTTCTTAAACAGATGATGGTTACGAAGCACCTAATTTTTAAAAATCCACTATTTAGTGCAGTACTCCAATATAGTTTTATACTAAAATATTTACTGAATAACATTTTCAACTTTAAAACTGCTTATAATGTTAAATGACCTAATAGCAAATTTCTAAAATAAATAAAGGACAAACAGGATCAAACGAACTTTTTAAGCACTAGGAAATAATGAGTTTGCACTTTACTTTGTTACTATCTAAACAGTGTCACTGTTTGGTTTGATCATTTTCATCCTTTTATGTTGACATTTAGAAAGTTGAAAACCTAGAGTATTTCTTTGGACCTGCTCAAGCTAGTGTATAGTAATGCAGACTTCCTCGATCCCTGTAGGACCCTGCAGATTCTTCAAATCTCATTGCAGGATAACCGTACTTTTTAGCTGTCTTCACTGCATTATACTATTCTTTAACAGAAACAGGCTGATACTTTATTTCACTTTCATGTGTGTGTACTCCTCATCTTCAGCTGTGCCTGGGGTTCCACATATATGATTTCCTTTCAAATTTTTAGCAAGTGACAGACTACCTTCAAATGTTGGGCAATGCAAGTGTAATGGTTCCTATGAATGCAATAAATTAGGGACCATACTCTTCCCTAGATCTTTCTGAAGAACTACAGTGTCATCAAATATAAACACTAATGAACCAGTCCTCAGAGATACTGAGCACCCTCACCTATATTGAATCCCTCTGAAGTTGTAAACTCAGACCTTAAGGTTTCACCAGCAATATTACCCAACTCCATTAAATGTGTACCATTTTTAGAACTATCTTTCTTACTAAATTTGTAGCTTAATGGAGCATATTATTTTTTGTGCCTGCTTTACCACTCTGTTGCACCATAGTTTTATGCTGCTGTAAGTCCCATACCCAGTGCTCAGAGGGAGGGGCATCCCAGGATTTGGAGACTTACTCCCAGTAGGGGGATTGGAGAAAGAGGGGAACTCTGAAGTTAGTGAGGCATCCACAGTAGACTGTCAATGCCCAGTCTTCTCTGAAATATCTCCAGATTTGTTTTCCATTCCCAGGCAGGATAGAAAAGGGAAAGAAGGGAAGTTAAGGCCTTGGGGACACCCATCCTGACCCAGGGACAGAGGGTCGCCCTTGTAGGCAAGCGACCCAGGGTAGCTGGAAAGGAGGCTGCCCCAGAGGAGAAGCACCCAAGCCTGATCTTCACCCTAATATCTCTGAACCAGGATAGGCACATTAGAAGTCAGGCAGACCAGCCCTGGGAGAGAAAATGTTGGACGGGACCAGGCTGGGGGGAAGGATAGCTCAGTGGTTTGAGCATTGGCCTGCTAAACCCAGATTGTGAGTTCAGTCCTTGAGGGGGCCTGTAGCAGGGCGGCAACTCACCCCTGCAGCACCTCCCATTGGTACATCTGGGGAATTAGCTCACCAGCTCCCGGAGTGTCCTCTGCAGGCTGCAGTCCCGCTTGCTACTGACCCCCCTGTGCTCTCTCACCTGGGGTGCTGCACCCCTGCAGTACCCCCACAGTCTCAGGGTCTCCCCTTCTGCTGGGGAACCCCTACCCACTATCCTGACCTTGCCTCAGTCTAGGCAACTGCCAGACACCACTTACCCCTATTCACTGGGACAGACTGCAGTATAATTGCCACTCATCACCGGCAAGGAGGGTTTGGCCTGGTGCCTCTGCAACTACCCATGGGCTGCCCCCTGCAACCCCTGTACCCCAGTTGGGCCAGTCCCTTAGGCCCTGCAGCCTGGGGGTCCCCCAGCTCCTCTTGTCTCCCCTCGGCTCTGCTCTACTCTAGTCTGGGCACCTTAAGCTTCCCCTACAGCCAGACCTGTCTGCCTCTATAGCCAGAGGAGACTGTATCTCTCTGCACCAAACTCTGGGCCTTTATATCAGGGATAGCTGGGCCCTAATTGATGCAGCCACAGCTGTGGCTTCCTTCCCAATCAGGCTGGAGCTTGCTTGCTCCTAGCCACAAGCCTTTTCTTGGGCTGTTTTAAGCCCCTTTTAGCAGGAGTGGGGCAGCTGCCCCATTACAGGGCCATTTAGGGATCTGGGGCAAAAATCTGGTGGATGATTTAGTTGGGGATTAGTTCTGCTTTGAGCAGGGGGTTGGACTAAATGACCTCTTGAGGTCCCTTCCAAGCCTGATATTCTATGATTCTATGGTCAAAGGTATGACAACATTAGGAAGGAGGTGACCAAAATAGACGGGGTCCCCACTGAAGGGAAAACCCAGGGACCAGGACCCTACTTCATAATGAGAAAGGATCTCTTGTACTGGGTTGCACCATTATAGGGGCAGAAGGCACAGCAGCTCCTAGTACCTTGAAAACACCAGAACGCCATATTAATCCTTGCCCATGGTCATCTTTTTGGGGGGCATTTGGGGGTAGAGAAGACCATGGCATAGGTCCTATGATGGTGTTTCTGGCCCGGGGGTACACAAAATAGTGTGGGAGGTAACTGTGTCTCCTGCCCAGAATGTCAGCAGAATTGAAATTAGATTTTGCTCAAGCTTTTTAAAAAAATAAAAAATAAAAAAATCAAAGGGTGTACAGCAGTCCTGGAGTGCTGCAAACTCTTTGATGTTACAAAGATAGTTGATAGTTGGGTAATTCAATTTGAAGAGGTGGATTGTGCCATTCAATCTCTAGCCCAAGTTGGGGGTGGTCAAATGGCTTCCAGAGCGTGCCATATGTTTTCTCTTCCAAGCTGGCTACCTCCACTCCTTTATGCGTAGGCTGGTTTTGAAAGCAATGCTAGCCCTGCAGAGTCCTTGTGCTGTCTGAATACAGGGGTTTCAATTATTTCTAGCCTCTAGATGAGTTTCTCTCCTTGTTTTACACCTGAGCAAGATCCAAGCACAATCTGGCTAGAAAGCTGCACTTAGAAATAAAAGTGGCAAGAAAAGCAAAATTTAAGGTCCAAACAAACTTTATTTTGGGCATATTGCACAATGGACAATATGCTGTTCCTGTTATTCCAGTCAGTATATAGATTAATACATCATTCTGTGATTTTCGAAAGGAGGTAGCTACTATTTCAAAGGGATTTCAGCATTTTAACTCCTTTGAAAATCCCAACCTTAGCATTTATAACATAAACATATATACCAAATCACATGGATTGTGCAACACAACTTGACCTGATGGTTCTGTTGGAATCATAACATTTGCATTCTAGACTCTTTGTGATTAGCTGTACAAATTTTAACATAACATTCATGCAATTTTTTGCTTTTAATATTAATTTAACCCAAGTGTATTCCAGTAGTAGGACCCACTATACAAATAAAACAACTTTTCATTGAGTCACCTCAACAATAAATGCATTCAGGGAAAATGTTTGAAGAAGTAGGAATACAACATGTCTTTTAAAATAATGTCCTGTAAAATGTGTGAAACAGCAGGATTACAATCAAGTTAAATTGTATGTCTTCCATCTAAGAAACTCATGTCCTGTTGGGTTTTTAACATAAACAGAGCTTGTCAATCCCAATCAGTTTCATCTTGGAAACCCTAGAGCTCCAGGCTAACAAAAGCAGCATGGCAAGTTGAGCACAAAGGTCCCTTGAAATCAAGTCTGATTATTACTTTTAGATAAACTAACACTAAATTAATGTCTCTTGGTGATTATTTTTTCTCCTTTCAGATGTAGCTGATTTGTCTAAATAAACAATTCAGGAGATTAGTAGATGTTCTCAATTCTCTCTGACAGAAGAAAAAGGCTATTTGAGCCACCAAAGATAGGATCATGTTTGTCATGAGTCTCTGTTTCTGGGTTGTTTTCATTAGAGTATGGTGTATAATTTGTTGAACTTCTTATCTGAATGCTTTTCAGCTGAAATATTTTTGTTTGCTTGGTGAATACACATTGTGAAATAACTGGTAATTCATGAAAGTGAGTGAGCGCAATCACAGGAATACCAGAATCCTGCCTTTTTTATTTTCACATCAGAGATTGCAAAGTGTATTATGCTCTTGTGCGTGTACTCATTGAAGTCAGTTGGGAAAGCTCTCTTTGACCTTAGTGATGCATATGTTGTTTGGCCACTGTACATTTACATAAGACTAAATAGCCACAACACATTCTGACCCCATTTTAGTACTTTTGGCCTGCTTTAACTGTATCAGCTTCTGGCTTCCCTAAAATGTCCGGCAAGCCAAACCAGCTCATAGAAAATTAACTGTTTGTTGTTTCAGCAGAGCAGCCAAGGATTTCAGGGGCATAAAAAGTTGTACTCTCATTTCTGGAGATACCACTTCTCAATAGGACTGACTTCTCTGAACAGTGACAATGATAGAGATTGTGCAAATACTGCCTGTGCTATCTCAGCATGGGTTTTGTTTTTCATTGTTCATCTGGCACTGATCACCAACACCAAGAAAACTCCCTTTTATAAAGATAATCAACCTGCTTTGTAATTTTATCTGAGGATCTGAAAGCTCTTTACAAACCAATCCCTTGCAAATTGAGTGAGCATTTTTATCCCAACTTCATAGATTTGTAAACTAAAGCACAAAGATCTTAAGTGCCCAAAATGACACAGAATCAGAGAGGTAGCCATGTTAGTCTGGAATTGCAGAAGTGACAAAGAGTCCTGTAGCACCTTAAAGACTAACTAAAATTTTAGAGCATAAGCTTTCGTGGGCTAATACCCACTTCGTCGGATGCATGCAGTGGAAGTATCCAGGGGCAGGTATAAATAGGTAAGCAAGAACCAGGTGGGAGATAACAAGGTTTGTCCAATGAGGCTGAACCAGCTTGTTATCTCTAATCAGGGAGGGTGAGGTGTTCCTCTAGCAGCTGAACTGGAGGTGTGAATAGCGAGAGCAGAGAAGCTGTTCTTGTAGTTAGCTAGCCATTCAAAATCTCTATTCAGTCCCAAACTGATTGTGTCAAATTTGCAAATGAATTGCAACTCTGCAGTTTCTCTTTGCAGTCTGGTCTTAAAGTTTTTTTGCTGCAAAATGCTGACCTTTAAGTCTTTCATGGTGTGTGCAGGGAGATTGAAGTGCTCTCCTACAGGTTTTTGTATATTGCCATTCCTGATATCTGATTTGTGTCCATTTATCCTTTTTCGTAGGGACTGTCCAGTTTGACCGATGTACATAGCAGAGGGGCATTGCTGGCACATAATGGCGTATATTAGATTGGTAGATGTGCAGGTGAATGAACCAGTGATGGTGTGGCTGATCTGGTTAAGTCCTGTGATGGTATTGCTGGTGTAGATATGTGGGCGGAGTTGGCATCGAGGTTTGTTGCATGGATTGATTCCTGAGTTAGAGGAGTTAGGGCGTGGTGTGCTGTTGCTGGTGAGCATACGCTTGAGGTTGGCGGGTTGTCTGTGGGCCAGGACTGGCTTATATTGTCACCAAATTTGAAATAATTGTGTGTGAGGATAAAGTCACAGAGCTTAGCAGCCACTTGTGCTGTGTCATCATCAGGGATACTATTCCTGACAGCTTGTATTGCATCTCTGTGTGGGATGTTTGTGTAGAGAGCCTCTACATCCATGGTGGCTAGGATGGTGTTTTCTGGAAGATCACCATTGCATTGTAGTTTTCTCAGGAAGTCGGTGGTGTCATGGAGATAGCTGGGAGTGCTGGTGGCATAGGGTCTGAGTAAAGAGTCCACATATCCAGACAGTCCTTCAGTGAGAGTGCCAATGCCTGAGATGATGAGGCGTCCAGGATTTCCAGGTTTGTGGATCTTGGGTAATAGATAGAATACCCCCGGTCGGGGCTCTAAGGGTATGTTAATTTGTTCCTGTGTTACTGTAGGGAGTGTCCTGAGTAGATGGTGCAGTTTCTTAGGGTATGGTTACACTTACAAGATTATAGTGCTATTGGTTATAGCGGTCCCCTTATACAGTAATATGTATAGCGCTATTGTATGTCCACACTCAGACGCGCCAGCGGTATAGCATGGCCACATTTGGGGCACTTAATGCGGCATTAAGAGCAGCGCATTAGGGCAGGTATCCCAGCATTCAGCTGGGTGCAACGTGCTTTTTAAACGAGGGGTGAGGTGGAGGGAGAGAGACAGTGGTTTTTCCGTTTTTCTGAAAGCCTGTCAGCGAGCCTCCGTTCACAGAAGGCTTTGTTTTCACACAGGCTCCCTCCTTAAACATTTGCATTGCTTATCTGCCGAGTTAAGAGAGAAACTCTAAAGAGGTACTTCCGCATTCCTCCAGCCGAGTTCAAAACAAAGGGAAGAGACGTCAATTGCCTTAAATGGCTCTAGGCATCTCAAGAGATCACTTGTAGCGCAGTGGGTGTCCACATTCTTGCTGTAGCGCTACAGCAGCTGCACTACAGCCCTTATTCTCCATGCGGAGGTGGATTACGAGGAGCGCTATAACTCCGCGGTTATAGTGCTCTACGTGCCTTGCCAGTGTGGACGGGGAGGAGGTTATAGCGCTCGTGGGGGCTTTATAGCGCTGTAAAGTGCCAGTGTAACCAAGCCCTTAGTGTGTTCCTCAGTGGGATCTGAGGGAAGTGGCCTGTAGAAATTGGTGTTGGAGAGTTGTCTGGTAGCCTTCTTTTGGTAGTCAGACCTGGCCCACAGACAACCCGCCAACCTCAAGCAAGATAGAAAGAGTTTGCATGCAAGAGATACGGTGTGTAATAGTCCCATTATATATACACATATATCGTTAATCTTAAATCTGGATTTGGTTGTTTTAAGTAATCTTCTGTCCATTCTCTGTATTCTTGAGCCAGTCTGATCCTAAACTGAACAGACTTCTCTGGTGGTATTTACCATAATTCCAGCATTTCTCCTGCTTAATCTTCAACACAAGGGTGTCACAAAGGGGTCTTTACCCTTACCATGGCATATTTTCTCTGATTCCATGTTCTGGTTGCCTAGATTTTTTTTTCACTTCATTATACCTACCAAACCTTCTAAGCAAATACAGACAGTGGCCCTGCAGGGAAAATACTGTTTTTCATTTTTACCCTGGGTTCAAAACTACACTTCTTTTCCTTGAAATATGTTGGGCTCTTTCAGTTCTGCAGCTGGTTCCAGCTTCTTCCAACAATACAAATCTATGATGTTTTGAATATGGCCCTTACACTAAGTCATCTGCATTTTCTCAACTTAAATTGCATGTGTGTGATTGTGACTAAGGATGCTCAGCACCAACTTCCACTGAGATTCATTAACATACCGTAACTTACTTCCCTAAGGCCCAGTTTACACTGGAGTTTTTAGCCACCGATAAACCTGAATGTAAGCGTGGTTTACAGTAGCGCAGTGCATCTCGATACCAGGAGTGAAATCCTGGTCCCCTTTGAAATCAATCGGAGTTTTGCCATTGATTTCAGTGGAGCTAAGGTTTGAGGCATTTACACACGTGTATGGCTACATCTATGCTAAAGCCCACAGTGCAGATAAGGCCTATTTAAAAGGTTTCCTTTAATGCCTTTTACAACTGGCTCAAAGTAAAATAACAAGATTAAGTTTATCATGTGTTGGTCGTAATGGTCAAAGCTTTCTAGTGGCTTAGACCTGGGCTGTCTCAAAAGACTTTGACCAAGATTTACTGTGCTGCCTTGGAACAATGAACTGTCTATAACCAGAAGCAGGAGAGAGAGGTTTTTCAGCATCTTGCCCACACTTGTGGAATTACTTCCTACAAGACCAAAAAGTGCCCACCATTGTCACTGCATTCAGAGAGAAACACAGAATCCTTCGTCTACTTAGCTTTTTTAAAAAAATTACTATGAAAATTCTATTAAACAAATTCTCTCAACCTACGTTGCAGAAAGGGAGGGAGAGAACTAAAGGAAGAGCTTATGTTTAAACCACCTGCTGTATTTATACACTTGTAAGGCATTCAATTATCATGTTAGAGTGAGCATTGAATAAATACCTGACTAGAATATGGAAATCAAATAGGAGGCACATGGATATTTTGACTTTTGTATCAAGCCAAAAAAAGTCATAAATAAAAAAAAAATCATAAAAAAGTCATTAAAAAAAAAAAAAGATTGTTAGCTAATTATGGTATGGCTAACCAAAGAGTTTACTTGGGAATGTGAAGACTTGTTTTCATATCCTGTAATTCTTTTCCTAAATGCAGAGACTAGCTTCACTTGCTGCTTGTAAATTAAATTGAAACACCTTAGTTCTTAATTTCTTTGTTTCCTTAAAAACAGATCTGCAGACTTCAACGCCACCTGTCATCAGGAAAATATCAGCAGGATCTCTTTTCAAGTCAGCCTGTAATGTTTATATCTCTTGCCAGTCAACCGCCATATGACAAGCTAAGTGAACTTGTACAGTTATGTGGAGGAAAAATATGTAAAACCTTGCGTCAGGCCAAAATCTATATCGGAGAATATTTGGGAAAGAAGCAACCTGAAATAAAATATTTATCAGAAAAATGGATACTAGGTAAGAGATTTCATTTCAGCCCAATATAGTACTATGAAAGGTGCTTTTAAGTGTGCCATGGGTTTTCCTACAAAGTGTGGTAATATGCCTTCTGGGGGATGTGATTTCAAAAGCACACTAATGTGTTGTACATTTATTGGTCCTTGTAGACTTGCTGGTGTGTACTAAAAGTTCCCTTAAGTGCTTTAGTGCACTTGGTCTGTGTAAACCCTGCTGCTGCTCACTAAAGTTCCTATTGGGCCTTAACTTAGGGCTGTGCACTACATTCAAGAGCACTAGGAAATCTTTAGTATGTACCCAGATGGGTTTACAAAGACGAATTAATGCCTGAGTAAATTTTAGAAATTGCATCCTCGTATTGAGCATTGCTGCTCCATATAAACAAGCCCTAAGTATGGGCGGAAGATTACTGGAAGGAGAGTGTGGAGAGAAGAGAATGGAACAGACTGTGCTACAGTTGTTACCCATTAAGAAAACCTGACTACATGTTGTCAGGGACTTTGTGGTAAAATTAGGGCTGGGCTGGGTTGATCTTAGAACCCACCTTTATGAATTGGACCTAGCATAGTGCTGTCCAAATTACTTCAAATTGTGCCCTTCATATTTCATGGGAGTTGTTTCATTTGAATGTGATACTTGTCTAATTAAAGTAGACTATGAGAAAACACTTAGGAACCACTCTCTTGAAAATGTCTGGTGAAAAAATTGTCTTTCAAGATTATAAAAATATGTGGGGAATATGCTCAGCCAGTGCAAATTGTCATAGCTCTGTTGACTTGAATAGGCTCTGACACTTTGCACCAGCTGAGGATCTGCCTTATAGCATATAATACGTAGTTTAATATGCGTATCTGAAATGTTCTTTGCTATGACTATCACTCTGCCTGAAGAAAAAATCTTACTAAAATCTCTGGGTGCTGAGTTCCTGGGAGTTGCTTGTCCTGTGGTTTTTCCTAAGACACCATATAAATTAGTTTTAAGCTTGAAGCTCTTGCAGTACATGGAGTGTACATTTGCAATATCTCCACAGAAGAAAACTTTTGGTGATGTACTTGGGATTCACAGTCCTAAGAGTATTATCTTTTAGATTAGCGCCATGTCGTCTCCTCCTAAAAAGAATCTTTTTCCATAATACAACACAAGAAAATAAGATATTTGTGTTTTGAATAAGTCTTCTTTATAAGCTAGCTTTACTTTCTGCTTTACAGCAGATGCTAAAGCTTTCAGGTACTACTTGTTAAATAAATCAGTCTGATCATAATGTTGCAAAGTCTGAGTAAGAACACTGCTGAAGATTAAAGCCAAAAGAAAACCTGGGTTGTAAGGGAGAAAACACTTGTCTAAACAAAAGTATATTTCATACTTCATAAAAGATAAAATTATTAGAGTTGAAAAACAAGTAAGTTTCTGTTTAGACTGACCTGCAGTGTGAAAGCCACTCTCTAAAGTCATAAAAGAATTAAAGAACAGGTGTGCCAAAAAAAGGAAAGATTAGACAAGACAGCATAGTATAGTATGTAAGAACTCCAGAGAACCAGAAATAAGGCATGAGGAGAAGATTGGAACTGTGATGTAGTAAATTAAACAATATACTTGTACATATTAGTATTTCAAGCATAACTTCCAGATGGACAGAAATAATAATCCAGACTGACACTCTAACATCCATTTAACAATGTATGCATAACCAATGGACGAGGAGAATAATGTTTGTGGTGTTTTCATATCGGTCCATAATTTTAATCCAGGAATCCACTTTTTCTCCTGTGCCTTTTTCAAGTAGTACAGCATGCTACTATATTAAATTCTGATGGGGAAATTAATACAATAGTCCTTGCCAAAATTTAGCCTCATTATGATTTCCTTATAATTGCATTCTTCTATTTTAAACATCTGACTTCTGTTGTTGTTGTTGTTGTTTTTAATTGTTTCACCTCCCAGACAGTTTTTCAAAAAAGATCAATATTGGCACAAGAGTCTTAAAATATATAGAGACCAGAGGCTCTGGAGGTGAGATTTTTCCTCTACCTGGCTGCCAGAAACGGTTATTAAAGTCAAAATATGCACAAGTCCTTGAATCAGGTACATGATCCATTGGCACCATGGAAGGATGAGAGAAGTAGCCGTGTTAGTCTGGATTTGCAGAAGTGACAGAGTCTCCTGTGGCACCATAAAGATTAACAGAAGGTTTTTTGTTAGTCTTTAAGGTGCCACAGGACTCTGTCACTTATGGAAGGATGGTGAGCCAGGCCCTCAGCCTTAGAACATCAGCATCTGGAAAGAGTGCAGTGCACTAACACTTCTAACTTGGTGAATCTACACCTGTCAGAGGAGTAAAAAATAAATGAGCTAGAACAGAATTTTAGTTCATTTAACTGATCTTCCCAAGGCAAAAAGAAAATCAAGCTGTTAAAAGAATGCTTGGTAGTTACTGTGTATGAAAGTTAATTTACGGCCCTCAGTAGGAAATGGTACAACTAAAATATCCATGGTACAGCCTCGGCTGGTCCAGGTCAGCTAATTTGGACTCGTAAGTCTGTGGGGCTAAAAATCACTGTGTGGATGTTCGGATCAGGCTGGAGCATGAGCTCTAAGACCCCCCACCCTTGCAGGGTCCCAGAGCTTGGTCTCCAGCACAAGCCCAAATCCACACACTGATTTTTTCAGCCCTAGAGCCTGAGCCCAGTGAGCTAAAATCAACTCACTAGGGCCAGCTGTGTGTGTTTTGTCCCTGTATAGACATACCCTAAGTGTCATGCTCTGTATGTTAATCTGTGAGAGGATTCTATGTAATGCCCTGCTTGCCTTTCATTAGTTGCATATTGTCCCTTTGTATCCTGGTGAGAGAGCTCTGTGGGTGGAGCTTTGTGAAAACCAGTCTCAGCAGGAATTAGCTGCCACTTAAAATATTCTCCTTCATGGTGCTAGGGGTATTGAATTAATCTGTTGTAATTAGGCTTGGAAGGATTAGATTTTTGTCAGTAAATGTTAGTAAACGTAGATTTCACTGTAGACACACAAACCAAAGAAAAAATACTGATAGGCAAAGTTAAAAACTGCCACTTGAAAACTTATTGTTTCATTTAAGGATATTTCCTTTATATATTTTGCAATGGTATTTTAAACAGCTATAAAACTTTAACTTTTTGAATCTTGACATATACTGTCATTATATAATTGACTGACACCCCCCCCCCATAATCTCCCACAACTATAAAAAAAAAATAATAATAATAAAGTTTAAAACCCAAAACTATGGCAACTGTAAAAATTCAAATGGATAAAAATAAAAAAAAAATGCTTAAAATGAACATTGATATAGTCTGTCAAATTTATATTTTAAAAAAATTAAATTCTGCCATGCCTAGTTGTAATGAAGTAATTGCTACCCTAGTTCACTTCTTTGTAGTGCTTCAGAGTTGGGCCTGAACCAGATATCTGAATACAAACACTACTGAAGTTTGCAGAAGGGACTGTCAACATCCAAATTTAGGCTCTCAATTTTGCAAAAGGGCCTTATCTTTATAATGGGCTGACCCAGAATCCCATATCAATCAATCCAATCCTGAATCAATTCCAACAGATGCAAGTTTTCTAGATAGACACACAGGTTTGTAGAGCCATACTTAGAATATCTGAAGTGCACATGCAGGAATGTGTACCTATAAATTGTGAGTGTATGTACATACCCAAGAGAAAGTGGAGGCTGAGTACTGACCTGTTTGAAAATGTGACCCTTCCAATCTAATATTGAAAGTATGTGGGATATAAGATTTGTACAAATACAAATCCAGTCAAAGGGCTAGATTCATATATTACACTGCTCTACAGCCAAAATGCTTCTGAAATAAATGTAGTCCAACTTCACTAATTCTGGGTCACTGAGAACGAAAATGATGCTTAAAATTGTTGATTGGCTCTAGTTTTCAAGATATGCTATTGGGTCAGTATATACGACCCTTGACATGGGAATGGCGGAGGAGAAGTGAGTTATAAAGGGAAGAGATCTCAATTTAAACCAGAAATGACTAAACTACATCTTTGACTGCATCTATGAATAAATCTATGACTGGGTTTGGACAGTACTTGCTTTTTAGGCAAAACAATGAATGATGCAATCTGAAGCTGGTATTGCGTCATACATGATATGAATTGCATCATGTTATTCCTAGAAGTCACGGATGATGCAATCATAACGAAGCTTACATCACTCTGCTGAACAAATTGCCCTATCTCAGCTCTAGAAATCATACAGTGTCGTGCTCTTTTATTTGTCAGTGTTTGATTTTGCAAAGGGACACATTTCTGTTTTGCCAAAGTGAGCAGAGATGCCTTGTACTTGTGTGAACAGTGCAGATAACTTCTGCTATGTTTGTGGTGAAGTGACTTTTGCATCACAAAAGCGCAGTATAACCACTATGGATCGCCTTTATTTTGGCTGCAAAACTGGAGATCAGGACAAGAGGTGGGCCCCACACATATGCTGCAACACTTGTGCAACAAATCTTCACCAGTGGTTGAACAGGAAAAGGAAATCTATGCCTTTTGCAGTGCCAAGGATTTGGAGAGAGCCAACAGATCATACCAGCAATTGTTACTTCTGCATGGTGCCTCCAGTTGGGAAAGGTGTGTCAAAGAAGAAAAAGTGGACTGTGCGTTATCCAAACATTCCATCAGCTATACGCCCAATACCCCACGGAGAAGGACTGCCGGTTCCTGATGCACCAGAATCATTCTCACTTGAGTCAGACGAGGAAGAGGATGAAACTTCTGGTCCTGAACCATCAATGTCACAGGACCCACATTTTCTCCCATCCTCCTCCTCTGAACCACACCTCATAACACAAGCTGAACTGAATGACCTTGTCAGGGATTTGGAACTACCCAAGAGTAAGGCAGAGCTGTTGGGCTCCAGACTACAGCAGTGGAATCTCCTGGCAGGTGATGTTAGGGTTTCCATGTTCCGTGACCGTCAAAAGGATCTTGTCCCATTCTTCTTCATGGAAGGTGATCTTGTAGTCTGCAACAACATCGATGGTGTGAAGGCAGCCCTCAACATCATTCACGATCCAGATCAGTGGAGATTCTTCATTGATTCATCGAAGACAAGTCTTAAAGCTGTTTTGCTGCATAATGGCAATGTTTTGCCATCAATTCCGGTTGGTCATGCAGTCCATATGAAGGAAACCTATGACAACATGAAACAACTTTTGAGGTGCATAAACTATGACCAACATCAGTGGCAGCTTTGTGGCGATTTGAAGGTTGTTGCTCTCTTGCTTGGTCTGCAGACTGGATACACAAAGTACTGCTGTTTTCTCTGCGAATGGGATAGTTGTGCAAGAGATTCCCACTACATCAAGAAAGACTGGCCACTCCGACAGTCATTGGAGCCTGGGAGGAAAAGTGTTCAGCATCCACCACTTGTTGAATCAAGGAAGATTTTGTTACCACCCTTACACATCAAGCTGGGTCTGATGAAGAACTTTGTCAAGGCCATTGACAAAACACAAGCAGCTTTCAAGTACCTCTGTGGAAAATTTCCACAGTTAAGTGAAGCTAAGATAAAGGAAGGTGTCTTTGTTGGTCCTCAGATTCGTTAACTTCTTCGAGATGATGCATTTGACCATGCACTGCGTGGCAAGGAAAAAATGGCATGGAAAGCCTTCCAGTCAGTGGCAATACATTTTCTCGGAAACAACAAGGCAGACAACTACAGGCTGTTGGTGGAAAATCTCTTCAAGGCATACAAAAGCCTTGGTTGCAACATATCACTAAAGATACATTTTTTGCACTCTCATCTAGATTTTTTTCCACCGAACTGCGGAGCAGTGAGCGACGAGCACGGCGAGCGATTTCACCAGGACATTGCAACAATGGAGAAATGCTATCAGGGCAAATGGAGCCCATCAGTGCTTGCAGACTATTGCTGGACAGTGACGAGATGCTCCATTTAATGAATACAAGAGACAAGCCAAGAAGCGCCGAGTAGACACTGAATAGGACTGAACTATGTACATAATAGTTTTTTGCCTTTTGTTTCATAATACATTTTATTTATATAACCCTTTTGCTGATTTTTAAAGTGTTACATAAACAGGACAGGTGAAATATTATCATGTAAAGCAACCATAAACACATGAAAAGACCTAGGTTTACAATTTATGATTAAAACTCTACTATCTACACAATATACATAGACATAAAATGTAAAAACATAAATATCTTAGAAACAGTAGCCTATCAGTTGTTTTAATTGTCATATTTGAATTCAGCACATCAAAATACATAATAAATATCACATTTTATCTCTGAAGCAGATGACTTCTAAAAAATTGTAGACCAGTATTACTCAGGGATTTACCCAATTTTTATGCTTTTATTGTTATCAGAATGCATTCCTAGTTTATGTAATCCATTTATTTCTGGTTATACACATTCTGCTTTCCACACCCAATGCCAGCTGTTAGCTACTAAATAAATTAGTCCTATAGTCAATCACATATTTGATACCGGAGAGAGAGAGAATGAAATACATTTTTTAAAAAAGCAGATTGGAGTTGTGTGCAGTGTACATATTATACCACTAGCATATATCTTTATGATCCTCCTCACTCCCTATGTTCTCAGTTTCTCAAATGTTCTTTATACCAAAAATTCAGTCTGCTGAGTCGATTATTTTTTAGTAGCGTATCATTGTGTTATACAGAGCATATATTTCCTTTTTAATAAGAAGCTATTTGTTATGCATTCATCCTAATATGCCAGTATATAATATATTTCTTTTTGATTTCCTGTAGATTCAGTCACTCAGCATAGGATATGTCCTCTGGAAAACTACATGTTCCATCAATGAGCGAACTCAAGAGCCTCCTTATGGTTGTGAGGAAATTAGTAAAGGTGTCCAGTTTTCGGTTAAGTAAGAAGCTGAACCAATAGTGAATAAAATATTTTACAAAGAGACAGTAATGGGTTTTTAAATACAGCCAGAAGTTCGGTATAGTGTGGTGAGTCTCATCTAAATGTCTGTCTAATGAAATCCTTTGATTAGCCTTTTGTAATAAGGTATTTGCCCAATAAAAATCCTTTTGCTTTGTATTTATTTGTACACTGTGCAGGTCTGAGCCTCATTCTGGTCTCATGTACAAGCATTATACACCAGAGGCAGCATTTTCAAAAGCACTTAAGTGACTTAGGCTCCCAGGTCCCCTTTTTGACTTAAGAGCCTGTCACTTAGGTGCTTATGAAAAGATTACCTTGGTGTAATAATTCCAAACATAAACACAAATCAATATGAAGACCATTTTTAAGGCACATAGTTATGTCTAATTTTTTAAAAACTTTAGTATGTAGTATAGATTTAGATATAATTATACAACCTCATATTTATGGGATGACATATGAGCACCAGTAAAAGTAATGGATAATCAAATAATTTCACAGCAGCATAGAGCACATGCCTTTCAACACCAGTCCTTCCCTCAGAGAATTGTTAAACTAAAACAATGGAAATATTCTGTACTAAAAATAAAAAGCTCCAAGAAAAAAACAGCGCTAACAAGATACATACTTCACAAACATCACCATTTCATCGCACTGCTCTAATTCCCTCTTATATTTGTGCACTGACGCTGAGATTTTCAAAGCTACCCAATTTTCATTAAAATGGATAGTGATCCAAAGGCCTAGACTGCTTTGAAAATCTCAGCATTGTTATCTAGAGTGAAATTTTTTTGAGGCCAAGAACTTTGTTTTCATACCTGCCCTGTAAACATGTAACACACACAATGATAAAAACCTAGGGATGTGAATTAGCCACCCCCCTGAGGGGAATAACTTATGCTGATTTAAGTGCCATTGTGGACATAAGAATGGCCAGACTGGCTTAGACCAGTGGTCCATATAGCCCAGTATCCTGTCTTCCAACAGTGACCAATACCAGGTGCTTCAGAGGAAATGAACAGAACAGGTAACCATCAAGTGATCCAAGTGCTGCTGCACATTGAGTGGATGATTTCAGAGAACTATCCCCAATGACTTTAAGATCTTTCTTGAGTGGAGTAGCAGCTAATTTAGACCCCATCATTATCTATGTATAGTTGGAATTATGTTTTCCAACGTGCATTACTGTGCATTTATCAGCATTGGCCATGGTGCATTATGTATATCATTAGCTGAATTCATGTTATTAAATATAGATTCTTCTGTTAACAACAACATTGACATGGATGAGAAGAAATCAGCTATAATGGTCTCCACTAGTTGTCAAATACTGTATATCTTCAATACTGGAATTAAAACTGAGAAGCATTATCTTTTTAGAATGAAATGTGAATAAAAGCAACAATAAGACTGCCATTAAGGGATTAAGACACTCAGAAGCTACAAGACGCACACTGACAAGAAAAAAATACACACTAGTTTCTGTTTGCAAGTCCACAACCCGTTAGGTCTGTCAGTGCTACCATGCAGCATTGTTCACTATAGCAAATTGCATATTAGGATTGTTGCTGAAATCAAAGAGAAAAGAAACGTTCCTGACCCTAGATCAGTGTCATCCATGCATGAGAGTTTTAACTGAAATTTGACTCCTGTGCTATTCAGTAACTGCTCTCCACGACTGTTCAGAGGTGAACTCAATTGAACATAGGCATGTATTTAAGTGCTATCCTGAATTGGGCCGAAAACAATTAACTGGTAGATAGTGGCTCACACCTCGTACCCTGCATCATCCTAAAAGGGTTTCTTCAAAAACAAAATAGGGCCTAAAACATCCCCTTTACAGCCACAGTGGCTAATAATACAAGAATGACTGAAGAGTGTTTGATGGCAAGAGTGGAAACTAATGGTAGGTGGGTGGATTGGGCATTGATTTCCTTGCAAGCAGTTTTAGATTATAAATGCCTTTGGGCAGTATATAGAATGGATAACAAGCCTGTAAATAGCTACATTGTTGCTAATATAGGAGCCATCTGTTGTGGATTTATTAAAGCACAGATTTGCTTAGCTACTTTTATGTTTTTATTTTCCTGACTCATCCAGAGGGTCCACATTTTGGAGGTTATTACTTTTTAAATAAAAATGCTTGTAAAATATATGTTGTGTAGCTTAGTTTTCTGTTTATGGTTCCAGTATAAGAAACTCCTGTGTCTTAATGAAACAGTAACCAGGATAACTGCATCATCTGGAAAGGTATTATCAACAGATTCTAAGCCAGAAAGCTGCTATTAACTCTAAAGCATGTTTCTCTGTGAAGGCACTTAGGAGCTTAGTAGTAAAAGGATTTTTATTTAATGTTTCTAAATAAGAACAGTGGCAGTCAGTGAAATTTGGTTTGTATCATTTCCAAACCATGATCGGAGGTGTCGCAGAAACATTAACTCAGCTGAATAAGCTAGAATCCTGTGGTCAAGAAAAGTTAACAACTCGGAAATAGAAAGAAGGCTGAAAACTGGAGAATATGGACGTTTCAGTGCGGTAGCTAGAGTCTGATTTGTTCAATGAAAGGGCAAATAATAGGTTAACAAATTGCAAGCTTGTACATACATGTGTTAAGCAGTGATTTTTTTTCTCTTAGTATTATTCTCCATCTCTAGGTCTTATGGTGAGAGTAACTGGGTGGTGGTTCTGGAACGTTCCTTGCATAATACAAACATTCAACCTTTTGGCATTTTAAAGCTTTAGGTGGCAATTAGCTGCTGGTATTTTAAACTTGTTAGCTATGCTTTCTATATAGAGCTCTTACTGGGAGTTGCTAAAGGAGAGCATAGTTCTGTTGTTGGCCTAGATATGAGACAGTACTCTGGACTCTAACTAGCAGCTTAAACTCTTGCTCAAGCCTCAGGAGTTGATAAGGTAGCACCAAGGTGCAACTAACATGGTACCAAAGGTTTGTTTCAAGCTTCTGAGGTGGCTTTCCTTTGCAGAGAGGCATTATTATCTGGTGATTTGCAACGTGTTGCTGGAGAGCCAATGCCCCAAAGCACTACCTGAACATTGTTGTGCAGGGGCCTGTTCTCCAAATTGTCCAAAGTAACAAAAATCCAACTCTGCCTGTTATGTAAAATTGCTTTTAAAAGTCAACAAAAATTAAAGACAGACTGAATTAGTCCAAACAAAGGTCTCACCCAAAACTGTGTCAAGATTCTGAGTGGTAAACAAAGGAGAATGGAGAAATTGGAGTTTCAGAAATTAGGCCTAATTGGTGGACAACATAATGAGAAGTTGGCCTATTCTACCCATCAGCCCTTTTTGCCATACCTAAAAAAGAAATTTTTTGGGGGGGAGGATCGAGACACCTGGGATAGTCTCCTGTGTAACTGATTTATGTGTTCTCAGTTAATAGTTTAAAGATAAGGAATAGAACCAAATTGAACTCTATGGTTTGATCTTGTGTGGTGGCTACAGATAATTTAATTTAGTTGTTCCTTCTTTCTTTTTCTTTAATTTTTTTTTTAAATATTTTAAATGCCATAGGGCCAAAGTTTCTGTACTCAAAACTCAAACCATATTTAACTGTTTAGTGTTGGACAGCGGCAGGCCCATGTTAACACCTTTGACTCTCTGGGCCCATTTAGGCCATCAAATTTAACGTGACCTTGTTTATGATACATTGCTAGGGGAATCTGGGGGTTGTACCAGCCGAGCTTATTTTATGGCTACTATACAGCTTTCAGCTTCAGTCTTCTCAGACTGTGAGGGTGGTTTCTACAGTGTGGGTAGCACTTCAAGTATCATTAGGGAAATCTGAGTTGTATTTAAAAAAGATTAATCACTCACCAAAATGTTGCTGTTTCTTTAACCAGTGAAAATAAGGAAATGGTTGCACGTGTGTATTTTCCAGCCCTGTGCTGCTAGTGAAAATGTGTTTTCCTCCTCTTCATGGGTGCACTTAAAGGTTGGTGTTGCAGGCCAAGATGAGTTGATGGGTTGTTGGGATTTTTTTGACAGATTTGTATGAGACCATCTTATCATTCTGAAACAACACAGAAAGTGGATTGTTGGAGGAAGTGCTTTTCCCTGAGTTGTTCAGGATGAAATGCCCAGAGGAGCCTGATGTCTGCTATAATTCCATTGTGACATGATCTTTTAATAACAGGCAAAGCTCCCGAACCTGGAACTTTCAATCTCTCCAGTAAATAACCAGCTTCTGAGGCAGGTGAGACTTCTATAGACGCTACCTTTTAAGTGGTGGCAATCAGAACTTCATTATCTGATATAAGGTGAAATCCTTAAAGAAATATAGTTACTTTAACATTATGACCAGTGGAAATTAAATTTTGTCTCATGGATAAACTTGAAACAGCAACTGTATAATCTGAGAATTGTGAACTTCAGTACATATTGGGTACAATGCGTGGAAAAGGAGACTGTAATAAACTCACTCTGCGCCGTTGCACACTGAGAAGTTGTCTACTGATTCCAAAGATGACATCATGTCTAAATTATAATGCAGGATGTTTACATCTAAATATCAAAAGATCACAGACTGAAACACAGGGTAAACAAGGAAGAATTAGCCTTGATAAAGGTGGGAGAACTTCCTTTTCATAAGGATGTCACACAGACTCTGCTAACAGAATGAAGACTTGTCGGCAAAAGGGAAGTTTCGTTCATATGGGTGCATGTGCATACACATAATTCCTTTTGTTTAAATCAAAAGGAATTATAATCAGTATATCCTATTGTGTCAGGCCACCATCTTCTCTTCATTCAAATTGTTCCAAACCCCCATTTTTTCCATAATGCCCACAAAATTCTGTGATCCTCTGTCACTCAGTCCTATAATCCTGGCTCCATCTTTGACTTATCCCTCTCTTTTGAATCTTACCTCCAGATCATGTCTAAATCTTGCCCCTTCTTGCACAGTATCTGTAAGATCTAATCTCTCCTCTTTGCCAAAACACTTGTCCAAACCCTGCTCATTTTGCACTTTGTCTACTGTAATTTCACTGGCCTTGGTACCTGGAATTGTGCAATTGAAATGCTGCTGTTTACGATTATTTTCTTGGCTCATTGCTCTGACTTTGCTGTGAGCTCACCCTTTAAGTCCCTCTTACTGGCTCTCCTTCTTCCAATTTATCAGAGACAAATTTCTGGTTCTTACCTACAAAGCCGTCCACAGTTTACTCTCTCCCTATCCACCTGGCCAGTTTCTTTAACACAGGTCACCTTTCACCTTCGCTCCACAAGGATGCCAACCTTGATCACCTGATTCTCTGCTTCTCTGACAAGCACTTTCTCACACACCACCTCTTGTGCCTAAGAACAGCTCCCTAATCTTTACAGCCACCATCTCCTTCAAGTCCCTCATTAGAAACCACTTCTTCCTTAATGCAAACGGTAAACTGCAACCTGATAATGGCTAGGCAGGCAGAGAGCTGTGATCAGTGCTACTAACTGGCTAAGAATTGTGCACATTCTGCTATATCTATTGCCTTGTCTATCCCACTCCCACCCTGAGGGCTTGTTTGTATTCTCTGCCTGTTATGTCTTGTCTTTTAGATTGTAAGATCTTCAGGGCATTATTATTT
This sequence comes from Dermatemys mawii, assembly GCA_007922305.1. NCBI lineage: Eukaryota > Metazoa > Chordata > Testudines > Dermatemydidae > Dermatemys > Dermatemys mawii. The sequence goes on from ML677333.1 coordinate 25,367,787, forward strand.
GTTTTTATAATATCTACTGTGACGGGATGCAACTTTGTTGCCTTTAGCCACAACTGCAATATAAACGTTGAAAAATAGGAAATATTCACTATATATTTTCTAAAAGTGTTAAATTACCTCCTCTTAATTAGAACTTCTTGTGTTGTCTAGAATGTAAACATTTTGGGGAAAGACTGTCTTTGTTTGTACATTGTACAGGTCTATTCCTGTTTTCAGCACGTAATAAATAATGCTGTAAGACTGTATCCTATCCCAGTGAGGCTTTATGTAGTCTCTTGATATATAAGTATAGAAATTTCACTTTATGTCAGATGATGATCAGATGATTGCCACCACTTGATCCTCACCTATCCCAGACACTGCTGACTCACTGGAGAGATCCAAAGTTCCAGGTTTCAGTTTTGCCTTATGTTAAAGGATCATATAACAGTGGGAATGTAGCAGACATCTGGGCCCTCTGCTTACCCTTTAATTGAAATTTCTCCTTGTTTTTTATCTTGCGTAAATCTGGTTGTATTGAAAGGAATTTTTCAAATGTTGACTGCCATTTGGGGTAAGAACTGCAAGACATCTTTTGAGGGGGAGGGTCGGACAGAAAGCCACCCTTGAGATTTTGAGGGCTCGAAGTGGAGACATAGGTATCCTTCTCATATCTTTCACTCAAAGTCAGGCACAGAAAGCTCAATTAGGAGAGGTGCTGTAGAGTAGTCACCTGAATCCTGTAATAAACCTAAAGACAGAGGAACAGGGTGGATTTGATTTAAATCACTAGTTAGGGAGACTCTATTTAATCATGGATTTCTACATAAAAGTGCATTCTTGTTGGTTGTTCTAACCTTAATACATATTCTTCAGGACTCAGAGATAGAAGTTGGATTCATTTTTAGAAGGTTAACACTATAAGTTTTTAAGTGATTTGTTTTGAAAACTTTTCAGATTAGTTTTAAAGGTATATCAGAAAATGATTGTTCGGTTATTTCATTTAACAAAGGCAACTGAAGCAGATATTTATGAAGTCATTGGGAGGTCAACTATCTCCAATTCAACAGGTTAATCATTAATATTTGGAGGATTTTCTTGCCATGCTGTATTAGGAGGAGAACATCATCAGACAGACATTTAAATTGTTTTATTTAATTAAAACCACAAAGTTATGTATTCTGGATTCTTTTTCTTCAACAGCAAACACATAATATTTTAACAAAGCAAGCATATGCATTTTTGAATTTAGTTAAACATTCATGTTTTTTTAAAATCAGATTTGTTTTTGTTAAAATTCTTTTTAACTAAAATAGTTAAATGAAATATTTAAAAAACCCAAAAATCGACTGTCTGCCAGGTTAACATGAGAAACTTAAAATATTGGCTTCTGCAGCTAACTCAGTCTTCACCTTCATTTTCTTATTTATTCATCATATGGAAAAGATAAACAAGCCTTCCTGCTTTTTCAGGCCCCCAACAGTTTCTCAATTTGGAATGAGTTAGTCTAAAGGAAGAAACTATTCTTTCTGCATTGACAGAAGAAGATACTGCTGTTAAAAATGAGATTATCATTTCAACAGTCTCTGAATCCAAGTGTTTAAGTGACTTCACGTTCTTTAAACATCAGCAAACATATGAATGGTTCTTATTCCCAAACTGGGTCTCTTTTACGGCCTGCTGCCATTATAGGTTTTCCTTTCTAGTGAGGAACTAAGGTATTGCCTCTGTGTACACAACTTTGCAGAAGGACAGTAGGGTTGAGGTCTGTTATTTTTCACCTCTATATATTATTTATTTATTAAATCCATTTTTGCTGTTAACAAGCATTTTATCTCTGGAGACACAAATCCACAGTTTGAGAACTTCAAAACTAAGCATCTCTGATTGTATCTTCTAGATTGAGAACTAAGTCCCACTAGGTAGTGTGAAGGGGCGAACTGGCCCCACACTGGGATGGACAGGGTTAGCAATACCCTCCTGTTCTCTCCAATTCCATGGCAGAGAAAGCCATGCCCCTGAGGCTTTGCTGGGCATGCTCCAACTGGCAGGCAGGTATAAAAGCCTGCAGAGATGCTCAGTCACGGCTGGAAGCTGAGGAGGGAGCTCAGGAGGCTCCAGCCCAGGAGCTGTTACAGCCCTTACCAGGGAAAGCTGAGGATCCAGGACCAGAGGCCCACAGCTATTAGGACCCCAAAGAGCGTCGGATGCCAAGGAACCCAGAGACCCTGGCATTCCTGGGACTTCGGCAGTTGGAGAACTGGTGAGAAGTGACGCAGGGAAGGTAAGGGAGTGGTACCTTCCACCACTGTGAGGTCAGCGTGTTTCGGCAGGATTCCCCGCTGATCCCGGGACGGACCACCCCACCCCAGACAGGGCCCTGGGTTGGAGCCTAGTGAAGGTGGGTGGACCTGGGCTCCCCCCTACAGGGGGTCACCAACTCCCCACACCTTTATTTCCAACGTCATAGTCCCTTGACTCGGCTCTTACCCCACAGAGTTAGTGGGACTCTGGCCATTGGGCCATGCTCCCATAGAGGCATAGAATATGGACCCCAGCCGCTAGGCCGCATCCTCCTGCCAGGGGAGGGGCATCTAGGGGGACTCTGGCCATTGGGATGTGCTGCTATAGGGGCATAGCATATGGACTCCAGCCACTAGGCCGCATTCTCCCACTTCGGGAAGAAGGTTTATAGGGACGCTGGCCATTAGGCCCCACAACATTGACTACCGAAGAGGTAGTAGGACTGGCGTAGACATGAGAGAAGTGGGGTTATCCCTCACCCTCCTGACTCAAAGAGGCTGACAGGGTACAACATCCACCACAGGCAAATAGAAAGATTAACCTAAATAATTGATACAGAAGCCCCTAGAACCCCATAAGATTGGGTCCCTAATCCGTGAATATTGCAACTCATTTACAAAACTCTTCTTAAACATTACATGAATATATTGTCTCATATTGTAGTATTAGAATTTATTATCCCTATTCCATGATATTTTTCAGCTATAAAGTATCTTAATTAAAACTATCTTTAGATAGGCTTTTTCTTCAAAAAGCATTTTATCAAAAAAATCCAATTTAAATTTTAAAGATCCTTTTTTAAAAAAAAAAAAAAAATCATTAATTTTTATCCACCCTGAAGAGGAATGATGTGCATGGGGGACTGAAAATGAATTGACCTGTGTTGCAGATTTGCCTGTACTATTATAATGGGTCCGGCACTTTCTATTCTTGTGGGGGGTTCAGGGCACTATTTCTTGCCCCTGAACAGGGTATTAACTACCCCACTAGTATCTTAGAGTAGGGGAGTGGAGAGGGAGGAACCCGGGCCCGCCCTCCACCCCGGGTCCCAGCCCAGGGGCCCTGAAGATAGCAGTAAACTACTTGAACTAGCTATTCCTTCCCCTGGGCTACTTCCCTCTCCTACCCTTCAGCTTGTGGGGCCTTCTGCCCTCTCTCTTGCACAAGCCAGGTGTCCCTTTACCTATGGTCTGGGTCTTCTTAGCTCCCCACAGCACTTCTCCAAACTCTCCTCTGCTTTCCTCCAAACTTCTCTCTACTCCAACTGCTCTCCGCTCCCACTCCTCCCAACTGCTCCAACTCCCTTCAACTGACTGACTGAAGCAGGGGGGGTTTATCATGTGCCTGGCTTCAGTTACTCTAATTGGCTTCAGGTGCCTTAATTGGCTCCAGGTGCTCCACCTAACTTTAGTAAACTTGCTTCCCTCTACAGGGAATAAGGCTTCCCTCTAACACTCTCCTGCTGCCCTCTGGCCATGCTGTATCACACCTGTAACACACTCAATGCTAAATGAAGATGTCTGTCCCAGCACTGAGTAAACTGAACCAAAGTCTGAAATTCTGCATCTTAACCTTTAGATCGAGAAAATTCAGGGACAGCAGTTAAAACAGAAAATTCTAACAAAAACATAGCGCTTTTATTAGTGACAGTGGGGCAAATTCAGACCTGCTCTGAATTTAGCCCCATGTGTTACTGCATAGGAAAACCAAGACATTTGGGACCATTACAATAAACTGTAACTTGCATGTAATTGACCTTTGTGAAGAGGCTTGAAAGTGTTGATTCTTATGCCACTTTTAATGGACTCTTGAAGAAATCCGATACATCCCCATTGATAGCTGAATCTCCCAGAATAACTTTTAAACTTCACACCCACTTGAAATTCTCCCGAATAGAAATATGATTTTTGGACACACTCCATCATATTTCAGTAATACGCAAAGATAGCCATTTCAGAAGTTTGGAAACAGAGCACTTCCTCTTTAAAGAACAGAATTTACATTTTTCCAGACATTGCCTAGGCAACACAGGCTTAAATAAAAAAAAAGTGTCACTAAAAGCAGAGTTCTCTTTTCTGGGAATCAGTGCTGTTATTTATTTCCCAGCTAAGTTCTGTTTCTTGCTTAATAAAAAAAAAAAAAAAAAAAAAAAAAAAAAGGAATGCCTTTAATGACTGTAATGATGCTGAACATTTTGATGCCCCACGTAAAAGAGATGGGATGCAAACAATGGAGTCTAGACTTTTCTAAAAGGGACAAAGGGTTAATTCTGTTTTTCATGTTTTTTTTCATTTCCACATCTGGGTATCTCTTGAAGATAGTTATTCAGTTAAATCTACATCTCCATAATTAAGGAAGTTACTGAAGGATTTTGGGGTGCAAATTTGAATCCAGAAAGACCTCAGACTTGAAGATTTCAATGGTAATACTCTGACACAATTTAACTAACAGAATCATAGTACCTTATTTATGATAAAAAGAAAATGCAAAATAAAAATGTGGAATTAAGACAAATGCTAAACGTCATCATTCAATTATGTTACTATGTCAATTTCCACACTTGCTTCCTTATGTTTGTTCATTGTCTATTTAAGTGGTCTCTCTGCACTCTAAGGACTTTGGGATCTAAGGGTTTTCTTTATATCCATCTCTAAAGTGCTTGGCACTCTACTTATGCTATACAAATAATGTTAAATCAGACATTTGTACATATGTAAAATTGTTATCACTAGTTAAACTTTTACATGGTACGTGTTACATGTTACTTTTACATAATTTAATATACGTTGTTTGGAATATGGCAGACTTAACTTGCTATTAAAAGCTTAAGTTTGCATCTCCTGACTTTTGTGTGCGCAAATTTGCAACTTTATTATGTTAATATATATTTTGCAGTGATGTGGCTGTTAGAGCATCTGACTGACAGATTCTTGATTGTGCCACTGATAGTCTGTGTGACGTTGGGAAAGTCACATATGTTCTCTGTACCTTAGTTTATACATCCATGTAATTAGAGAAATATTACTTCAGGCAGGCATTGTGAAGCTTCATTAAAGTGCTTGTAAAGCATTTTGAGAACTTTGGATAAAAAGCATTACCAAAGTGCACTGACCTTACTGTTACATTAAAACACACGTTTCCTGTAACTGCAGCATGATGGGTGTTTGTTTTGGGATTATTTGGCATTAAATGTGTATTTATGATTGTTTATAAATATAATATGGCTGTCACTTAATTGCAGTTAACTTGTGATTAACTCAAAAAAATTAATCACGATTTTAAAAATGTATCACAATGAATTGCACTGTTAATTTCAATTGGTATTCTATTGTTTTATTAAATATTTTTAGATTTTTTACATGTTCATATATATTGATTTTAATGACAACATAGTATACAAAGTAGACAGTGTTCACTTTATATTATTATTTTTATTACAAATATTTGTACTGTAAAAGTGGCAAACCAAATAAATAGTATTTTTCAATTCACCTCATACAAGTACTATACTCGTATAGTGCAATCTCTTCATGGTGAAAGTGCAATTTACAAATGTTAATTTTTTTTGTTACATAACTGCACTCAAAACCAAAACAATGTGAAATTTCAGAGTTTACAAGTCCACTCAGTCCTACTTCTTGTTCAGCCAATCACTAAGACAAACAAGTCTGTTTACATTTGCGGAAGATAAGCTGCCCACTTCTTATTTACAGTGTCACTTGAAAGTGAGAACAGGCATTCGCCTGTCATTTTTGTAGCCGACACCACAAGGTCTTTACATGCCAGATATGCTAAATATTTGTATGCACCTTCGTGCTTCAGTCACTGTTCCAGAGGACATGCTTACATGCTGATGACGCTCATTAAAAAAATCATGCAAGAATTAAATTTGTGGCTGAATTCCTTGGGGGAGAATTGTATGTCTCCTACTCTGTTTTACTGACATTCTACCATATATTTCATATTATAGCAGTCTTGGATGATGACCCAACAGATGGGCCTTGCACTGCCGGCTACAACAGTGCCATGTGAACACCTGTTCTTGCTTTCAGATGATAGTGTAAACAAGAAGTGGGCAACATTATCTCCTGCAAATGTAAACAAACTTGTTTGTCTGAGCGATTGGCTGAACAAGTAGTAGGACTGAATGGACTTGTAGGCTCTAAAGTTTTACATTATTTTATTTTTGAATGCAGTTATTTTTGGACATAATTCTATATTTGTAAGTTCAACTTTCATGATAAAGAGATTGCACTACAGTATTTGTATTGGGTGAATTGAAAAATACTATTGTTTTTTACAGTGCAAATATTTGTAATAAAAAATATACAGTGAGCACTGTACACTTTGTATTATGTGTTGTAATTGAAATCAATATAGTTTTGGATATTTTCTACATTTTCAAATATCTAAATGGTATTTTATTATTGTTTAACACTGCAATTAATCATGCAATTCAGTTTTTTAGTTGCTTGACAGCCCTAAAATATATAAAAGAGGAAGTATTTATAACAATTTGCGTGGATAGTTGAGGGTTTAAATATGAAGCTAGTGAACTGATCAGTCAGATCAAATATGTTTTAACATGTGGTTCTCTAAATCTAGACACCTAAATCTATAATTAAGCACCTAAAACAGGTAATCTGTATATTCACTCTTGCACCCTCCTAGGCACCTACATAATTTATGGATTTAGATGATTCATTTTAGGCATCTAAACTTGAATTCTTTTGGTTAATGTTTCAGAACTCAAGGTATTGAAAATAATTAATGTGGGAATTACTAGTGAAATGGCACAAAGGAGCTGGTTACGCACAAAATTTTCAGAAGTGCTTAAGTGACTTAGCAGCCTAAGTCGCACTTTCAAAGTGATTTAGGCAGCTAGGAACTCAAATTCCATTGACTGTCAATGAGTAGGGCCCTACTAAAGTCACATCCATGAAAAATGCACCACAGACCATGAAATCTGGTCTCCTCCGTGTAATCTGGTCTTGTGTGTACTTTTACCCTATATTACACAGATTTCATTGGGGGGGGGGGGGGGAACCAGTGTTTTTCAAAAAGGGGGTCCTGATCTGAAAAGCATTTGGGAGGGTCGCAAGATTATTGTGGGGGGTTGGGGTTGCAGTATTGCAATCCTTATTTCTGCGCTGCTACCTTCAGAGCTTGCAGCTGGAAAGTGGCAACTACTGCTGAGGGCCCAGCTCTGAAGGCAGCAGCACAGAAGTTAGGGAGGCAATACCATAGCATACCATCCTTACTCCTGCACTGCTGTGGGCAGCAGCTCTGCCTTCAGAGCTGGTCTCCCGGACAGCAGTAACTGCTCTCTCACTGCCCTGCTCTGAAGGCAGCGCCACTGGCAACAGCAGTACCAAAGTAAGGGTGGCAATACGACAACCCCTCTACAATAACCTTGTGACACCCCTCCTACAGCTCCCTTTTGGGTCAGGACCCGTACAGTTACAACATCATGAAACTTCATATTATCTAAAATCAAGACATGTATTATTATTAAAATCCTGTGACTGTGAAATTGACCAAAATGGACAGTGATTTTGGTAGGGCCCTATCAATAAGACTTAGACAAGTTATTGCTGAAAATGGGACTTTTAAACTCCTAATTCTCTTTTTTTATAAATTTTATCCTAGATCTAATTGTTTTATATTTCTAATGATGCACCCCAGCACTCATCCTTTTGAAAAACACTCAAAGCTAAGAGTTCAGAAGGAAAAACTGATAGTGTGTGGACTTGGAAAAGGGCAGAACTTTATCCTCTTTTAAAAGAACAAAGGGATTTGCAGTGATCAAGTTTAAACTGGATTGAGTTAATGCCACCAGTGACTTATTAGATGGATCTGCTTATGGAGGTCAAGTTTGTAATGTACGGAGAATTAAACAAAGTATCTAGAAATCTGATTATAATAAGTATTTTCAGACTTCTCAAAAGATTGGCTTATGAGCCATCTCCTCTGCAATTCGCAAGTATGTAAGCCATTTCCCATCCCAGGTGTGATTGTGCAAATTATTTCCCCTTCCATTCACAGTCACATAACATCCCTATGGCAATGACAGCAATTGCATATATAGAAAAGGAACATTAGGAAAAAGTTTAATGTAATTTTAACTTCTGCAATTTAATAACGGGAAGTGAGGAAAACCCAGCACCATTTGATGAAGCAACTCTCCACAGATCAGTTTGAGAACATTAAATGGAATTATACTCCAAAAGTGTTTCTTTCATATATCCATACAAGTAAACCACCCTTGCACATGATGGCTGGGATTTTTCAAGGAGGGATTACTGATGATACTAGTTTGTATTGTTTTTTTCTGGAAGCCATTAACTGAGTAACATAAGAGGACTATTGGTTAATGATGCTTCTCATACTTGATTAATTTGTAAACTCTTTAGTTTTCTTTCAAGAGATTGTGCATTGCAAGTTTCTTAAGGGAGGCAGAAATATAAGTATTTGAAGGAGTATAGATAAGGTCACAGTTTTTATTACAAGTAGGTGGGAATTTAGTAACTTCTTGTCTTAGTAACTCTGATATGTTTTTTGAGGAAATGGATTTGACTAATACAATAAGAAAATCTTTATTGCCTGCAAGTCAGGAAAAAAATCTCTCTCCTAAGCACAACCCCAGCCAGTGAGACTCCCTGCCATCAAAGGTTTAATCCCTTCTCCAGTTCTATGTGAATAGTTGGCCTCTTTATGATCATTAATTCACAAAGATGATCACTCACTTTTTTCCCCGCAATGATGGAGCATCAATATCTTCAATGCTAGTGCTAATCTCTGATTAATTCCTGGTGCTAATCTCTGATTAATTCCTGGTGCTAATCTCTGATTAATTCCTGGTGCTAATCTTTGATTAATCCCCTGATGTTAATCTCTGTCTCCAACTGCCAGTGGCCCAAACAAGGGTAATTTTGGGACTGCCTGCGTATCACCCCTTGTTCTGTGGAAATAGCAGCAAATGCTGAGGTCTCTCAAGAAAAGCAGGATGGTGTATAAGGGATGTGGGGGAATGTAGAAGTTTCTCTTCAAGTGATTGCTCATTCTGATTCCAGTTAGGTGTGTGCACACCACATGCATGGTAGTCGGAAAGTTTTTTCCCTAGTAGCACTCATCAGGTAAGTTGTGGAACCCCGTGGAGTAGCGCCTTCATGGCGCTCAATATATGACCCTGCTGACCTGACACCTTCTCAGTCCCTTCTTACCTCCATTGGTGACCATTGGAACTGTGGCATCTTGCTCAGCAAGTTCTATCTCGTTTCCCTAGCTTTGTTTGTTTGTTCTATATACATACTAGTTAGTTTTAATTTTAGTTAGTATTAGTAGTTAACAGTTGGGCTAGGGAGGTTACCCTCTGTCCTGACCACATTTTTCTTGGGAGGGCTTTCATGCCCAAGTCCCAGTAGTTGAAGCCCTGCAAGTCCTGCAGCAAGCCCATGCCAATGGGCAACGTCCACAACGTTTGTCTAAAGTATCTGGGGGAGGCTCACCAAGCTGATCAGAGCAGGGGTTTTGCCCTAGAACCAAAAAAGAGCAAGACTTTCACCTCAAGTAGCTCCTTGTAGATGCAGTACTTAGACTTCAGCCTCCACTGGCATGGCAAGACCTAGCGCCAAGTTCACTGGTACATAGCACCCTGGCAACAGTGGTGGATGTGGCACCATGGAAGACTCTGAGAGAGTCCTGCAGCACTGCCACACCCCAGAGCCATAACTGGCAGGATTGACCCGGTACCAGTACCGCTCCCGCTCCCCGGCACAGAAGTGGCATCGGAAACAAGGGAGGAGCAGCTCTCTGTCCCAGAGGAGCCAGCCAATGGGGTGCATCCTTGTGAGGAGCACCTAGCACCGAAATCTGCAGAGATGGCACTGTCGACTTGAGCCCCACAAGGGGGGCTGTCGAGTCACTGCCATTACACTCTCCAGCCCAGGTCATCGGAAGTAGAACTGTCATCCACCTTGGAAACCTTTGAGGCCACGAGGGACCTCGTTGCCATGACAGCACTGAGGTCACCCACCCTTCACACCAAGCCTGTGGCACTGTCTCAAGGCAAACCAGTGATGTTCCAGCCCTTGGCACCGCTGATAGGATTGTGTCACTACTCGGAGTCCTGGCACAGGTTGCAATTGCACCACGGAGGCACCGGTTGCAATTGCACCTCATGGCACCACTCTCCAGTGTCAAGACACTGCTCCCCAGTGCGGTGCCGCTCGATGGATCAGCTCCACTCTGCACTGTCTTGACCTAAGCTGTCCTGATCCTGGTCTTTAGGCACGCGGGCAGGATCTAGATACTCGGAGACATCGGTCAGGCCATGGAGGCTCTAAAGTATGAGAAGGACCGTGGCCTGCGCAGTGGCCATTTTGGACCCCGTGGGCCGAATCTAAAGGCTCCTGATTGGCCACCTGTGAACTGTGAGTGCTTCTGCCAGTCGCTTCCCCCTCTCCCTGTAGGGGAGCCGAGGAGGCGCCATGCCCCCACCCCCATAGAACCAAAGTATAGAACCGAAGCATCAGGGGTTAGCACAGAGGAGATCCACAAGGCAAAATAAAAAATAAATCTGATTGTGTCTAACATTCCCTGTACAAATAATTTCTTCTAGAAGAAGACAAAACAAGGAGTAATGGTCTCAAGTTGCAGTGAGGGAGGTTTATGTTGGACACTGGGAAAAACTTTTCACTAGGAGGGTGGTAAAGCACTGGAATGGGTTACCTAGAAAGGTGGTGGAATCTCCTTCCTTAGTTTTTTCTAAGGTCAGGCTTGACAAAGCCCTGGCTGGGATGATTTTGCTGGGGATTACTACTACTTTGAGCCGGGGGGATTGGACTAGATGACCTCCTGAGGTCCCTTCCAACCCCAATATTCTATGCTTCTATGAATTTTTATTCCTGATTCATTGCTGCTCCGTGTCTCCTTCTCCCAATTTTAAGTTTTAGCCTTCCCATTGGATCTTTTGGTCAGGTGCTCACTCCTTTTCTTTTACCTGTGGGCTTGTTAACCCTTTACAGGTAAAGCAAGCAGAGAACAGACACCAAGAGGGATTTTACAGCTAGCTGGTTGGCTGGGTGCTTATAAAAGGGGGCTTCCGCCCACCCTTCCTTTATCACAGGGGCAGTGGTGGTGGTTAGTTAGGAGCTAAGGGACGAGGGATTCTATTCCCGATGCTTGTTAATCCCCAAGGCCAAAGAGGGTCTCAGACCCTTTCTAGATCTGCGCGGACCCAACATATTAATGGGAAGGTTGAAGTTCCTCACGGTCCACCTGGGCACCATTATCCCCTCCCCGGATCTGGGAGACTGGTATGTCGCCCTCGAGATGAAGAACACATACCTCCACAGAGCAATTCATCCTGCAGATCTGCACTTCCTACGCTTGTGGTTAACCACAAGCATTACCGATTCACTATCCTACTATTCGGCCTCTCAGTGCATGTTGGTCATTCCTTCATTGACAGCAGGTGCAAGTATACCCCTACCTTGACGACTGGCTGCTCATACATTTGGTTAGGTACACGTTCAAATGACTGGGTCGTCTCCTTAACTTTAGGACAGTACAGATCTACATGGGACTTTGCATCTCGCTCTTATTTCGAAAATGAGCCAAACTGAAACTCCCTGATCCAAATGCTACCCCCAAACTTGGGGAAAGTTTGACTCCAAATCCAAACTTCACTGATCACAAAATCTCTAGTTTTAAATTTCAGATATTTGAAATCTACTTAAGACACCTATTTACTGACGCTTGTGTGCCTCATTTTTGAGTACATATAAAGGTTCACAAGTAAATACTAATGTGAGAATTAGGCCTACAAATTTACTCTAATTGTGAGCTCAACTGTAAAAAGTATGCGAAAATTTATAAAATGTCTCAGTAACCTATAACAACAAATGTTGATGAGAAGGTGCGACACTGAATTAGTCTTGTTTTTTTTAAGGTCTACTTAAAGTATAGTTCAGGTCTGTGCTGAAATCATGCTTAGTAAAAATAGAGGATGTAGAACCAGACGTTAATGAACCATGTGAATGTGTATTAGGTCTAACTGGTGGACAAACAACAAGGAGATGGACTAGCCACCATCACTCCCTTTTTGGGTCCTTAAAGAAAGAGACTTGGGGCAGGTAGGGAGATGGAAGAACAGACAGGCTCCTGGAGCGAGCTTCGCCCTCATGGCTGTCATCCCCTGGGACCCTTCTTCATTCTGATCCTGAGGGATGTCCTGACCAGACCGGGCCACAGAGCGGGATCCAGATGACATTGCCACCTCACCAGCTCCAGATGAATCCCACTGAAGATAGAATGGGATCCCATTTTAATAACAGCAACAGCAGTTCCAGCCTGTTTCAACTAACTTATTTTCTTTCCCCCAAAAGGACAGTTATTACCATCTTTAATACCATCTAAAAGACTGTCAAACAAGGGATTTTTTCCTTCTAAAAACTCTCCAGGGAAAGGAAACAAGGGATATTGTTAAAATGAAAGCATTACTTAATACTTTTCATTTCCTTTAACTGTTTTTCCTTTTTTTAATCTTAATAAAATGTTCCAATGATTTTAATGGTGTGTTTGTCGTGGTACGAAGAAAGGTCTCTGTACACCAAACTTTTGACCTTTGTTGAATGCTGTCTAATGTTGGACAGTGACTGGGTTATGTTTACCCTTTGACCCACTTATTACATCTAAATTAATACAACGATACTAGTAGGAGGATGTTGTGGAGGTCTCGGTAAAGTGTTGGATTATGAAAGGAGAATCAGGTTGTATTTTTTGTGTATTATATCTCCACAACGGGGAGTAACTGAAGGCACACATTTGTCATAGTAACAGAACTGATTCTGAACTGTAATGCAATCACAGTGATGACCAGTTTACTTAGTATGCTCACAGGCATTTATTATTAACAGTGTTACAATATTATGCATGTTATAATGGAGAAATATGCACGAAGATGATAGGAATAACAAAATAATATTGCTATATGAGATTGCTCTACTAATAAACTATACTTTGCCTTCTTTCTGTGTGAATACAACCTTTCACTTAATGCTCAGGTAACGGTTTATTGTTTCTGATTATTTACATCACTATTGTCAATTGGGTACTATATAAGTCATTGCTCTGTAGTGTATGTACAGCACTGAATGACTGAAGTTGAGATGCCAATTACTTGACTGTGGCAAAATTATCAAACTTTACATTAAAAAAAAATTTTTAAATTGAGTATCAGTCGCCAATGTGATCTGTGCTGTACAAAAATGTAAGAAGATGAGCCCGTTTCTTCAATCTGTGGTTCCAATCCTGCAAGCCATCTAACTATGGAATTTATATTCCCAGAGTTATAGGATTAGGCCCTAATTTAAACAAATAAAACATTTTTTTATATAATATAAAAAAAATCATACACACGGTCATGCTACAAGCACAAATCAGCAGTGATATCTAGGAAAGATCACCAATTAAAAGGCCTCCTGGAAAAAGTTCAAAAGAAAGATTTAAATAGAGGATTTGATGTATAAAAACAAGTAAAGACTGTAATTTTGTTTTTAATAATTTGGGAGGAGGGGCTGTTATAGTTCTGGAACTTTACAATAAAATAGTTCTTTGTTCAGTCACAATTGTTCAGATAATTTCATCTGGAATAACTCAGTTTATTGTAACTCAGCAATAGTGGTAGTTCACCTAATATGTGGATTTTCTGTAGCAGTTGGTATCAAAAATCCTGAAGCAAAAAGCCTCCATCAATCAAACTGCCTAATTTGCAGTTATGAAAAAAGGAAACCACTTGGGCACTGATCCTTCAAGGAGTTGATCAGCCTCAACTCCTAGTGAAATCAACAGGAGCTCAGGATGATCAGCACCTCAGAGCAGGGGTCTCCAAACTACAGCCCGGGGGCCGGATCTGGCCCGCGGTGTCGATTTGTCCGGCCCCAGCTGAGCAGGTACTTGGAGAAGCCACTGCTGCCCCCCTACATGAGCTGCTGCTGGCGGCCCCATGTGCGGAGAGGTGAGTGCTCCCGTGGTGTGGCTGGAGGAGCAAAGAGGGTGGGGATTGCGGCAACAGTGTGTCTGGAAGAGCAAAGTGGGGGGGGGGTCACGGCAGCAGCTGGACAGCAAAGGGTGGGGAGGCAGCAGAGGCCAGAGGAGCAAAGTGGGGGAGGCGGCAGCAGCATGGCTAAAGGAGCAAATGGGGATGGATGCGGCAGTGGTCAGAGAAGCAAAAGCAGGGGGTCCGCGGCAGTGGCCCGCAAAGCCCCTTCAAAAATCTAATATGGCCCTCGTCTCAAAAAGTTTGGAGACCCCTGCCTCAGAGGATGGGGCCCTCTAGCAGTATGGGGAAAAAAATGATACTGCTTTCCCAAATGTAAAGTGTGTGTATGCTCTGCTGAACACCACGTGCTGTATTTATCTTATTTCTAGAGTTCTCTTTATTAGTTATCGCTAATGTTTCAAATGGCTGTTTCCCCTTCCCTCTTTACCCCGCCTCCCAAAATACCCCAGAACAAAACTTATTAGTTTAACTTAGATAAAAGTATATGTAGATTTTTAATAAAATTTCTGGGCTTTACCCTTTTAACCCAAAGAATATCTATAAATAAATGATAATGTCTGGGATTTCCACAGCCTAAGAGCTGCTATAAATAGTTCTAAACATTTTCCCACTTCATGCTTTTGAAAAGAACATTCTTTACTTCCTTTCTTAGAGAACCCCTGGGAATAATGCTAGATCACAACTCAGAAAATATGTATATTAGGAGAGTTTAACAGAGCTAACAAACTTGCTAACAGCAGCTCTCAAATTAATTTCACACAGGAGAAAGGGTTAAATATATTCTGTTGCAAGTTCACATTCATAATTCACACCAAAATGTCCCGCTAATCGTTTGTTGCATGTGTCTATTCACTTAGTCTGTAATTATTTTTTTTTCATTTTACTAAGGAATTATTTTTTTTTCCTGGCCTCACAAGCAATAGTGGAATTTATTTGTATTTACATGATATATGGGCATGCATTTGACATTCTGTAGATCTAACACTAAAGCAAAACACATCCCTTCATATTTTTTAAAACAAACTGGATAGCCTTCTAGAGACATCTGTTTGACTTCAATGTTGAAATCAAACTATTCAGATTAGACAAAGTTTCTATCTAAAATCTCTGTTCTCTAAGTTTTTTCCCATGACAACAGAATCCATAGCTGCAGGCTAAGTGCTTTGTGAAATTGCCTAAATCTCTAGAGAAAGGTGCCAAGTGCCTGAGTTGCAGCACCCCCTGCAGGAGGTGAGCCATGTAGCAAAGAACGCTTTGAGTGTAGAAGAAAATAGTTGCAGCTGCCCTTCTGAAGCGTGACAGGGCAATGTAAGGACAGAACGGTATAAAAGAATTGCTCTGTGACTATTTATAATAATGAAAGCCAGGGCCTCATCACAAAAAAAGAAAAAATGAAAGAAAATGGACATTCACTTCTTGTGCAAATTAATATAGTTGTAAAAGGGATTGTAAATCTGAAGCCCAGGAGGAATTAATTCTAAAGAAAAACTGTATAATTGGTGTATGGTAAATGTGACAAATATAGCTCCCTGCCACTCTGCCCCTCACCCTTTTAGAATATCCTCTTATCTGACCCTTAAACTCTTACAGTCCTTTTAATTAGACAAGCTCCAAGTATCTGTGCCAGTCTTGACTTGAAGTTATTTGATGCAAGTACAGTTGGTGACCTGAAAAGACTGAAATTTACTGTTACAGGGGACAGTAAGAAATTATTCTAGGAAAGCAAATCAGAAATCCTCTTCTAATGGACAGTCCCTTGCAACATTCAACTATACAGAATAGCTTCCAGCTGAAAAATATGGCAAGTAGAGCCTGATAGAGCAGTTCAATTTCAGTGACCCTGAATGGCTCAAAAAGCATACATATGAAAACAAAAACTCCCAAATGTTTTTAAACCATTATAGAATATAGAGTTGTTTACTGGAAATGTTTCATGCATGGCTTACATGTATGCAAAGATCTAGTTAAACATTAATGAAAGACCAGATTCAAAACACACTTTAAAATGGGGTCTAAAAACTGGCAGTAATGTGGAGTTCCTAAAGTTAGATGGCAGTAACTTTTGTAAACAAGAAGCGTGAAAAGAGGAAATCCTAACCCCACAGGACCTCCAGTAAAACAAGACCACCTCTGCTCTGTGAGGTGCAAAAAGTATGATCATAGAGATTAACCAGTCAAAAATATATACTGGATGCACCCCAGTGTGAAATGCCTTGCAAGTCACGCATAAGGGAACACGAGAAACAGGACATGTGAAACAGGAAAGGGGCCATGGAGGGAAAACTCTGTGATGCACTGTTCTACAAAATGCTCTCTGACAGTCACCATTGCAGGAACATTGTCACTAGGTTCAATTGTTGTTACAAAACACACCATTAAAGTCATTTATGCCCTATGGTTAATATCAGGAGTGCAGTCCAGAATAGCAGAGTAATATCTTGCTGACTTCATATCTGCCACAATCTTCTGTTTGACGTTTGTGGCCAGGAACTGTATGATCTCATTTTGAATTTTTCTTCTGAGGTAGTGGTGTGTGTGACTTGGGTGGTGACTCTCCTTAGATGCTTCTGGAGTACAGCATCAAACTCAGCCATCAGCTCCACAATTTTAAGGAAGTTTCCATTGTTTGGCACACACAGCTGATCTTAAGTGCCACCCAGTGCTAGATTTTGGGTAGCAAGCATTCTCACAATGACAATGAGCTTTTTCAGAATATTTTGCCATTAAAGAGACTCTGATGCAATCTTCTCTTGATGTTGATAATCTATGGTGGCCTTTAACCTTAGTTTCATCTCAAACTCCTTCCACCTATGGAATGCTCTCTGGTGATTTGCTGCCTTCTCATGGCATGCCAGATTTCTAGTCAGATTTTTCCAATCCTTTGTTCCTGTAGAACCAAATGTGGCTCGAACATTAGACTGGAAGAGTGTGCAACAAAAACAGTATGCAGCATTCTGGGTTTTTGAGTATATAAGCCACACCCTCTCTACTATGTCACCATTGGGGATTTCACGCCAGTAATGTGTTGGATGGAAACTTCTATTTTAATTGTCCCTGGGGAACATGAAGGTTTTTCACTTGCTGTGGCCCATGCAGTACAAGAAAGTCCCTCAGGCTACTGTTCAAGTGGCTCCACAGTCCTGGATAATCTAGACTTAAGGAACTAAACTCAGCAGCAGCTGTTTCTTGTGCCTCCACTACTTTTCTCTGATCTACACTTTTCTTTAGGAATGTGCATGGTTATATCCATTTGAAATAGAGATATGGATCCCGTAGTAGCTACCAGGTCACCAGCACTCTAACTGGAAGATCAGGCATCTCCTCACCACTCACATTGTCACTGGGGCCAGAAGGCTCACCGTGAACATTTGTGTCTATGTATCTCAGGAGAACTCCTTCCTCCTTAGACAGAAAAGCTTCTCCTTTGATTGCTTTCTTTTTCTGAATGCTGCCCCAAAAAAGCATTTTCTTCTTTCACTCATGACTGCTGCTCTGTGCCAGCTATAGTGGCTCTCAACACTCAGTTGAAGGGGACAAATAAGCAGGCTGGTTACATGAACTGAGTGAGGGAAGGTATCAGGTCTTAAAGGCCTAACTGGCTCCTATTGCTACAGTTGGCTGTCTGTTCTCAGGTGGGTTCAGGAAAGCAGCAGGAAACAGGAAGCTTCCTGAGAAGCTGGTGTTAATCACTCCAGGTTCCTGGGGGTGTTCGAGAGGTATATAAGAGGCTCCTCCTCCTCTCTCTCCCTGTAGCTCCTGCTGTTTTCTGTTATTCCCTCTCACCTTTTCTCCTGCCTGCCTGTTAGTCTTTTATCATCAAACATTGTTTTTAACTTTCACAGTATTAATCTATAGCAGTCTGTGTTCCAGGAAGTGGCAATCCCATTCTTTTCTCGCACCTGGGCCATATTTGTCTATATAGCCCTCGTTGCTGTGATATCTGGGTGCCTCACAATCTTTAATATATTTATCTTCAGAAAGCTACTATAATACCACATGTAGCAAGGACATTTGAACTCTGAGCCAAACTGATCATTTCAAAAGATGAGTAAAATGCTGAGTTGGCTTAGTCCCAGGAGAAGCTTTGTTGCTGTACCCTAAATAAACTACAATGGGCAAACAAGGAGTTACAGTGATCAAACTGGATTATCAAAAATCATGAATTAAAAGATCCAGGTGGGCCATAGAGAAGAAAAAAGGCAGAGTTTGGCAGTGTCCTGAGACGGAGTCAGTCCAGAAGGATATAGGAGAGTGCTGGAAGGCAGGTATATTAGTCTCAGGATGTGCAGGTCCCTGTTCCCTGGATAGCCAAACAAAGGCTACTCCAGGCCAATCAAGACACCTGGGGCCAATTAAGAACCTTCTAGAAAGGAGTAGAAACAGCTAGCCTAATTGGGACACCTGTAGCCAATCAGGGACTGGCTGAAACCAGATAAAAACCTCCCAGTTAGTCAGGTGGGTGTGGGTGTCAGGAGCTGAGAGAGGAAGTTGTGCTGTTGCCGAGACTGAGTGGTGGACAACATATCATACAGAAGGAAGGAGGCCCTGAGGTAAGGGTGAAGTGGGGTTTGAAGAAGCGGAGACTGCTGTGGGGAAGTAGCCCACGGAATTGTATTGTTTTGTGCCTAAAAGGTCAGCCATCTTAGCTGATACTATTAGGGTCCCTGGGCTGGAGTCCGGAGTAGAGGGCGGGCCCGGGCTCCCCCCTTTTCCATCTTCCATACTGGCCTGTGATGAAGGTAACCCACTAGGCGGTGACTCTTGCCAATTATACTGAGAAAGGGAGGTCACTCTGGGGCCTAGATGAGTTTCTGAGGCCCCTCAATCTGCCAGGAAGCGCAGGGCCCACAAGTACAAACTTGGAGCTTTGTCACAGTCCCTAAGAAGGTAAATGAAATGTTTAGAGAGACAGAAATCTATATCTGAATCCAAATAGGACACTAAAATCAACAAAGTGGAGCAAGGAAAATAATGTTGGTTTATGACAAAACTACCAAAAAACAGCTAGAAAATGAATTTCCCCAAATACAAGGAGACTCTCAATAAAAATGTGACTGGTATCACTGATTTTACTTCATAAAACAGTGATTAAAGAGAGTTATGGGACAATCATGGTATTTTTTTTATGTCTGTTTTAACTTAAAAGTGCAGGTTTCTATCTGTATCTCACTCTCCTCTATCCTTCAGGCATCTAGGAACAGCACACACACATACCAACTGCCTAAGAAAATCTTGACTTCAACCTGTATAGATTGACCAAGATAGCAGCCACCTGTGCCTCTTCTAAAGAAAACTGCCAGCCTGGGAAGAAGCACCTCCTGTAGCCTCAATATTAGGGCTCAAAGGAAAAAAGGGAAAGGAATCGAGGGAGACCAACAGATCGGTTACATATCAAACTAGCATATTCAGTGCCGAGTTTCCCTCTTCCCTCCTGCAGAACCATGTGTCTGTCATCTGCCTATATTTAGAGTGGAGTGGGAAAAGGTAATTCCTTTATGCAGATAATTTTGATATTTTGTAATCTGGTTTCATTCTGATTAGGAATGAAAACTAAAAATTTAGACATTCTCCATGAAAGGAAATAGAACCCTGGCTTCAGAGCAGTCTGCATAGTGGGCTGCCCCAGAACTGCAGAGCCTGAAAGTAAGGGCTACCCAATAGCACTCTACTCCTGAGGTGAGCTGGTAGGACACCAGGCAGGTTTCCATCAGAACTTTGGTGAAATTGAACCCATCTCTGAGAATAGTTTACATTTGCACTGCTACAGACTAGGGACCGAATGGCTAGGCAGCAGTTCTGCAGAAAAAGACTTAGGGGTTACAGTGGATGAGAAGCTGGATATGAGTCAACAGTGTGCTCTTGTTTGCCAAGAAGGCTAACAGCATTTTCAGCTGCATAAGTCGGGGCACTGCCAGAAGATCGAGAGATGTGATTGTTCCCCTCTATTCAACATTGGTAAGGCCTCATCTGGAGTACTGTGTCCAGTTTTGAGGCCCACACAACAAGAAGAATGTGGAAAAATTGGAAAGAGTCCAGAGAAGGACAACAAAAATGATTAGGGGCCTGGAGCACATGACTTATGAGGAGAGGCCGAGAGAACGGATTGTTTAGTCTACAGAAGACTGAGGGAGGATTTGATAGCTGCTTTCAACTACCTGAAAGGGGGTTCCAGAGAGGATGGATCTAGACTGTTCTGTGGTTCCAGATGACAGAACAAGGAGTAATGGTCTCAAGTTGCAGCGGGGAAGGTTTAGGTTGGATATTAGGAAAAACTTTTCTACTAGGAGGGTGGTGAAGCATTGGAATGGGTTACCTAGGGAGGTGATAAAATCTCCTTCCTTAGAGGCTTTTAAGGTCAGGCTTGACAAAGTCCTGGCAGGGGATGATTTAGTTGGGGATTGGTCCTGCTTTGAGCAGCGGGTTGGACTAGATGACCTCCTGAGGTCCCTTCCAACCCCGATATTCTATGATTTCACCTAACTGGCAAATTCCAACAAAACAGTGTTTTATCTGAGTTTTTTTGACTAGTCTGCTACCACTTCTAATCTCTCTTCTTCTTTGATGCTGCTGTCAAGAGGGAAGCAATCACTGGACATTAGTAAATTTCATCTACTCCTCTCTTCCACAACCTCAGTCCCCTCAAAGCAGAGGACTGAGTACCTCACACCTAACAGGGGAGAGATGGGACGTTCCTGATCCTACAGATACATGCCGACTCACTGAAAACCAAAATAGTGTTGTAAAAGAATTCCTATTTACTTTAAGAACTGGCTAAAAGGACAAATCCCAGATCAATTTAGTGGTCCATTTAACTCAATTTACTGCTGCTAGCAGTGACCAATGCCATATAATTCAGAGAAAATCATAAAATTCCATGATATATAAAATTGGGCAAACCAAGTTCAAGTGTAAACTTCCTGACTCAGCTACAGGTTCAGTAATTTTATCCTAAGTAATGTAACTGCAGAGGCTATTTATCAATTTCCTGTGGGAACAGGAATTACAGGTGAGTTTTCACAACTCGTAAACTACACAGACTAAAGTAGAGCTCTTCCAAAGAAGATTTTTCCATAAGCTCAAAGATCAAAATAAATTAATAGATACTACTGAAAAATTCATCAACTGAATAAAATATGGGGATAGTATAATCTTCTGGTAATTTGTTATTTTGATCTCTGTTATATTTTTTCAAATTTTAGGAGGCAAAGTTAATTTTTGGTGTGTGATATAAATCAGCTGAAGTATCAGTGAGTGAAGGAGGAGGATACGGTAGTGACAAATTATTGAGATTAACTGTTTACTTCCAGACTTTCTAACTCTGGATTTTTAAAGAGGTGTTTAATTTCTAATATAGGAAGAGTAATATTTTGGGGGGTTTTGATATTAGCTGGAGTCAGAAGCATACTTGCAACCTTAACGGTTTTTAATGAAGGTTTTTGCTTATGAATCTTGGTGTACTGTTTCTGAAGGAGTTGGTTATGCAAAATGGGATATTGCACTTTCTGGCTGCATGGGAAATGTCTTGCTTTTAATGAGTTGCCAACTTAATGACCTGTGGGATTTCAAAGTTCCCTTTTTAATTTAAAGGAAATGATTAATATATCTGTCTTCAAATATAATGACATTATTGTGAAAAAGGAATTCCATTCATTCATTATGTTTCTAATTTAAATGGGTTGGGCTGGACAGCTGGAGGCCAAGGGGAAGAAACTGATTGGACAAGGAGCCAGGATGGAGGACTGGGGAAAACAGACTGAGTCACAGCATGGAAACTAAGACTGGCCTGAGGAATGCAGTATTGAACTGGGAAAGAAGAGCGAGGGATGGGCCAGGAATAGGTTAGAGAGGTACTCTCTAACATTTTTAAACCCAAGATCACTTTTTGAATTTAAGGGCAACCCAGGATCTACCCTTCCCCGAGGCCCGGGTCCTTCCCCAAAGCCCACCCCGCTCACTTCATCCCCCCTTTCTCCATTGCTCACTCTCCCACACCCTCACTCACTGTCTCTGGGCTGGGGTCAAGGAGTTCACAATGTGGGAGGAGGCTCTGGGCTGAGTGTTGGGTAGGGGGTTGGGATGCATGAGGGGGTGAGAGGTGCGTGTTCTGGGAGGGCGTTTGGGCTCAGGAGGGGGCTCCAGGCAGGGGCAGAGTGTTGGAAGTGCGGAGTGCTGGCTCTGAGAGGGGTGGGACTGGGGTGCAGGAGGAGGTATGGGGTGCTGGATCTGGAAGGGGGGACAGAGATGGGGCATGGGTTTGGGGTGCCGGTTCTGCAAGGGGGATCACGGCTGGGGGTGGCCTTCCGCTGGGTGGCACTTATGGGTGGCTCCCAGTCGACGGCGCAGCGAGGCTGTGGCAGGCCGGAAGGGGTCAACGTGCCTCTGCGGCCCCTGGGAGGGGACACGAGGGGCATGTGGCTCTGCATACTACCCTTCTCTGCAGGCACAGCCCCCAAAGCTTCCATTGGCCACAGTCCCATTCCGGCCAATGAGAGCTGTGGGCGTGGTGCTTGCAGGCAGAAACAGTGCATGGAGACCCTCCCCCACCTCCCGCATGGGGCCACAGAGGCGTGCTGGGAACTTCTGGGAGTGTTGTGGGGCCATGGCAGGCAGGGAGCCTGCCTTAGCGGCTGCCCTGCTAGACCACTGGAAATCATGAGAGAGGGGTTGGTGACCACTGGGTTGGAGGAACAGAATAGAAAGGCTCAACCTAGAGGTGGGGCGCGTGGGGAGGGAGATTAGGAAGAAGAGTCCCACTACAGCACATTGCCCTCCAGAGCCCGGAATAGAATACAAGATTCCTGAACCTGCTGTTCCTCTGCAGTCTGAAAATATTTGTGTAAATCACTGGCAAATGTGTCTCATTCCCCTGTAGTGCCAGTCCACATAGAGGATGACAACCTATTATTGCTATCAGTTATTCCATTAGCCCAAGTGGCAGGGGTATTTGAGGTAGAGCTAAAGGAAGAACCTCATGATGGAATTTCTGTTATTTCAGTTTGCTTTTTTAAACAGTTAGGAAATTACACACAAGAAAAATCTGTTAAAACAACGTTAAGGGTGTAAGTCAAACACTCAAAAGTTTGCATGGGCAGTCTTCATTCTGGCATTTGCTATCTTAATTTGGTCACGTGTATATGCATTATAATACAGCCTTTAATAACATGATCACCTACTATTTTTGACAAAGGATTCATTCGGGACTCAAGCCTATTTGGTGCCCACATTCTCAATGGATTCCTTGAAGGACCAAAAAAGAAGAGAGGGATCAACTAAATCAGGGAGATAACAAATGAAAAAAAAATAGAGCGTGCAGGTCAAAGATTCAAAATCAGACCCTAGAAGGCCACCGAGCAGAAAACACTCGTGCCCACCACTCCTTGAAGGAGTTCAGCAAACTAGTGAGTGCTTCCCAGAGGAACTCTGCCTGGAGATGTGAACAAACTACTGACTGGAAATGAGCCCTCTGCTCACAGAGCACCCCTCTATACACATCCAGCTTCCTCCTCGAGAAGTGAGGGATAGCCATCTTTTCCAGAGCCAGGAGGAGGTTAATGAGAAGGTTGCATGACTTTATGGAGCTATGCATGGGGTGGGCATAAATGAGATGCAGGGAGAAGTTCAGGCAGAGTCTCAGTAAGAGGTTCTGGAGGAGCCGGAAGCAGGACTGCAAACCTAATGCAATCTACACAGCTATGTACCAGGGTCTCCCTCTCACCACAGAAAGGACAAGTGTTCAGAGAGTTTGTGAACTGAACCAGGTACATGCTTCTGCTTACGGTTCTATGGAGGAGCCAGCAATTAATATTCCTATCAGGCCACTAGAAGGTGTATACTATTTGCAGTACTGAGGAGAGATGGGTCTAGGCCTGCCCCTAACTGAAGACCCATCTCCTCAGGAGCCCGAGGAAAACAAATGAAAAAGAGGAGCAGGAATATGGTCAGAGCTAAAGAATCAGGAATACGGAGGGGAACACTGAGCAGAGAACCCCAGACACCATCCACTGCTCATCAAAGACATCCAACGAACTAGTAGACACTTCCCAGAGGAACTCTGCCCAGAGATGTGAGCAGACATGGGACCAGAAATAGGCCCCATCATCAGAGTACTACCCTGTCCAGCTTCCTCCTCTTGGAGTAATGGATCATCATCTTGACCACTGCTAAGAGCTAGTCCCGTGATTTTGTTGGGTCGCAGATAGAGTGTGCATAGATCAGAAGGTATGGGGAAAAGTGCAGCCAGAACCATAGTAAAAGGTTCTGGAGGAGCCAGAAGGGGGGGGGGGGGGGGATGCCATTTGACACACCCTGCATAGCTGTGCACCATGGTCTCCCTCTCACCACAGAAAGGACAAGTGTCAGGGGAATACTTGAACTGCACTGGGTACATGCCCATGCTTACAGCTTCCTTAAGGAGCCATCAACTAATACCATGACTGGGCCACTGGAAGGTGTGTGCCTCTTATGGTTCTGAGAAAGCAGCAGGCCTAAGCCCACCAATAGCTAAAGGGCCTCCCCTTAGTCAAGGGGGAAGGACCTGTGGACGTGGGCCAGAACTGAATGCTAGGAATAACAAGTGAAAAACATTGGGACAGATGGGAAGTTCATAAGGTAAAAACTGGGAATCAGAAGCGGATACTGAGCAGACGATGCTGACAGTGCCTACTTCTCCTCGAAGGCGTCAATGTACACTGCCCAGTGGAACTGTGCTCAGAAGCGTGATCACACAAGGGATCAGATGTTGGTCTCACAATGGCAGAGCATCACTCCATCTAGCTTCCGTCTCCTGTTGCGATGGATGGCCATCTTTGCCAGCTCCAGGAGGAGGTTCACTAGGTCTTGCAACTTAATGGGGTCACAGATGCGGTATGTAAATCAGGTGCCAGGAGAAATATCAACCAGTAAGAGGTTCTGGAGCAGCCAGAACAGTGGCCGCAACCTGACACATCGTACATACATGTGTGCCAAGCTCCCCTCCCCATTGCCACAAAGGACAGTTGTGCGCCAGGTATATGCCAGTGCTTATGGCTCCATAGAGGAGCCACTAACACCCCTGGTGGGCTGCTGGAAGGTGTGTAATGAATGAGGTGTGGGAATGCAGGAATAGAAAGGATGGGCTCATGGTTAAGGCAATTGAATGGTGCCGTGAATACTTGGATTCTATCACTGTCTCTGCCACAGAGTTCCTATATGATGCAGAACAGGTCACTTAAACCAAATGTTTCCCAGATGGGCACTAGCCAGGTGTTCCTCATTGCTGGGTGCCTGTTAGTGTGCTTTCATCACCAGAGCACCCACTCATGTCACGATTTGGCATTGCAGAGACTCTTTCTCTCTAGCATTCCCTTATTCCACAATGCTTCTGTCGCCTAGCTGTCTGGCCAGGTCAGTGCTCAGTCCAGTCCCCTTCTGTGGTTAATAGAAAAATTAAATCTTAACTCAAATTAGCCACCAAGGCATTAAAGTTCATGATGTAAATATTAGTTCTTCACAGAGAACCACAGACAATGTGGTCCAGTCTAGGCCCCTGACTAGGCCAGGTTATTTAGGTTAGGGCAGGGATAACTTTCTTTCCCTGTCCTGGCTTCACCTTTCACTGGCTCCTAAAGGCAGACAGCCCTTTTTATCTGTCTTGCTGGGCATTGATTGGCCTCAGCCTGCTTCCAGCCCTTATAAGTGCTGAAAGGCCAACTCTTGCTGGTTCTGCCTACATTTGATCATCAGAGGTCTCTCTAGGCAACCTATGTAGATCTAAACTTGCTGCTCTTCCCTACCAAGAGGGCACCTTCTTAGTGCAGGAAGTGCCACGGTGGTGGGGCCTTTGGCCAGGTGTAGCAAATGCCTACTACAACCTCCCACAGTGCTCAAATTGATACCCTAGGGTCTGATATGGGGATGTGATGAGCTGTGGAAGCTGTGCTTTGAATGTAAAAAATTCTAAGTAATCTGAAAAATCAGATCCTAGTCATTTTTAATTAGGCACACAAAATTACGGAATACTTTTGGCCTTCTTCTCTCTGTATTTCAATTCCTTATTTGTAAAATGGGGATAATACAACAGCCACTTATCTTCACAAGAGGGGTAGTGAAGCATTCTGACACTAAAGTGATGCACACCATAGAAGAGCCATGAGAAAATTTATAATTCTGTCTTTAGAACAGGGTTTGAGTACTGTGCACTAAATAAGGTATGGAGGGACACACTGAACAATAAAGAAAAAACACAATATTTAAAAGTGGCCATGTAGAAGTCCTATACAAAATACCATATGATCACGTAATTAGAGACTTTATTATAATGCATGTGCACTGGGGTGGGGGAGGGGGAATTTAAGTGGCAAAGTCACATTTGCTTCAGAATTCTGTCTTTCCAGGGGCAGAAAAAATTAATTTCCAGCCTTAGCAGAGCATAAAATATCAGACCACAAGATCATAATATTCTGATTACTACCTTGCTTTTTCTCCTCCATTTGAGTTCTGAAAAAATCTTACTGGCTTCTATCTCAAACTTATATCTAAACATGAATGGAATACCAGTTTTGAAATGGTAAAAAAAGTATGAATTTCCACCTCTAACAATTCAAAAGATGTTGATTAAAAAAAATTACCTCAAAACTGAAGTGAAAAAAACAAGATGGTAATCAGAATAACATGATTTTATGGCCTGTTACGTGACGTTTCGATAGTGGGAGCTCTATGGCAGAGGCAGAGCAAATTATTTCCAAATAGGATGCTTTTCCAAATATTGGTCCTAGACCAGTAAAAAGAAACAAAATACTGTGATCTCATGAGACATAACCTGAAATACTATGTCATCTGTGCAATATGACCATGTTAATGTTGCTAAATTTTGACTTTCCAAACTTGTGAGTTTAAATGTTCATACTTAAGTTGGTATTCACATAGTATTTTATATTTGTGTTTTTGTTTTTTGTGTGTCATTATCTGGCTTCATCCATTCTGCTTAATATTTCCTGGTTGTGAGTGATTAAATTTGTCAATACCATCATGTAATTAATGCTATAAGGAATTCAGTTTTAATATTTTAAGCTGTTGTCTTTAGTACTTTACATTTCGGGCTTCCTTCTGGAGGAAAAGGGTGGAGCTAGGTAAAATGCCATTGTATGGTATAAATTGTTTAGTTTGACGTGTGGGGTGGGGGAATTTATAGGTGAAAGCCTTAGACAGAGAAATGAATACACAAACATCTGTGAACCAAACAAACCTTGTTTGCAAGACTGGAAGGCTTAACCGAAATTCCTCTCACCAGCAACCAAACTGCATGAACTTTAGGCACACCAGGTTGCCATCTCATCTTAAAAAAACAAAAAAAACCACAATTTGTCAAACACGCTGTTTCATCTAAACTGAAATGCTTTGCAGAGACATTTGGTTTCAACAAAATGTTCAGCATCAAAGGGAAAGAAAGAAAGATTGCTATACTGGTGTGGCTTTAACCTGGAAGACACACACAAACCTCCTGAATTGAAAAACTCAATCAAAAAATAAATTGACACAATTTCATTTTCACAAAGATGTTCAAAATTTTTGGATTTCGTTCTGGATTTCAAAAGCTGTCATGAAATGGAATGGTGTTCTGGTCAGCTCTAATATATAGAGTCTGAGGGCTTAACCACATGGGGAAATTTACCAGCATAATTATATTGATTTATAATTATGCTGATGTACATTCCCACATGGACACTTATTTTGGAATAAGTGCTTCCACATGTGGAATTATACCAGTATAACTGTAGCAGTATAATTATATTAGTACATCTCCCCATGTCTACAAGCCCTAAACATCAGTATAAGAGTTTTATTCTTTAAATGATCGTGAAAACTACATGGAAAAAGCTGAACCATTCTGGCTGAAATTAAACAAAAAACTCCAAAACAATCAGTTTGAGGGAGATCCCCAGGATGTAAAATTTCAAGCTGAACAGTTACACTATGGCAAAACTATGAACAACATCTTAGAATGGGATGTGTCTGGCACCTTGATAATAGGTGGAACTAGCATACCTGTCCATGAAAATGAGCAGCCCAGGTTTCCAGAAAAGAACATTTTTTATAAGTATAAAGTTTATATCATAAACAATCCACTAATAGGTCTTAGTAAGAAATTTCCTCCATGGGCTGGTTATTATATAAGCCTTCTCTACATAGTGTCTTGCACCTTTCTCTGAAGCAGCTGGCCAGTGTTAAAGATTGTATATTGTTATTGATTTGTGTTGCAGTAATGCTTTGGACCCATGGTGCTAGACACTGTACAAACATGGGTCAGAAAAATGGTCCCTGTCCCAAGGAGCCTGCAGTCTACTGTCCAGTATGACCACTCCTATGTAACACTGACAGAGAAGGATGGCCAGCACCCACTGAAAACTGTCACCAGCATCTTGCTATACTGGCATCGCAGCAACCATAAGCTGGGGGAACTCTCACTAAGCCTGTCCCCCATGAGATGAAAAGTGTCATGGTCCCTGTGCACTGTCTGTCTTCAGGGGGTTCTAGGATGGGGCTGGTGGGTGCCCAGAATAGGGGGCTGTGAGACCTTCGACAGGAAGGGAGCCTGGTATGGGGAGCTATGAGACACTGGATGGTAGTGGATGGGTGCAGTGGCCAGGGGCTAAGGCTCAAGGAGGGCAGAAGGAGTTAGGTGCCTATGATAATGAGCTGAACTTTACAATAGGAAGCAGGTGCCCAGGATAGGGCTGTGAGGAAGGGGCAATGGGTGCCTAGGATGGGGCTGTGAGGGAAAGAGGCAGGTGACCAGGCCAGGGCAGTGGGGGCTTGGGGTGTGGGGTTCTGGGCCAGGGTTGTATGTATGTGTGTGGGAATAGGTGGTGGCAAGGGGTGGGGGTCACCCAGAAGGGAGATGGATCTGTGGGGCAGGTGTCCAGAATAGGGGATAAGGGTGGGAGGAGCCCAGCAGGGGCTGTAGGGACTAGAACATGGCTGGGTAGGGGGGCGCAGGGCCTCAGACGGAAATTAGGGCTGACGCTGGCGATACCTGAGACAGGCTAGGGGAGGAAACGGGTGCCCGGGACGGGACTGTGGGGGGGCAGCAAGTGCCCAGGATGGGGGTTGGGAAGAGAGAGGGACCAGGACTGTTGGGGGAAGAGAAAGGAGAGTGGGTGCCCAGGATGGACCGGGAAGGGGTCGCGGGGGCCCGGCACGCAGCATGGGGGGAGGGGCGGCGGGGGCCCGGCACGCAGCATGCGGGGAGGGGAAGGACGGAGGCCGGGAGCGGGGCCAGGAGCTCCCTGGTCCCCGTCGTCGCTACCCAACCCCGCCCGCGGACACACCTCACGCCGCCCAGGCTCCAGCCCCACGAACAGCCGCCGCCGAGCGGAGCGGAGCGCGGCCTCCGCTCGCTGCCCGCCCCCGGAAGTCTCCCCGCAGCCACTGAGGAGCCGCCTTGTTGCGGCCCGCGCCGCCGCCAGCGCTGCCGCCGCCGCCGGGCAATCGGGCAGCCAAGCGGAGGCGTTTGAGGGGCAGCGCTGAGCCCGGCCCAGCCCCCCACCGCCGCCCTAGCCCGGGCGCCGCCCCTGCCCGCGCCCGCCGCGCGGGCCATGCGGCTGGGGGCCGGAGGCGGCCGGAGGCAGAGCGGACGCGCTCTCGGCGCACGTGGGTGCTGAGGGGCGGCGAGGCCGGGCCGGGAAGATGCTGTTGTCCCTGGTGCTGCACACCTACTCCATGCGCTACGTCCTGCCCGCCGCCGTGATGATGGGCACCGCGCCCACCTACGTGCTGGCCTGGGGCGCCTGGCGCCTGCTCTCCGCCCTGCTGCCCGCCCGCTTCTACCGGGAGCTGGATGACCGGTTCTACACCATCTACCAGAGCATGGTGCTCTTCTTCTTCGAGCGCTACACCGGCGTGCAGGTGAACCCCGCGCCTGGCGCCGGGACCGGCCGCGAGCAGAGCGGGGGGCCTGGGGCGGGGGGCTGCATCTGCGGTCACTGCCAGTCAGCTGCCCCGTGGAGGGCAGGCGATCCGCCCTGGGGCTTGTGAATCCCCCCATGGCCGTGCTGTTCGGGTGGTGAACGGCGCTACGACCCGGACTGCTCAGAGCGGGGTGCGCCAGTCACCCCGCGGCAAACATTTGTTGCACCTAAATTGGTGCCTTCGTAAATACTTAGGCAGATGTTAGCCTTGCTCACCGAGCAGTCCCACTCAGATCAGAGTAGCGTGAAGGCAAAGAAAATAGACTCAGATCACCACCGGATCTTGTGATTGCCCACTTAACCCTCTATTTACACAACCTCTCCTTTCAACCTCGTCACTACTTCCTGTTCTTGTCTCGGTTTTGAAACTAAGCAAGCTGCTCTTGATTGCCGCCACTGACCTTGAAGCCCTGAAGCAGCACCCTTGGAAATCAGTGGTAAAACTCCTACTGACTTCTGTGCAGGCTCTGGCCTTTCCATTGCAAATTCTTCGGGGGGCCTGGCTTTCTTATTTTGTAAAGAATCATCACAATAAGTTTTTATCCAGCACTTTTCATTCACAGCTCTAAAAGTGCTTTACAAAAGAAAGGCAAAGATTGTTATGCTCATTTTACAGGGGTGGAAACTGAGTCATACAGTGGGGAAGAGCACAATAATGCCATGGAATCCAGACCCCCCAGTTAGTGCTTTTAACAACTGAAACATGCTGTTTCTTTTGCACAATCATGACACTAAATAGATAGTAGGTAATAAAATAATAGTAAGGCAAGCAGGGTTAATTAAGCTACTAGATGTTGCTGTTGCTACCCAAAGAAAAAACTGAGTGACCTTCCTTCAGTCCTTTGGAAATAATGGATCCAAACATATCTATAGTGCTGAACACTATGAATACAACTTGGGTTATAATTGCTTATGTCTGACTTGGGTTTCAGGCTGGACTTCTTCCACTATCCCCTAATTCAAAGTAGAGGGAGTGTTAAGGGGATACCTTTTAGAGAAAAATACTTTGTAAAATGAAATTCCTTACTATATTGCTGCTAATAGTTTAAATTATTATAATTAATGAAAATAAACATAACTTCTCAATATTTGTACTGCTCATTTGCCTAAGTTTTGGGCCCACTGAAGTTAATAGGAGCTGTGATCACTCAGCAGCTCTGAATTCAGGTTCAAGATCTCAAGTTAGGAACCCAGAATTGGTGGCCTCTCTTGCAAGTTTCAGCTTTCTGTTGCCTCTGTCAATATGTAGCTGTGTGCAAATAATTATACTTCATATTTATAGAGCACCTTAGAGAATCTGAAAACACTTTCAAGGTGTTAATGAATGAAGTCTCCTAATGCCACTGTGAGGGGGTTATATCTCCATTTAGAGTAGGAGAAACTGACGTATAGAGATGTTGAGGCCTACCTTTTCAAAAATGTCTTAATTATGGCTCCCCATTATGAGTCACCTATGCCCTGATTTTCAGAACAACTGAGCACCCTTTATAGGTCCAGATGCATTCAATAAGAGCTGTAGGTGCTCAGCATCTATGAATATAAGCCCTAAGTATCTGAAGATGGGTAACCAAAGTAATGGATGCTTCTGAAAATGTAGGACTAAATCATTTGGCCAGGTTCATGCAAGAAGTTTGTTACAGAACTGGAAATGGAGCCCAAATCTCTTGACTCCAGGCCTGTAACAAGACTATGCCTCCAAGCATTAGCAGTCTTGGAGACTTCAGGAGCCAAGTGATGTGCATATTTTTATTTAGAAGCTTTTTGGTGCCTTTCAATGCTAAAGTTGGACTTCTCCTGTGTGAAAGTTGAATAAGGAGCACTAACTAATTTAATTTGTGATATAAACTAGAACAGGGAGGAAGGATAGTGCTGTGTTTAAGACACAGGACTAGGATCTGGGAGTTTTGTTCCCTGCTGTGCCACAAATTGTGTGACTGGCCAACTCAATTAACTTCTGTCTCTGTTTTCACATCTGTACAATCAGAAAAACAGTACTTCCTTATCTCACAGGGGGATGTTAATTGCTTACTCTTTGTTGACAGCCTTGTATTCACATAACATCTTCCATTCAAAGATCTCAGCACATTATTATTTATTAGAATGGATCTGACAGAGGTTAAAGGCTAGCCGTTTAACTCGACGAATATTAAGGACAAAATTCAAAATCAAGAATATATGTATGAAAACAGTAACAGAATAAGTATATGGTTCAGATTTTCTTTTAGAAAGGTGGCCTGGGGTAAATATTATGAACAGGACACTTACTTTTGAAAAATGCCTGCTCTGTTGAACATCTATTACTAACTCATACAAAAATAAGAATAGAGAATGATCAGGAAAGACATAGAAGGAGAAACATCAAGAAAACCACTGGTTATGCCAATACTGTGCTTTTTTCTTAATTTCCCCCAGTTGCTTCAGTGCAAGTCTATCAGTGACCTTCATAGACCATCAGCTGTTATTTTTGTCATAGGATCAAGTAACCCTGCTAGGAATTTCAACAGTGGGTGATCTTTGGAAAAAGTGCAGTGCAGGCAAGGCTAAAAAGAAAAAGAGAACAGAAAAGAAACAAGTTAACAAAGGGGAGAGTCTCTAAGGTCAGTGCTTGTGAAATAATGCTTGTGGCTTAAAACCAAGAGATGGAAAAATAAAGGGAGGAAGAGGGAAACTGAGAGTAAGACAGTAAATGCCAAATACCTGGTATTTGCAGGTGTAGGAGAGAGAATCCCTGAAACTCGTTTTATGTATACCAGGATCAGCAACCTTTCAGAAGCGGTGTGCCGAGTCTTCATTTATTCACTCTAATTTAAGGTTTCGCGTGCCAGTAATACATTTTAATGTTTTTAGAAGGTCTCTATAAGTCTATAACTAATCTGTTGTTGTTTATAAAGTACATAAGGTTTTTAAAATGTTTAAGAAGCTTCTTTTAAAATTAAATTAAAATGCAGAGCCCCCTAGGCCGATGGCCAGGGCTGGAGCAGTGTGAGTACCACTGAAAATCAGCTTGCATGCCATAGGTTGCCTACCCCTGATGTATACATTTTACTACTCTTGATTGCATTTTGCTGAAAAATATTCCACAGCTCTTAACTTGGGTTAGGTCATGGCTTAGGTCCCAGCCTTGCAAACACTTAAGTAGGTATTTGCTGGATTGGGGCCATAATCTTGAAACTGCTACTTTGGGGCATATAATTAGGTTAACAGGGCAGACAACAATTTTTCCCTAAATGTCAAACCCTGGTGCTTATAATAAAATATCACTAAACTCAAATCAAACAAAAATAGGATATAAGAATGTTAACATTATACTTCCATAGCACTCTTCATCAGGGCATGTCAAATTGCTTTACAAACATGAAAGCATTTTAACATCTCCCCTGGGGAAGCTAAATTAGTGGGTGATGATTTGCATAAATTAGTAGAAATGAAAAAGATCTGGTTTAAATCATTCTCTAGTTTTACAGATAGGTAAAAAAGATTTTAAGGACTTGATCCAGTAAAGCACATAAATATATACATACTCTCACTGAAGTCAGTAAAACTACTGTGAGTTTAAATACTTTGCTGGATTAGGGCCTTAAGTGACTTCCTCAAAGCTCTACCATGAGACAGTGGCAGAACTGGAAAAGATAATTTTATCTGTGCCCTGTCCAGGATTCTTCGGATCTGTTATATTATTGCATTAAAAATCCACAAATAATGCAAATATATCTATTCTGTTATAAATATTGGATGTGTGTGCTTTTAAAATCCTATCTGTTGTGAAATTTGCATTGATATCAATGGGAGTTTTACTGTGTTAACACTGTGAGTTAGAGTCCTATATATAGATCATTTTTTAACTAAATTAAATAATAGCGTATCTTATTTTTGCAGGAATGGAGAGGAGAGAAAAGATGGTTTCTGTGTAGCAACAGATGTTAATCCACAAAGTATCTAATTACACACAATTTTTTCATTCCTCTGATTTAGTGTTTCTAACCAACTGAGTTTATAAAAAGAAAAACCCTCCTCTATGCTGTATATGAATTTTAACTTTATAGCAAATGCTTTAAATTTAAATTTGTGAAATAAAATGGAATCTGAGATATATATATTTAATTATGTAGCGGAGATAATCTGATATCCTAATAACCTATAGGGATTGGGATAAGAAAATAAATTCTTTATCATAGAGCTCTAAAACTATAGGAACTATTGCTCCAGAATTTTTGTTTTAGTATGTGGTTCTGGTCAGTGATCATGTAGAGACAGTACCTACTTACTAAATCATCTGTTCTTCCTATATTTTCTGAGTCATATCTGCTTACCTTCCTGCCAAAAATATGGTTTTTTGCTCCTGTTAGCTTTGCAGATCCCATCCAGCAATGAAAGAGAGAACTAGATTCTGTTGTGGCTCTCACGTAATCAACAAAACTGTTAATGAATTTTCAGTCTTATTACTGGTAATGATGTGTGGCATGGCTTTCAGAACCCAGAGTGAATTTACAGAGTTGGCAATTAGAAAAAAACTTTCTAACCTACAAATGAAGTCAGTTTGGACAGACACATTGTGACTGTAAACATGAAATGCTATGGTGCCACTTAGAGTCATTTTTCAAAGTATTACTATATTTTAACTGATATTTGTGCACTTTAATAAATATTTATACATGTGATTCATAATAAAATAAATCTGTGTGCTACATTCTGACAATGCCCAGGAGCACTAGTTTGCAAACTAGTCTAAGACTGAAATGTGTAAATGCAATCTACTGAAGAGTGGGACATGGATAATCACCACATTCCTTTCCCTCTCACACATCTATCTTGTTGCAAGATCACTGTGGTCTTAAGATACATTTATATTTTTCTTTGACCTGACTGTTGACTCCCCTTTGCTCTGCTATGAGCTACAGCAGTGTTGCATTTTTATTTTTTTTTAGCTAGAATATATACAAGATGTTTAAACACTTTTTAAATTTAGTTTAAGTGAATAGAAAATTTGACAGCAAAGGATGTTAACTGAATGACATGGTGGGTCAGAACAGCCACTGACACAAAGAGGTGCAACTCCTCTGAGTCACTGGGGCAGCATTTGCTATGCTGATTGTGGATTTGGCCCCAACTTTCTAAATCTTCAAATATGTGGGCTGTTTGTGGTCGGTTCACTTAGTGTATTAACTGTTAGTGTGTCTATTGTTTCTTTTTGAATTCACCTTTATGTTCTGAAGGGATTCTGTACCCTGGCCTACACTTCAGGGAGTCCAGAGTTTGTATGTTCTTATTTCAAGGTGTGACTGTGAAAACTAAAATAATTAAAAATATTTCTGTGATTAGAGTGCTTGAATGACTGAAAGGATTGGTAATGGGATATGATAAAGCCTTTCACCTCTCAGTGACAAATTTTTTAGTGAACTGGCTTCAGAGTGCGGCCACCAACTCTTGCTAGTGGCCACATTTATGTTTTTTCCTAAAATACTTGTGGGCTGGAGCCTGAGGCCCTGTGTCCAGATGCTGAAGCCCCACAGATGGGGACTGAGGACGGAGCCCGAAGACCCCCAAACGGGGCCTGAGGATGGAGCCTGAGGTCTGCTGCTGCACAGCCAGAGCCCAGGGCTAGAACCTGAAACCCCATGGCCAGACCCTATCTCCCCTGAGCTGAAGCCCAAAGACTGAGCCTCACTGCCCCTGGGAAGATGGGGAATTCACTGGCTGCCTGCTCCTCCAGTATTGTGCCCCAGATGTCTCTAGAAGGGGAAAGGGTCCATCTCCTGCTGGCAGTCCAAGTCAGTGCATCCAGGACCAACAGGGAGGGGCTGCTACTTTGCCACTTCCCTCCACTCCCAATCACAGCCCAGGAAGCTGTGGCTGCATTTGAGAAATGCTGATTTAGACTCCTATCCCAGTTGCAGGCAGGGTAATGAAATTAATGCCTGTTGTGTTTGTGCATATGTTTCAGAGCTGGTGGGGGTAAATGCTCCTGATTGTAATCTTTTCTAATTTTGTTTGCTATTTGTGTTGACTGGCAGTGTAGAAATGTTAAAGAAAAAGCTAGAGTGATGATTTCTTTAAGAATTATTTTCAAGCTGCAGGGTTCTGACAATGATGTAAAATCCATGCCTGATTTACTGTGAATGTTTTTTTTTCCTTGTCCAACATGCACACACCTATCTTTCTGTCTCTGTCTGCACCCTCTTTGGAGCAGGAGATATTAGAAGTGATACTTCTAGAAGCATTATGAAATTCTAATTTTAATAGGGCTCAAGTTACTAGGAGAATTGGATGTGTCTCATTGGTAATGCTTCCATAGTTATAGTCAGCATAACCATGTTGTTTCTAACATCCATTACAGAATATGTGCTACACCACACGTACGCTATGTTGTGTAATATGCTTTCTGCAATGGGAGTTAAAGTTTGGACCTGTATACATTAGCAGGCAAATAGTTTTTAACATTTTGTCCTAGTCTGTCCTGGGAAAACGGTATGGTGTTAGAAAATATGCTGACTAAAACATTGTTAAAAAACAACGTGGCACCTAGTAGACAAGGACAGGTGTGTTTAAAAATGTTAGATGCTGATGGCCAGGAATGCCTTGTTTGTCCTAGACCTTTCACTGATATTGCCACTGGTGACGCTATAGTCGCAGTCATAATACATGTTGGGGGGAAAAAATCCAGTATAGTCACAGCCTGGAATTTCTGACTCAGGCTGGAACCTCTTAGCGAAGCAAATGGGTGGCAAAAATTTGGAATGGCTAATGGGACAGGTTTGAGACTATGAGTGTGTTGAGGGGAGTGAAAGTTACTATTCCTGGAAAGGGCATCCCTGTAGTGACAGGCACTATAGAGGAGTGCTAAATCTCATTATATAAGATAACGAAACAAGGATATGTTGGGACCTGACCCTAAGTTTTAAAATTGACTCATTTGTTTGGGTCTGACTTTAGCAAATTTTAGAAAGGATCCCTACTTTCAAAGTACTGTATCCCCAGGACACTCACAAACAGAGACTGGTTTTAGAATAAACTGTTTCATTAGGGATCTTAGATAGACCAGGTAGGTGAGGTAATATCTTTTATTGGACCAACTTAGGGATAGTCAGGAAGAGGATTCTTATTAAGGTATATGTGCCTTATATAGTACAATATTTCTTTGTGTATATTATTCTTCAGGTGTTAAATGATGCTGCCTAAGCACAATGGAACTTTCCAAACATAGATACCTAATTTTAGATACCTAAATCCACAAATAGATCTAGGTAGCTAAAGTTAGGCACCTGATGGAAACTTTGGCCATACTCTGTGTGTCTCAAACATATTTTTGGATATGTGTTTCATGCTACAAGATGCAGACAGTCCCACGCTGTGGGTCCGTGTATGCATGCAAGATAGATAGTGTCTATCTCTCTGTGCTTAATTTCTATTCTGATTGCCTTTGACAGCCACTGAGGGTGAAAGTGGTGACCCATTTAAACATATAGAGATGGTCTTTACCATTCAGGTGGCTGCCAAGTAGAAATTTAGTGTACTGCAGCCTGTGACTGAGGGAGACTTAAGGCATAGCTACACTGGAAACTTCAAAGCGCTGTCGCGGGAATGCTCCTGGTAATCCACCTCCATGAGTGCTCAGAGCCTGTCCGCACTAGCGCTTTAAAGTGCTCAGATTTGCTACACTCAGGGGGTGATTTTTCACATCCCTGAGCCAGCAAGTTAGAGTGTTTATAAAATGTAAATGTGGACAAGCCCTAAGGCACTGTGAGATTGTTAAACCATGCAGGGCCTGACATTGAGGTGCTGTGCACTTGTTGCTCCGATTGAAGTTGTGGGTATTTAGCATTTCTAAAATCAAAAATTGTAAAAGCCAAAACTAACCTAAAAACTGAGGCAGTTGGCAAACTAGTAAAAACTTGTTTGGACAGTCTTGCAAACTGCACTGTCTTTTTAATCTCCAAGTTATAACTGTACTTGAGTCTTACAACCATACATCGCTGATATCATTATATCTGTATCTAGTACTAACATGTGAAATTGTCAGTAAATATAACGTTATGTATCTAGGGAATCCTAAGAAGTAAAAAATAAAAGCTGGCTAGCCCTAAAGAGAAAATGATTTATGAATAATACAGTGGGGATCAAAACAGTAAAGGCTTTGTGCTTGAAACCAGGTTCAGCTGCAAGAACAAGAAAGATGAACTAGATGGATTTGCTTTTCTAAACAGTCATTTAAACAATCCTGTTCGTGATTGAGAGTCAGGAGATTTAACTTGATCACAAACAGAATTTTTTGGATTAAGTCAAATCTCTTCACTCTCAATTTTAACAATTGTGTTCGTAATTAAATCAAATCTTCTGGCCTCAGTCTAGTGCTCTATCCTCTCAGCCTCCATACAGGAATAGTTTCTCTCCTCAAATACATTTTTCCCCAGTGGTGGCTGAGCAACTGTCCCTTTTTGAAAGGGTGACGAATGTGTAGCTGTTGCCTTATTTAGTATAATGAAACCACCTTCTCTTCATTAAGCATCTGTTTTGCAGATTTTCTTACTTTGATTGACCTTATAACTCTTCAGGAATTGTTTGAACTACATTGCCCCTTTTTTGTCATCATGTAGATAATGGATCATGGAAATATCCACAACAGCTTTATATTTAATACAATCAAATAGTTGGTGTAAAACTGTTAATAGAATAAGAAGAGACTCCTTTATATTTGGTATAGTGCCCCTCTTGCTCTGCTATTGCCACTCTGACATCATTTGAAAAAATCAGGAGTTACTCTGGATTGACCGTGAATTACTTCAGACTTAAAGTGGAATAGGAGAGTAGAATTTATCCTAGGGTCCCTTAGTAGTGTTAGATTTGAAAATAGGCTTGGATGAAAGAGATCCTGACACTGCAGATATAAAGAAGTGTTCTGTTGAGGGGAAAAGGTGGATTCACCTGCTTTGACTTCCCTTTTCTATTTTGGATTATTTTCTAAAGAACTTTATGCAGAGTGAAATGGGGAAAATCTTCTCTTTCCCCTCCCCCTGCTTCTGTCACTCAGTATGTGTGAAGTAACCCCACTATAATAGATTGGAGGGAAAGACTAGTTTGTTTCAAGTTATTTTGATTTGCATTTAAAATTAGTCATTCATACTTGGTGGAACTCTGCTTATTTGAACATATACCTATATACTAAAAAATTAAATTTCAGACTGCATCATATTTGTAACATGAATATCATTTACAGAATCACACGTTCGACCAGAGAAGTGTTGGAGAACTAAGTAAAGCACTTCTGAAAAATTTTAAGTAACATTTTCAAAAGTAACTTTGGAGCCTGTGTTCCACTGGCAGTCAATAGTATTTAGGCTTTTCACTTTTGAAAATAGAGAATAGGTGCTTATGAAAATCTTATCCTGAGTCACAAATGAAAAAACTATAGCATTTTCACTTCTTCCTTTTCCATCCCTCATGATTCATTGATAAGTACACACCAGCCTAAGAGTTTAGCACATACTTTTGTACAAACATTTGTACAATATTATAGATAATGCTTAACCAGCGCCCTCTTCAAGTCCTTTGCAAGAGGTTAATTATAAGGTCCTATACAAGAGTGTTTCTGTAGCTAGAACTCCTAAAGATGATGTCTGTCAGAATGTCCCTGATTCTTACTGTTAGGAGAGGGACTAAGGATAAAAAATTCAAAAAGCACCTAAGTGATTTAGGCTCCTAAGTGTTGTGTCAGTTTTGAAAAATTTAACATTATTCTTATTATTCATTAAAGGAAGGCATGTTCTTGGGAAATAATAGTACTCACATTGCATTTGAGTCACTCACGTCTCTTGAAGAAATCTCAAATTTTCATAGGTCTTGAATGACTGCTACAGGATTCTAGGGGAGACTATTTCAGGCATTTTTGCTATCTTGATGAAATCTGTTGGAAAAGCTTGTTCTAGGTGGAAAGTGGTTTCAAGCTTTTAAAAATCAAGATGTTCACTTTCCAGGCAATACTCTTCAGCTGGTTCAGCTGAAATCTCAGCTTGTAAATAGATTTCCTCTCACTTTACATTTGCAGTGTGTACTTGAGGGACCTGCAGTTCTCTCTAGAAAATGCAGTGTTTTAGTAATTTATATTAGGGCCTGCTTAAAGGGTGTATTGACTTTCATCTTCCCATCAATCATCCACTGTAAGGACTGCAAACTTTTGCCAATGCAAGTTATGTCAACATAAAGCCACTGCAGGTAGTATATTGCTTGACTCCTTGCGTTGGCAATATGTGTATTCAGCAGGCGTGCTTATTCCGATGAACAGTGCAGTGCACCATGGGTAAGCATGCAACTCGCCACCGTCCAGTGCACTTTTTGGTAAGTTTTTGTAATGCATGGAAGGGAAGAAACAGGGGTGACTGGGAATACGGGGTCAAGTCCCCATCATACTGTTTTCACCACCCCATAATGCCATCTCTGTTCCATAAATTTTGTGCCTATTTTAAAAATCCCATGAACCCACACAGGATTTATCACTGTCTGCCATCTTGGACGGAAGCATGGAGCCTGTACAGTTTTGCACTATTGTCATGAGCTTGGCAAGAACAGGATGCACAATCTTGGGTTTTTGCAGAGCCATAAGAAGAGCCACGGGGAACACAATGATTTCCTGGAGGACATACTGCTGTGGTGTTCATGGAGCAGCTGCAAATGATGAATGATCGTCCTGGGCTGGAGAAATGAGCACTGACTGGTGGGACTGCATCGTAATGCAGACTGGGGATGATGAGCAGTGGCTGCAGAACTTTCAGATACATGGGGCCACATTCCAGGTTCTATGTGCTGAGCTTGCCCCTGCCCTCCAGCTCAGGAACACCAGAATGAAAGCTGCATTGACAGTGGAGAAGCAAATGGTGATTGCACTGCGGAAACTTGCAACGCCGAGTTGCTACCACTGGTCAGTGGGAAATCATTTTGGAGTTGGAAAATCCACTGTGGGGACCATTGTCATACAATGGTACAGGGCTAGTAATCATCTCTTACTATGCAAAACTGTAACTCTCGGCAATTTGCAGAACATAATGGATGGCTTTGCAGCAGTGGAGTTCCTGAATTGTGATGGAGCAGTAGACGGCACTGATCTCACTATCTTGGCACCAGGCCACCTTGCCACAGAGTACAACAACAGAAAGGACTATTTTTCTGTGGTTATGCAAATGCTAGTGGGTCACTCGAGATTCTCCAGCGACATCAGTGTTGGCTGGTCAAGTAAGTTGTATGATGCTTGCATCTTTAAGAACATAGGTTAGTTCAGAAAGCTACAAGCATGGACTTTTTCCTTGACCAGCAGGTTACCATTGGTGATGCTGAAATGTCAATACAGGCATGTTGCGTCTTACACAGGGATTCCAATCCGCCGTTACCACGTAAAGTGGAAACCGCATATAGCCAAAACCCATTGAGTTTATGGCAGGCGAAATCGTCCATTTTTCCCTTTTTTTTTTTTTGCCAACCACGTAAAGCGGAAATTGCACATGTTAAATGCGCCTAATATGCAACATGCCTGTAGTGATCCTAGTGGACTCAGCCTACCCTTACTCCCCTGGCTCATGAAGCTGTACACTGACCATCTCAGTAGCACCAAGGGAAGATTCAAATATTGGCTCAGAAGGTGCAGAATGACAGTTGAATGCACTTCTGGTAGATGGAAGGAACAGGGGGATTGTTTACTCACAAGATTGGATCTCAGTGAGAAAAATATCCCAATGGTTATAGCAATCTGCTATGTCCTGCTTAATATCTGTGAAGCAAAAAGGGAAAAGTTGTTGCCAGGGTGAAGAGGCGGACGTGGAACAGTTGTCTTTTAACAGTCAGACATAAGGGCTATGAGAAGAACTCAATGTGGAGCTACAAGGCACTTGAAAGAGCATTTTAACAGTAAGCCACAGTAATGCATTATGGTGTACAGTGCTCTACCTGACCCTGCAATTTGGGTACCTTTTAGGAATT
The DNA here is from genome assembly GCA_007922305.1 of Dermatemys mawii. Lineage (NCBI taxonomy): Eukaryota > Metazoa > Chordata > Testudines > Dermatemydidae > Dermatemys > Dermatemys mawii. Next base: position 25,410,039 of record ML677333.1, read on the forward strand.
GTTTGGTGCTTAGTGAACATCTGTGACTATAACACTGACAATGCAGGTATTAATTCTGTGGAACTTGCCGTATTTTTATGATTATTCCACTGTGTTTGCCGCTGCTCCTATGAGTTTGCCACTGATCCTGTCACAGTGTGTAAAACAACCAGTGGGTGCTTTCAGTACTGTCAGGCACTAGGCGACATATGTTGGGAGCTAATAAAGATTAATTATTTTCCAAACAATAGAATTTTATTGAGTAGCAAAAACACTTAAATTCTATGCAAGTTAAAAGCAAATATATTAAAACGTGAATAAATTTATGGAACAGAGCCTAAGGAAGAAGAGGGAACATTCATGTTCATTTTAGCTACAAGTACATCAGTCATAGCTCTCACAGGTCAGAGTACATGAAGCTGTGATTCTCCTGAATGTTCCCTGGTGTACAGCGGTAGGGAAGGGATGCCACCCTTGATGCCACTGGTTTGGGGGCTAGGGGGTAGGGAGGTGCTATACGGAGGTTCTCCAGGGACTGCAAAGGGAGGTGAGCCTGGGATTGTTATGCCTATAGATCCACAAGATGCCTATAGCATCTGTGTTTGTTGCCAGAGAAGCCCCATTATGTCCTGGTGCATCTATCTCTCATTTTCTTGCAGGGCCTTTGAGCCTTTCTTCTGTTTACTGTTTCCTTCTCCATATAGTCTGTATTTATTCATTCTCCAGGCCCTCTGTTCATGGTCTGATTTAGCCATGGCTTACAGAATCTCACTGAAATACAGCAAGATGGCTTGTAAGCAGGATGACTTGCTTGCTCCATATGGCTCCTCCCTTGCCTAACTCTTCAGAGGAATGGAAAGCAGATGACAATGCACTCTCTGAAAAGTTGATAGCTGTGTCCTGCTAAGTTGGGGGTACCATTGCTGTAATGGAAAATAAATTTACACACTTAGTCAAGGTTCCTTTCCTGCACTGGGCTCACCCATGCCAGGGCTGACTGGACTGCTGTGGAGTCTCAAACAGGTCCTGGCTCATGGCATGGCCTCTTCCTCCTCTCCTCCTCCTCATTCATGCCAGGTGCCTGTGACTTAAGCTTCTTGGAGATATTGGTGGTGTGTGGGCTGGTGGTAGGTATGCAGCTGTTTGTAAAAGTGGCAGGTCTGTGGCTTGGCACTGGATTGACCACTGGCTTCCCTGGCCGCCTGATATGTCTGACACAGTCTCTTCACTTTCACGTGACACTGCTGCTGTTCCCTGTGGAATCCCTTTTTTTGCATCTCCTGTGCAATCTGCATGCAGTTTTCCATGTTTCTGTGGCTGGTCAGGAGCTGTGCTTGCATACCCTCTTCTCCCAACAGGCCCAGGAGGTCCTGTCTATTCCAGTCCAGAGAACATCTGGAGCATGTAGCCAACATGGTCAGCTGGGAAGTTGTGCACAGCAAAGAAGAGCTGCTAGGTGTGTTCACCAAGCTGGGCAATCAGGAAAAGGCATTTCAAAAATTCACAGGGTTTTAAAAGGCTTCTGGTCTCTGTGACCTCTGGGCAGTGGAATTTACAATTGTGACCAGAGAAGTCAGTGTTCAGCATTGTGGGACAGCTGCTGGAGGATTATTAGGATTGACATAGGTAACACAGTGTCTACATTTGCACTGTGTCAACCTCAATATATTGACCACAGTTCAGCACTGCCGGGGAGTGGTGTTACAAGGTGGGTGTAATGGAAAGCTTACATCAGTGGGAGATAAATATAAGTTTAGATACATGCACAGCTTCATCGATGCAAGCCATCTTAGGTAGAACTGACTTGGTACTGTAGACGAGGCCTCACTCTATGGCAGAGGTGGGCAAACTACGGCCCGCGGGCCACATCTGGCCCGCGAGACCATCCCATCTGACCCGCGGAGGCTGCCCTTGGCCCCTCCCCCAGAGCCGTGCAGCGCGAGCACCGCTGCAGGACCAGGGCTGCGTGCCCTCCCCTTGCCCGGAGCCATGCGGGCAGCGTTCTGGGGGTCGGGGCTGCATGCTTCCCCCGCCCCTGGAGCTGCGCCACGCGGGGACCTCTGGGGTCCGGGGCTGCACCGTACGGGGAGTGCTCTGGGGTCCGGGACTGCGCGCTGGCCCCTCCCCTAGAGCCACGCCGGGAGCGCCCAGGAGGCTGGGACTGTGTGCCCCCTCCCTCCCCTAGAGCCGCACTCCGCCGGGAGCGCCCCAGGAGCTGTGCCCTGGCCCCTTCCCCGCAGCCATGCGGGCAGCGTTCTGGGGGTCGGGGCTGCACCACGCGGGGAGCAATCTGGGGGCCGGGACTGCGCTCTGGCCCCTCCCCTGGAGCCGCGCCGGGAGCACCCAGGGGGCTGGCGCTGCGCACCCCCTCTCTCCCCCGGAGCTGCGCGGGGAGCGCCCTGGGAGTCGGGGCTGCGCGCTCGCCCCTACCCCGGAGCTGCGCGGGGAGCGCTCTGGGGGCCGGGACTGCACTCTGGCCCCTCCCCTGGAGCCGCGCCGGGAGCGCCCAGGGGGCTGGCGCTGCGCACCCCCTCTCTCCCCCAGAGCTGCGCGGGGAGCGCCCTGGGAGTCGGGGCTGCGCGCCGCCCCTCCCCCGGATCCGCACTGTGCGGGTAGAGCTCTGAGGGTTGGGGCTGCATGCTCCCCCCACTCCAGCAGCTATGGTAAGAGGGGGGATGAGGGGATTCCAGGGTGGTGGTTTGGGGGGAGAGGTTTGGAGGGGGCAGTCAAGGAGCAGGGTGGGTTGGATGGGCGTGGGGTTCTGGGTTGGTGGTTAGGGGGTGGGAAGGTGGATAGGGGTTGGAGCAGTCAGGGGAAAGGGAGGAGGGGAATTTGGTATGGGGTGGAGTCCTGGGGGGTGGTTAGGGGTCTGTGGAAGCGGGAGTCAGGGAACAGGGTGTGGGGGTTGATGGATGGTCAGGGATTCTCAGGGGGCAGTCGGGCAGGAATTGGGAGGGGACGGGAAGTGGCTGGATTGGGGGTGGGGCCTTCCCTACCGGCCCTCGATATAATTTCGCAAACCCGTTGTGGCCCTTGGGCCAAAGAGTTTGCTCACCCCTGCTCTATGGGACTCCAGTCTCAACTCTGCCATACAGACTTTATGTATGGCCTGGGGCAGGTCCCTTAAGCCTTTATTTTAAGAAGTGTCCACTACTTGAACTTACTTGAAGATATCTGGCATGTGGTTTTTCGGTATCTCCAAAAAAGGCCCTCACTTTAGTACCCAAAATTAGTGGATATTTTTGAACATTTTGGTTTTTTCTCTCTTGGTTTTCCCATCTCTAAAATGGGGTCAGTAAAGCACTTTGAGACTATTCAGGCAAAAAAGTGTTAATAAAATAAACTCAGAAAAGTGTTTTGTATTTTTCTTCAGCTGCTGTATCTAGGCTGTAGCTAGCTTTCCTCCTGCGAACTTAGTTACCTGAAATTAGTGATTTACTATTTATAAAATAAGTCTTTCCTACTGTTATCACCTGCCTCTTGTTCTTTTCAGTAAGGTGAAGATAATGAGCCTTTTTTCACTCTACATTTTCCCCTTCCAATGAGTTATCTGCTGTAAAAATATATTTTTACCCATTTTAATAGAAGCTTTATGATTCTAGATAGGTAGACTACTATAGTTTGTTAAGGCTTGAATATTTAAAAGTTTATATTTTTAGAGTCAAATACTAAAAATATATGTAGTCAGAGAAATATGAGCAGAATGAAAGACTTCAAAACTACATTTTTCTCACCATTTATAATACTATTTTATTACAATTATTTTTGTATATTTTCTTTGGCTGACTGGCTAAAATAATCACATTTCCTTTTAAAATGTCAATGATTTCTTTTAGCTAGGAATAGCCCCTGCTGGCAAGACTAGATCAGATCCTTTGCAGTTCAAACTCAAGACACACTCAAGACACAATTTGAACATCAGATGTTCTTGTTTAATTCGGGTGGGGAAACTAATGGAGCAGTTCTTTATATTTTAGTGCCCAAAACCCTGACCCTACAAAAACTTAAACATTTGCCTAATTTTATGCCCGTGAGTAATCTCATTGACTTCAGAGTGAATACTCAGGTGTGTAAGTGTTTGCAGGACTAGTGTGTAAGAATAAAAGTCTAGGCAAACAGTTGAGATACAGAAGTTTAGTACTATACATCAAATGACATAATCAGAGTAAACAAAATAATAAATTGATAGCTCTAAGTATCATTTCTAGACAAAGGAAATAAAATAAATCAAAATATCTTTTTATTAAAGCCTCTGCTTCTCAATACAGCCAAGTAAAGGATTTCTCAAACATCTTAAATTATGCATAAGGCTCTCTACAAGGTACCTGTGAAGTTCAGTCTCTGGGGTTTGGCAACAGTTTCCTTCCCTGAAGGCAAACGGAACACACAAGTGCACTCTATTTCTGAGTGAATTACCTGCTTTAGTAATCTGGGTTGGATGTAAACGGTGATCTCGTTGTCTGATGAGGCTTTCAAGACAGGAAATTGCACATGAATGAAGTCTCTTTTCCCACTGTATTGCTACACCTCATATCTTATTAAGCAGTTGTATAAAAATAACTATGTGAATGTAAAGGATTTTTTCAGGAAAAAATATTATTTAAAGCCAAGAAGTTTGGAATTGCCCTTTCATAAGAACGACCATACTGGGTCAGACCAAAGGTCCATCTATCCCAGTATCCTGTCTTCCGATAATGGCCGATATCAGGTGCCCCAGAGAGAATGAACAGAACAGGTAATCACCACGTGATCCAGCCTCTGTCACCCATTCCTTAGCTTCTGGCAAACAGAGGCTAGGAACATCATCCCTGCCGTCCTGGCTAATAGCCATTGATGGGCCTATCCTCCATGAACTTATCTAGTTCTCCTTGAAGTAATGGACTAAAAAATTAAAGCACTCTTTCCTTCCCTCTCCTTTCATTCTCCTGTCAGGTAGGGGTTTGAACAATACTGGGGGGAGTGGGGAGAAGAGAATATTTTGTTGCTCTTGAAACACTGGTCCAGTGGTAAGGGCATTATCCTGTTGACTGGAAGAACTGAGTTAAAATCCCTGGTCTGCCACAGATGTCCTGTGTAACAAGTCATTTGGTCTCTCTGTTCCTCCGTTACTCACATGAGGGGAAAAATGGAAAAGGTAATACTCCCCTACCTCACAGGAATGTTGTGAGGATAAATACATGAAAAGATTGTGAGATGTTCAATTACTGTGGTATTGGGGGGCCATATATGTACCTAAGCGAGAGAGAGAGTGTGAGTTCAGTATTCCAGTGCCTGCAGTAGCATTCCCTCTCAAGCCCCATTATTGTCAAATGAAGGAGAAGGCTCTTCGGTCTGAACTACTTCTGAGATGCCCAATATGGGCTGTTCTTCTCAAGAAAGAAGGGAGCCAAAAAAAACCAGGATTTTTTTAAAAAGTAAAAATTTGAACAACCTCAAAACATATAGAAGCTGTTGTGATTTAATAGTAAATAAAACTGACATCAGAATGGATATAAATAGTTATTTGCTTCCTCCAGTAAATCCTTTTATAAGAGCAGTAACATCACAGGACCTCAGTACACACACAGTGTATGTTGGTTTCTGAATGCATACCTTACAGTTTGGTGTTTTGTAGGTGAGACCCCACTGCACACTGCTACAAAAATATCTCCATATTAATCACTTGCCATTTTAAAAGAAACACAAATGAAGTAATGCCTCCAAACTTACTGTATCAGAGTCTCTTTGTGGTAGGTGCTGTACTAAAACGAGTTGGGCTTTGCCCCAAAGAGCTCACAGTCAAAAACTACAGTATCATGATAAGCTATAGTTATTTGGGCTATTATTGTACAATACTAATGAACTTTTTTGAGGTTGAGTCAAGGGCTAATGATTTTTAAAAATCATCATCATGAGATTTAAAAAATAGTTGCAATTAATTGCAGTGAACTGAAAAATACAATTTAAATATTTGTAATAAAAATAATATAAAGTAAGCACTGTACACTTTATTCTGTCAATTTAAATCAATACATTTGAAAATGTAGAAAAACATCTAAAAATAGTTATTTTAAAATGGTATATTATTGCTTAACAGTGCAATTAAAACTGATTAATCACAACAATTTTTTTTAATCTAGTTAATTTGTTTTGCATTAATTGTATGCATCAACTGCAATTAGTTGATAGCCCTAATTTAATTCTTACCCTTTTACTAGATCTGATTAGTTTAAAAGGACCTGATCCAGCTTCCATTGAAGTAAATAGGAACATTTCCAGTGACTTCAGTGGAAATTGGATTGGTACAAGTATCTCTTTACAGAAACATAACAACATTTATATATAAACAAAAGGGAGATCAGGCAGCACTTGAAACCTACCACTGTGCAAGAAGAGAGAATAAGTAGGTATTCACTTGCATGGACAGCTGGCTTTTTCTATCTGGTTTATTTTCTTCAGCTCACTACTCTGTTTTCTCACCATTACTGTTATGTTTCAGTGCCACTTCGTTAAACAGATAACAAAGTCCTGGTGCCTGAGAGCTCACAATCTTAAATTTAGTAACACAGGAAAAGGAGGAGGTGACAACACAGAGCTGGGAGTTGTGGGTAGGGGAAGATTAAAAACAATAGGATCCTGTGGTAGTTTGGAGGAGAAATGCTGGTAGCTTGAGTGTGTGTTTCTATTAACTCTCTAACCCTTGACTGTTCCCTATTTCTTTTTCACCTATGGACAGGAGGGAGGGTAACCCTGCTAGTATTTTTATAATTCCAATTTCTCTTCTTCTCTAATTGTCATTCCCCGTGTACTTGAAACCTTATGTCATGTTCTGATTACACAGTCTGCCCTTTCCTTTTCTAATAGGAACGTAGTGGAAAACACTTAGCTGAATGCTGGAATAGCAGGTCTCTAAAATCATGAATGGTGTGGAGAAAGTGAATAGGGAAGTATTATTTACCACTTTACATAACACAAGAACCAGCAATCACCCCATGAATTAACAGGCAGCAGGTTTAAAATGAACAAAAGGAAGTATTTCACAAACACACAGTCAACCTGTGGAACTCCTTGCCAAGGATTTTTAATTTGTTCTGTACCCTATTTTAACTTCAGATCCTACTTCATTTTCACTGGTGTTGACTGTATTAGATGTTTGTTCGCTACTAATCTTTTTAGTGAAAATTGAAACAAAATATGCATTTAGCACTTCCACCATTTCCACATTTTCTGTTACTGTCTTTCCCACTCATTAATCAGTTAGCAACCTATGTGTTTGACCTCACTGAACTGCTGATTTGACTATGACCAAACTGGTGTTTTAAAAATAGGTGAGCTAGGCTGTAGGCAGCAAGTCATATTGCATAGACTACAAGCAGGACTTTGAAATAACCAAAACTAACTAACCAAGACACTTGCATAAAAGTCTGGGTTAGAAATAGAAACATAGGATTGGAAGGGACCTTGAGAGGTCATCTAGTCGAGTTACCTGCACTCATGGCAGGACTAAATATTATCTAGACCATCCCTGACAAGTGTTTGTCTAACCTGTTCTTAAAAATCTCCAATGATTTTGTAGAAAAATCTACAATCTCCTTGGCAATTTATTCCAATGCTTACCCATCCTGACAGTTAAGAAGTCTCTCCTAATGTCCAGCCTAAACCTCTCTCGCTGCAATTTAAGCCCACTGCTTCTTGTCCTATCCTCAGAGGTTAAGAAGAGCAAATTTTCTGCCTCCTGCTTGTAACAACCATTTATGTATTTGAAAACTGCTATCATGTCCTCTCTCAGTCTTCTCATTTCCAGATTGAACGAACAAACAATTTTTTCAATCTCCCTCATAGGTCATGTTTTCTAGACCTTTATCATTTTTGTGGCTCTTCTCTGGACTTTCTCCAATTTGTCCACATCTTGCCTGAAACACGATACTCCAGCTGAGGCCTAATCACTGTAGAGTAGAGCGAATGAATTACTTCGTGTGTCTTGCTGTGCTCCAACAGTCATATAGTTGCAATTTAAAGCCTAAAACACTAATCTATTGTACTTTCTGTATTGTCTAGCACATTCCTGGTTATAAAATTTAGCTCACTATATTGCTCTTCCCTTTAACTTATTTTCCTTTCCTGGCTTCACTATGCTATTTTTCTCTTCCTGAGTTGTCTTCAATGTTTTTTCTCCCCTCCTTCTCCACTTGCCTCTATTTCTTTCTCACAAGAACATACTCTTCATACTTATGCCATTTGTCTCTCCCTCTAGTGCATCCATAAGGCTTAAACACTTTCCTCTGGTAGTTAGAGCAGTGATCTTCAAACTGGGGTGCGCAAGCCCACCCTAGGGGGTGCGCAAGACCCCGGCGGCGCCGAGCCCACCCAGGAGACCGCCGAACTCCCGGGCAGGCTATTTGGTCCCACCGAAATGCCACCGCAGAAAGCGGAAGCTTCCGCTTTCTGCGGCGGCATTTCGGCGGACATACCCCCCGGGGGCCGCCAGACTTTTCCCTCCGCGGAAAGGAGCTGCGGGGGGAAAAGTTTGAAGACCCTTGAGTTATAGAACTAAACTTATGAGCCAAAGTTTGATGTGAAAGGCTGGGGTGAGTGGGGGAGATATTCTCCAGTGAAACTCCCAACAGCCCATGCCTCCTTTCCCCACCTCATGCTGTTGGGATTGACAAAACTAATCCGTTCACTTTGCTGCAGCTTGACAAAATTATAAGCAGCAGGAAGGTGGCTGGAGCACTCTGTCTGCAGACTTCAGAGTACAGCACTGCATTATTGACACTCATTTCACTTTGCAACCATAAATGTTAGACTCTCTTGTTCATAGTAAGACCTAGATTGGCTAGAAGTTGAAGGCACTTGCTGAGAAAAGTTTCCCACACTCTTCATGGGCAAGTAGATTTTTCAAAATCCATCTCTGAGCATTAGGTCTAGTCAATGTTTTAAAGAGCCCTGGTCAGGAACGCCTTCCTCTGTCTGTATACCAGATATATGTCATAGCTAATCCACAATGTTGAACGGTCAGAAATTACATTTTTTTGCTATCTGCTGTGGATCACATAAGACTGATTTGAAGAGATTTTTTATAATGTACTTTCTAGAGCCATCATTTAAGGTCTTTGTGAGATTCTTCAGCTGAACTTGCTAAGGAAAGAGTGTAATGTTTCTATTCAGTAAAGTCCTTGAAATCTCTGCTAGTCCTATGTCTAGTGCACATGAAAATTCTAGGTACACAGCATTGAAAACAAAACTTATCCATCCAAAGAAATAGTAAGATATGAGTGACAACAGTGCCAGCTTCTCGACTGCTCTGCTGTGTCCCTCAACTCAGACCTCTTAGAGTGAGAGGGTGGCCCTGTAGTTTTCATCGGGTTCTTCTTGCCAGCAAAGCTAATAAGGGCTTAGATGATGTAGTTTCAGTCCAGTTCCTAACGGATGAGTGTCTAAATTCAGTTCACTAAGGCCACCAAACAGCTGTCACATGGTAACAAGCTTTTGGTCATCACTGAAATGGGCCAAATTGAAATTGGTGACCTACAAGTGAAAGTCTTTGCATCCTGTTAACCTGAGCCATCCTGTCCCTCAAGACTTCACAATATTTGGATCCTCTCTTGCTCATTTATAAAGTAAGAGGAAAAAAGACTGGAAATATTCTCTTCAATTCAAAACAGGAGAATATAGATTTATCTATATAATTAAACAATGTATCTCTTATTAGATATAGCTGCATTTTGTGTTTAACATTTGTCTTGAATAAATCATTTTTTCTTTGGTCATGTACATGGAAAAACTGTTATGAACATGGAGTACTCACTATGAAAAAAATCTATTTAGAAAAAGCATTGTAAAGATGCTTTACCAAACTGGGATTATAAAAAATAAATTATAGGGAATGATCCAACTCTGTAGAAATAAATAATGTAGATTTCCTCTTGGATTTGACGGATAATCATGGCTATATTATAGGATGCTATCTTGGGAAACAATACTGTTTGTTTTTTAAATTCATTTTTCTAATTTGTTAGTCATAAGTCAATTGTGTATCTCAATACTGGTGTGGGGTTTGGGGGGAGAAAGGGAAGCACTAAAATTTTGTTTTTTAAAATACTTGTTTCTCAGTGGTAGCTTTATCCCTCTTTTGTTGTACAAGGTTAGGTTTTTTTTGTTCTTATTCTTCTTGCCAGACTTAAATGTTGTGAAATTGCTGGTACTGGTTAGTGACCGTCTGCATTAATGTTAGTTTCGCAGGGATAGTTTTAAATTGGGTTTTCCCTCTTCATTTGAAGCGTTATCTTTGCCAGCAAGGGTGTCATTTGATTCAGAAAAATCATCATCATTTCAATAGTGTCACCCTCTGCAGCATGGTCATGCTTCTCTGTCCCGTCCTTGCCCCCCCTCCCCCCCAACTCCTAGCTCCAGGTCATGGTCAATATTCCCTTTATTTTTTTCCATCCATGTGTGGAAGTAAATTTTGTTATGTGCACCATATCAAGGTAATGTGCAGATGTACGCCACCAGTAGAAGTAAAAATAGATATAAAATATATTTTTAAAAAGTTACCGTAGGGATAATTATTCCATCCAGGACGGATTAGACATTATAGAATTCACTACTCACAGAATTAAATTTAAGCATAAGCGAGAAATAAAAATTATGAAATGCACAGAACAGTCAAAACATTAAAATAACAGCACTTTGAAAGAATAACATTACAGAGAATATATGTGAATTGCATGAAGTATCAAGAAGTAACAACAACACTACAAGTATGTGTTGGGAGTTGAGTGTGAAAGACAGACACATACGCACTGTGTGTGAGCGAGAAACAGTGCATGTGTGAGTGAGAGAGAAAGATACGTGCTGCCCTTTTAAGTAGATTGGCACTCACCATTCTGAAGCCTGCTTGTTCAGACACAGCAGCAGCCACCAGCAAGCTATGGAGATGGGGAAGAGAGGTGGGAGGAGGAGGACGTCCTGACATCAGTGCCCCTACCTACCTTCCTCCCCACCCCCCAGCTTTACACAGCAAGCAGAAGGCTCCTGGGAGCTGCTAGCCAGGGACTCCAAGGTGGAGGGCAGGTGCACTGGGGGTGGGGGCACCTGAAGTGCATGGCATTTGATAGATTGCTGGGCGGCCACGCAGCTTAGAGGAACCTTAGGTGTTGGTGGAAATATTGATAATACAGTGTCATCAGAAATGGGTCAAATTGGGTATTATTAAAAACCCTTTTTCCCATGAATACAGTGGTTCCAAACATGGCAAACCTTTATATTCAAGAAAATTTTTAAAATCAACATTTTTTAAAATGATACTCTGACACTGGCATATCAAACATGCAGCCCTCACAAAGTTAGACTATGGCCCTCAACTGACTGTTCTTTATCACCTGCTGCTCAGAAGATGACACCAGATTAATTTTTTAAAATTCTTAAAAAATTACTATAAATGGAAGAAGTGTTTCAAATTTATGTGCCACCATGGGCCACAAAAAAAGTGGCTCAGTGGTATTATCAGATTTATTATGCCAAAAGAGGTGCCAGTTTAAATGTCAATAGCTAACCAGAAATTACTGAAGTCCCTCTGCAAACAGTATGTGCTTGTTTATATAATGTATAGTACATAACATAATATAATTACAATCCCAAAGTAATTTATTACAAAATCCTTGTTTTTTACTTTGGTCTTTACATTTTTAGGCATTAATGGGGAGAGGAACAGTACTGACTAGTCGCTGAATCTTTGGAGATTATTTCTGGGGAGGACCTGGTTAAACATAGTGGTCAGTGGCTTCTCACATTGTGTAAGAAGTGCACCTGTAAACTGAATTTGGCAAGGTTGGAGTGGAAATCCATCAGAAAAAGGTTGAGAATGCCAGGACAGATGCCAGTGTGCATGAGACTCACCTTTTACTAGGTCTCATGACATGGGTTTAGAGAAGAATACCTGCTTCTTCTGCAGTAAGCTGGAAACCCAATGGCATCCATTAAGCACAGTTTCAACGTTGAGACAGGTGAGAAACTGTATGAGGCAGTCACTCTTAGCAAGAATGTTGCATGGAAAGTAAGTAGGTGCATTAACTCAGAAGACATCCATGCATACAAAATTGCATATCACATCATGTGCTACACCAACAATAAATGTAATGTGTTGCACCCAAAGGAAGAAGCAACAGAAATAAGTACTGATTTATTGATTTATTTACTGTAAACTGTGCAACTCATCTGGAGTTCAAAAATTGCCTCACAGAGGCTCTCATGGATGGGAAAGTGGTGGTGATGGCCGATACAGAAGCTAAAAACAGAAAAATGTGTGTTTTGTATGGGATTGAAGAGGAACAAATGCACAACAGAGAGGCTCTTAAAGCCCTTATTGAAGAGGAACTGTGGGATATGGATGTAGCTTTTAGCAATCCTATCTGAAGAAATGAATCACAGCACATATCTTTAAAACTGCAAAATAGGTGATCCTATCAAAAGCAGAAGAAAGTGCTGATGTCAACAAGAATGACAAGACTTTTTCAGCTGCTAAATTTTTAAGAAAAACTATTTTGTCTTGTATGTGGGAGTTTCAGAGATTCATAACTGATGGCAAATTGAAGAAATATTGCATGATCTGTATTACTTGAAGTTTTGCATCGGTAGTCGCAGTGACTTCATCACCATCAAGTATGCAAAAAGCACAAGGATGCCATTTTATTGCAAATCCTCGTATACGAGTTTGAGCAATAATAGGTTTCCAACACATACACAACAACTATATGGCATCTGAATAATCTACCGCTACAGGTGGCTGTTGGCTTAACAATTCATTTCAAAACTCATAGCAAATTCCTTGTGCAGCTTATGCACAGGTTTGGCTCCTCCATTGACTATAGCAAGGAGTTTGCCTGGAGACTGCAATTGCAAATGAGGTTCTTCACTGAATGGAAGTGAGTGGAGGGATGTGTGTTCCCCCAGAACTTGTCACAGGTGGGTTCTTATTTTGTGCTGATTTTCTTGAAGACACATCAGGTGGCAAACATACCTTCATGCTATGGTTATGATCTGTTATCAGGAATGTATTAAGGGGGACCTCTCCCAGTCTCAAGTCCTGTCTGGATCAGCAAAGACCATTCCATGAACAGGCTTCCTGTCTTCATGGCTTGCTTACTTGCCTGCCAAAGTCCAAAAATTCAGAAGCAAAGAAGTCCAGTTTTCAATAAATCAGCAGTTGAATTGACTATAGTAGATCTTTCATCATTCACTAACCTTGACTTCACTTGATCATTGTGCAGAAGTCAGGTACATTCCAGGGGTGAAAAATCATTGAGTACACCATCAGCTGAAGAGAGAGACCTAACCTCAAATGATCCAGATGCAGAGCACATAGCATACCGCATTATTTCAGGAGAGAGCTACATTCCGGCATGGTGAGCCTTTAATTTGGCACTACGTAAAGTGCAAGAGTGGATGACCTGCAGATGCATCCTGCCAATCATTACTGGTTGCTCTTTGAATGTGACCAAACAGTGCATATGTGCCTGGGGAAAAGCAAACTAATGCACACCTTGCCTGGTCTTCCTAAGTCAGCACTTACTGACAGCGTGATAATACCTTTTGCCAACGGAGGGGTCTCAGCATAGCAATCAGATGGTACAGCTGAGGTACAAGCTTTTGATCATCCAGAAAAAGTTAATCTTCTGAGACTGGCTGAATTCTTCATTATGAGGCTACAGAGAAAATACTGGACTTGTGACAAAGTACACTTTATGTTTGACATGAATGTAGGAGAATCAATTAAAAATATTACCAGAAAGAGAAGACTCCATGGTATTGCACCTGTTCAGTACAAAATCATTGACTCTACAAACATCTCCCGTATCACAATGAAGAATCTACTGTCTCATACTCACAGGAATGAGGATTTAACCAGATACATTGCAGGAAAAATGTAACAAAGTTGCTGCCTCACATTGTTCCATGGAGTTTCTTTGTAGGTCCCATTAATAGGCTGATGCTAAAATTATCTTGCATGCCATCAGTGCCACAGAGAGAGGTGCTACTAAATTCTTGATTTTTGCAAAAGACATGGGTATTCTAGTGCTCTCTATGAAATACAACCCAAGACTTTTGCAAGACTCTGTTTTTGTGCCTAATGCTATAGAACAGAATTGCTGGGTATCCCTCAGTGATACCGCATTTGGTACCATTGCATTCATGGGAGAAAGGACTCTTGAGTAATATTCAACTTAATAACATTTAGTTGGAAATGGATCATTAAAATTTCCACCAACCAGAGGATCTTGAGCTGGGTGTCAGGGGGACAGTAAGTCCCCCCTCCCCCAGCACTCTCCAGAGAGTGACTCCATTGAAATTATAATTCTGTGCATTTTTACAAATCAAATGATCTCACTTGCCTTTCTATCACTAAATTGCCCATGGGAATAAGATTTTACTACAGTATGCTCCCATACTAATCAGACAAAGCTTAGTTTTGCAAACCAGATGATTTCTGATTTCAGTGAAATTCCTGTAAATGACTTGTAGGATCAAGCCCCTAAACAGTTGCTTTTTTATGAGCAATGTGTAATATGTACAGTTGGCACTAAAATTTTAAAATTAAATGTAAAATTTTCAGTGTAATGCAGTGGCCAATGGGGCTAACAGGATCCTGGGGTGGTATAAACAGGAGAACAGCAAATGAGAGTGAGGAGATTATATCCTCTTTGTATTTACATTGGTGTGACTGCTGTTGGAATACTGTCCAGTTCTGATGTCTACAATTCAAGAGTAAAGTTGATCAATTGGAGAAGGTTCAGAGAGCCACAAGAATGATTAAAGAATTGAAAAACATGCCATATAGTGATAGCTGTTTAGTTTAACAAGAGAAGTTTAAGTGGTGACTTGATCTCAATTCATGGAGAACAAAAATTTCATAATGGACTTTTCTGTCTAGCAGACAAAGGTATAAGAGGATCCAGTGGCTGGAAGTTAATGCTAGACACACTCGGACTAGAAATTAGGTACATACATTTATCAGTTAAGGTTATTAAACGCTGGAACAGGTTACTGAGATTTGTGGTGAATTTTCCATCAACTTTTAAAATCAAGATTGGATGTTTTTCTAAAAGATCTTCTCTAGATAAAACCTTAATTCAGAGAAGACTTACTGCCTGTGGTTATGCAGAAGATCAGATTAGAAGACAACAGTGATCTTTTACAGGCTCAGAATCTATAAAATCCTTTCATAAGAAAATGCTCAGACAAATTCCATGAAGGTTTTGGAGGGCTTTCATTCTGGGTATTTTCCTTGTTGACTGTCCTACTATTCAAATTACAAAGACAATTTTAAATTGGAGTACTGATTCTTGGGCTAATTTTAACTCAGTGGGAGTTACAACCATTTATGTCAGGCCTGAATTTGACGTGAGTGTATCTTTGCCATATACTGATGTAATTCTCTGCAGACATTGTAATTAATTAATTTGTGTGTGTGTATAAATCCATTAAAGCAGTAGTCCAGTATTTTCTAGGTTTTCTCGATCTATCTTTAATAGTAGAGGAGATGAACGTGTATGTAATGTAGTTTAAAAAATATAAAACTGGTTAAGGGGATTATGAATAGGAAAGGTGAAAAGAAGTGTGGCAAACTTCCCTGGGCCTGAATACAGACTTCTGTTCATAAAAGCCAAGAACTAAAGCTAATCCAGAGAAAAATGTATTGAGACAGTTATTATGGATGTTGGTGGTTTCTCATGATCTCATTACATTCAATATGGGCAGAGGACAGTCCCAACCACTGCTATGTATTTAGTGTTTCAAAAGGGCTATTTTCCCCAAACTGAGGAAAATTATCAATACAATTGTTTGGGAGAAAAATTTGAGACAAAAAATGTGAATCAGAATTGGCAGTTTCTTTTAAACATTTATCAAATGAGCAAAAAGCACGATGCCACAATTAATAAAGAAGAAATCTTTGGCTAAAAGCCCATCTTGTCTCAGTGCTAAAGTAAAGGCAGCAATTAGATATGAAAAAACAAATGGAAAAAAGGGGAAAGATGTAACAATCAGTATAAAGTAGAAGTCATGAAGTGCAGAAAATGTATAAGGAAAGCTAAAGATAACAGAAAAAACCATGGCTGGCAGGGGTAACAACAATAAGAAGGGGTGTGTGTGGGGGGGTGTTTTATAAAGTTTGTTAAAAATAAGAGAGATCCTAGCAATGGAAGAGTTCCATCACTAGACGGAGATGGTAAAATTGTTAGTAATGATGCAGAAAAGGCAGAAATGTTCAGTAAATATTTCTGTTCTGTATTTGGAAAGAAGTGGAATGATGTACTCATATTATATGAGCATTAAGTACTTTCCAATCATTTAGTAACTAAAATGGCTGTGTAGCAAAGCAGAGACTCACCCTGTGGCACCTCCTGCTGGTCGTTGAGGGAATCAGCTCTCTCCAGCATCTGGAGCACCCTCCACAGGTTGTAGTCTCACTTGCACTGGCCCCGTGTCCCTCCTGGACCCCAGTGCCCTCTTCCCCAAGGTGCTGCACCCCTGCAGTACCCCCACAGGTCTTAGGGTCTCTCTTCCCCAGGGAACCTCACCCCCTATCCCCACCTTGCCTCAGTCTAGGCAACTGCGAGTCACTACTTACCCCCGTTCACTGGGGCAGACTGCAGTATAATTGCCACTCATCACTGTCAAGGAGGGTTTGGCCTGCTGCCTCTGTAGCCATGGGCTGCCCCTGCAACCTCAGTACCCTTTGCTGGGCCATCCCCTAGGCCCTGCAGCCTGGGGGTTTCAAGGCTGGAGCTCCCCCAGCTCCTCTTGTCTTGCCTTGCCTTGCCCTAGCTCTGCTCCACTCTAAGTACCTTGTCAAGCTCCCCAGCAGCCAGGCCTGTCTACCTCCACTGACAGAGGAGACACTTATCTTCCAGGCCCCTGCCTCTCAGCCTTTTTATAAGGGCCTGCTAGTCTGTTTGGGGCATGGCCGCCCAGCTGAGCCTGTTCTCCCAATCAGCCTGGGAGCTTGTTTGCTCCCAGCCACAACCCTTTCCTAGGCTGTTTTAAGCCCCTTCTGGCCAGAGCAGGGTAACCACCCCGCTACAGGCTGTTGGATAACACCTACTAGGAGTAAACATTTTTAAATCAACAGGCCCAGATAACTTGCAGTCAAAAGTCCTAAAAGAGCTGGATGAGGAGATTTCTGCCCACTGATAATTTTTAATAAATCTTGGGGTACTAGGCAAATATCAGAGAGGGGAAGAGTGCAATGTTGTGCCAGTGTACAAGAAGGGCTGGGTTGACCCAGATAAATATACGCCAGTGGTTAGCCTGACATTATTCTAAGGCAAAATAATGGAAAATGTGATACAGGAGCCTGCCTTCAATTCAGTTCAATTGATAGAGAATTGGAGAATAGGAATATAATTAATGTCATTTGACATGGATTTATGGAAAATAGTCTTGTCAAACCTTATTTTATTCTTTGCTGAGATTATTGAGATTGGTTGATAAAGGGAATGCTTAAATGTGTAATATACTAAGATTTTTTTGGCCATTTAATTTAGTATCACAAAATGTTCTGATTAAAAAATTAGCACTGTATGAGATCATTAAATGGATTAAAATCTAGCTAACTGACATCTCAAAAAACTGTCATTAGGGAATCATCATTTAATGGGGTTGTTTCTAGTGGGGGTTCTATAGCGAGTGGTCCCAGGCCTGATGCTATTCAACATTTTCATCAATAATCTGGAAGCATAAATCAGAGTTGACAGCAGATGTTGCAAGGACTGGTGGAGTGGTACCATAATGATGACAGGGCATTTATACAGAACAATCTGAGTCACTTGGTAAACTGGGCCTATTCAAACAAAATGTCTTAATACAGCCAAATGCAAAGTTATACATCTAGGAAGATGAAAAGTAGGCCATGCCTACAGATTGAAGGATTGTATCTTGGATAGCAGTGGGTCTGAAAAAGGTCTGCATGTCCCAGTGGACAAACAAATCAACATGGGCTCCCCATGTAACGTTGTGGGAGAAAGGGCTACATGTGATTGGGCCCAGTTATTGTGTCCACATCTTAAAAAGAATATTGAAAAATTAGAGAAGGTGCAGAAAAGAACCACAAAGTGATTTGAGGGCTGGAGAAAATGCCACGCTGCAAGAACTTAAAGATATAAATCTGTTTAGCTTATCAAAAAAATCAAGAGGGGATTTGAGTGCATAAATATCTCCACAGGGAGAAAGTACCAGGTACTGCCATACTCTTTAGTCTAGCAGAAAAAGGCATAACAAGAACCAGTGCCTGGAAGCTGAAACCAGACAAATTCAAATTGGAAGTTAAGCACAGATTTTTAACAGTGGGAGACACTACCAAGTGAAAAGGTGGATTCTCCATCTCTTGATTTTCAGGTCAAGACTAGATGCTTTTCTGGATGATATGCATTGGTCAAGTGCAGATTATTGTGCTCAGTGTTGGGGTAGTTGGGTGACATTGTGTGTCCTGTGTAATCTGGAGGTCAGACTAGGTGATCTAATGGTCCTTTTTTTTTTTGCCTGAAATGCTATGAATTTATGCATCGCATGGGCATAAGGATCTGCCTGCCTGGATCCAGTTACAAGATTGAAACTCAAATAAGGAAATGTCTGTCTTAGTTTAGGTGTTATACCAAATAAAGACCAGCAGGATCTTATAAGGGGAAAAAAACCAAAATGCTCCATTTACTGTAAATACAGCATTTAGAATATGCATTTCAGACACACACACATCATGCCCACAGTCCTGCCAGTTGATGTTCATAGTTACCACTCTCTTGTTGTAGCTCAAGTCAATCTAATGGCCAGTTAGATTGAGCACGAGTAAGAAGCTGCGGGTCTCTGTTGGTCATGATTTGATGCTCTGAAGCTTTGCAGGACTGAACCCAGATTTTCATGGCAAAACACCCAAGCTTTATACTTGTAAATTTCCATTTGAGTCCATGTGTTTTGCAGTGTCATCCTGTAATCATTAGTTTTTAAGTGGTGTTAATCTTGGGGTCTCACCACTGTCATCCTTTGATGGTTATTGTCTAGCTTCCCATCATTATCTTCCATTTGTTGTCTCGCCTTCAGGGGTGCCTGCTCACCTCTGAGGCCTGTCGATGCCACTTAACATGTTTAGCAGCACAATGGATGTTTTCTGATTGTCTCCTGGTCTTTTCAAATCTCTCACTTTTCTTGACCATCTGGATATTTGTGATGGCTTCACACTTACCTCTTCCTGATGCATGCATTCCTCTTTCACACAAATGATCACACAGTCTCTTACAGAAACCTTTAAAGGTAGCAGAATACAGAATACATTGTAAATTAAGCCTTGCTAAATATTATAACTAAAAAAATTCACATTGAGGGCCTCAGCATTTCTCTAACCTATTTATCATAGACACAATACAAAATTCTCTCTCTTACTAACTAAACTTTGTAACAAGAGGTGCTAATTGTAATCCGTATTGGAAAAATCACACAGTTTCAGACAGTCATTTCTTTCAGTTATAGAATGAAATTAAAGTTTGCATCAATTCTTATAACAATTAGTACAGTTATAAAATCCTGCTCCTACACAGGAGCAGTGTATAGACATTACCCACTATTTGGAAATAGATTGTACAAATGACGCATTCTGATAAGGAAGAGGATAACCTCATTAGAGGTTGTTTTAATTAATGGTGGTAACTGGCTGAGAAGCTCTGTTGCTTATTGTTCATTAAGTCTCTTTATTAATTGAAGTAATGAATATAAATATAATGAAGTAATGTTTTATTTCTTTTTTAGATTATAATCTATGGGGATTTGCCAAAAAATAAAGAAAATGTAGTATATTTATCAAATCATCAATGTACAGGTTTGTATCTCATTTGTTTGCCTTTTTTTTTTTTTACTGAAAGGTAGAAAACAGAATCTTAGAGCTGTTGGGCATGCTATTTAAAGAGAAATATTTCAGATTTGCCCAGTATAATCTTAAATATAGATAATGATCTTAAGTATAGATAGTAAATAGGTTTTAACTAAATTTCTGTAGTATTTATGTAATCTATTAAGAACAACCTTAGCCAAAAAGTAGGAGATTTTTTTAACAAAGTCATAAACTGACCTTAATGAGTCTTATAGCCACTTATTTCTTAAATTAATTTCTTTAAAAGGAGGGTGTCACAGATTAACTCAGATTATTAGTTAATGTGAGTCCAGACAAATATAATCTCCACATCAGAACTCAGTTTCTGTTGATGTTTCTGGATCTGAGCCTGCAAAATGTCTTTGCATATGATCCTACTCAGCATTGTGTACAGCTAATGAAAGGCACTTGGCACCTTGCAAGGTTCAGCCTATCTGAATTACCACAAAATGTAAGTCATAACATTTAAACTCTAAAACCAAGATGCACCCTAAACGGAGGGAATGAGGAGGCAGCTAAATTCAGCAAGAAAAACTCCAGAAATTATTTCCTCTCTCAAGCACCTTTCGGGATCAGGCCTTGAGTACCTTAACTTCCACTGACTTCAGTGAAGGCACTCAGCACCTTAGAGGAATAAGCCTTTTAGTCCAATCTGCTATGCATTATAAGGTAACTTGGTTCAGCTCTGCTTATCCAAGTTTCCTTATGTCTGGATTTCTCTACAGGGAAGACAGATACCACCTGTAACTCAAGGATCAAGGCTCAGTTACCTCCCTGCTAAACATTTGATTGGGTCTGTGCACCTCCTAAAACAAAGGGATGAACTGACAACATTGCATTTTGTTTTTGTAACTTTAAAGGATTAGCTGGGTGCTCAAACCTTGTGTATGAGAGCTTTTTATTTATTCTAAATTGAATGAAAAGAAATGTATTCGTGAAACTGTCCACATCATAGTGTCTGGGCAAAGATCAACAGTAATGATTCTATACCTAACTTGCTGATTGTTGTCAACTCTGGAAGAGTTTCACCCATCATTTAAATTCTATAGCATCCCCTAAATGCCCCCATTAGGCAAAAGCCTGGGACAAAACAGTCTTGCACTGTGCTCTGAAGATCAATGGAATCTGGCTTTGGCAATCTTGTGAAAGTAGCAAGTTCCAGAGCTAAAGGCTCTACGCTGGAGTGATGCCACTGTATTTCTTTTGATTGATTTGACAGCGTCTGTTCTTGCTTTTAGATAAATGTTTTGCGCTATTCATCATTGATCTTTGTAGCTGATCTAAAGAGCTGTAATGAAGGACTCCAAAGGAGAAATCCGTGGTGTCCTCAGAGGTAGGGGTCATAAAGAAGAAAAAATTTAAATGGCAAGGAAGTGAGGAAATCTCTCAAGCATGAATAGGGACATACAAAGTAGGGGATCTTTCAGGCTTGGAGGAGAGGAAAGGATATTTTTCATACATGGTAGAGAAAACCAATAACTTAAAACAAAATTTCCTGATAAATTGAATGCACCTGATGGCAATTTGTACTAGCAAATTGCAGAGTCACATGCCTAATTGTCACAAATTGGACTTTCAATTGATCAATTAAATTGGAAAACAGGCAAGGCCCCTTTAAAATATATTGATTATAATGTTTAACATATTAAAATAAGATGATTGTCATCAAATATTTGCTTTCCATATTGTGGGACATGTAAGAAGTTGCCAATATGGAAATGGATTCTGATGCAAGGTTTTTTAGAAAGATGTAATTTGTGTATGCACATGTGCATATATACAAAATGTGTGTCATGTAAGGTTATTGCAAGCAATATGCCCAATACAAGTCTTTAACAACAAAGAAACAAAAAGTTAAGTAACAGTACATACCTCCACCCAGAAAGATATATCTCACCACTAACTCAACCACTGTATACCACAGATAATGTATCTCAACCTTAACTCTGTCCCATTAGGAATGCCCCTCTTTCAGTGACCACTTTCTGAAACCTCCACTACAGATATCTTCATAAAGACCAGATACCTCCCACTATTACTTCTGCACAGTTTTGGGAATCCATGTGAACTCAAGCTTTATAGAATTTAAATCAATGTGGCTGCTTGCATGTATAAAGTTATACTTATGCAAGATCAGCCCCTTTATCTTTACAGGTAATTGATTCTGGGAAGATTTCTTAGTATTGCATAGAAAAATATCAGTTATCTTGAATGTATACTAATGCTTTTTTCCTCATGAAATTTCTGTTGTGAACATCAGAAGCATAATTACTGTTTCAGAAGCACTTTAGTGCTATCCTATGTACAAAATGTTTTTTGTTTCCTCAGAGATAATTAAGACCTAGTTTGACTAAAGAGTTCTGGGTTTTTGTCTTTGCAGTTGACTGGATTGTTGCAGACATGTTGGCAATCAGACAGAATGCTCTTGGGCATGTCCGATACGTTTTGAAAGATGGATTAAAATGGCTTCCCTTGTATGGGTGGTATTTTTCTCAGGTAACTCCTGTTTTTTTCCTACTGTTTGCGCATGTAGTGTAAAATTTATTACCTTCTTTATTGTGTATTTCTAATACTACTTGTTCAAAAGGAATAGCAATGAGTGAAAATTTTCTCGGTGTGCCTTTGTTTTAACAAGAAAATTACTTGGTCTCATTCAGAAGTTGTACATTTGAACATTTATCTAACATTGATGTAAAAAACAGCTGTTTATCAGGGGATCAAGTCAGCTTTTTTAACTAATATTTATTTAGTAATCTTTCTAATTAACAAAATACTGTGTTTTAGAATAATATCAGAATTAAAATCATGGGGCAAAATTTAGTGGTGGTGTCTAACTTGGGGTCCTTTAAGTTTGTTCTCCCTTTCAGATATGTACATATGTGTGCTTGTCAATGTGTAAGATCCTGATTTTCCTTTCATTCTTCTGTAAATTATTGGTAATATCATTTGAAGACAGTGGCGTAATACTGATATAAAACCAGTAAGAGAGGAGAACTGGGAGAAAATTCTCTCAATCATTTTGTCAAGGGAGGTTGAAGTTCGCCTTCATGCTGTTGCCACTACAGAATGGTTAGGGTCACCTTAACCTGCAGGTGTCATGAGATCTGCACAGATCTCATTACACCAATAACAGACTAGTGCTTCTGCACAGTTTGCTGCTCCCGCATGACAGCATGGCTCCTTTAGTGCCATAGAACCCCAGAGTTACAAATACCCTGGGAATGGAAGTTGTTCGTGACTCTGAAGTGTGCATAACTCTGAACAAAATGTTATAGTTGTTCTTTCAGAAGTTTACAACTGAATATTAACTCAATACAGCATTGAAACTTTACTGTGCAGAAGATAAATGCTACTTTTAACCATCTTAATTTAAATGAAACAAGCACAGAAACAGTTTCCTTACCTTGTCATATCTTTTTTAAACTTTCCCTTTTCTTTATTTTTAGTAGTTTATGTTTAACACAGTACTACACTGTATTTGCTCTTCTTTTTTTGGTCTCCACTGCTGCCTGACTGCATACTTCCAGTTCCAAACGAGGCATGTGGTTCACTGATCATTTCATAATTCTGGCCATAACTGAGGTTGAACTATAACTACTGCCACTGGCTGGCATCTCCGTAGCTTTGGAATAGTAGTCGTGGAAATGGTTTACTCAAATTCAGTGCAGCTTGGAGCAAGCATCAATTCTCAAATGCCCTGTGGATATGGAGGGGTGCATGCTACAGAAGGTATCTGCTTCCTTGCTCCACTCAACTCAATATGTACAGAGCCCAAATCCTGTGATGCTCCAGTGAAGGGGCTTCTGTTGGGTCCTGAGAACAGGAGAGAATGTGCTACAGGGACAATGACCCTTTCTTTGCTGTTCTCTCGCCTACCCACTTAAGCCCCCAAACCAATGTGACAGTTTCTGATGCTCTTTTATTTCTCCTCTGCCATGCAGAGTGCAAGGAGAGACTATGATCCATGGAAAGACCACTATTGTTGTCCTTGCATATAGTCACTGTGTCTCTGGTGGTCTAACTCTGCTTTTATTACAGTGCTCACAGTTCAGGTTTTCTATTGCATCCACCATTACTGTCCAAAGTTATTTTTGTAATTTTCCAAAATCGTGCGATGGCTCTCTGGAATATTCTGGGTTCAACTTCCTGACTACTATTCTGACTGTTAATAGACTGTTCCTCTGGAAATTAGTGTGAATGTAGGCAACACTTTTATACAGAACGTAGTTCTTAACTTAAACCAGTGTAGTTTTGTGTGCTCCATAATACTTTTCACACTATTAAAGACATTAAACAGAGACTGATATATGACTAATCCAGGGACACAAATGGAAGAATGTTTACAGACACTAGTGTTGTCTGTGTTTAAGAAAATGTGTTTAAATTACTGAAAAGGGACACCAGGACTGTAGTGCAAGCTAATAGGTATTTTTATTGTCTTTATCACCCCGAATACCACAAAAACATAAAACACTTCCTCCTCTTCCTGTTGATGCTCTGTCAGTGATGTCACTCACACTCCACTAAAACTTTCCAGTGATATGTACTTACGGAATACTCATGGAATTTATATTCCCAGCCTCAGGTAAACATCCTGTTTGGAATATACACATATTTTGGCTCCTTAGTTGGGCAGAATTCAGGCGCTAAGGAAACATATTTGTAAACATAGTTCATTGTTGTTCTAGATACATGTTTTAAAGTACAGAGGGGAAAAAATTGGAAATATAGACGGTGTGCTTATGGACCTCCAGAAATCTGTTTTGAGACACACACATATATTTTGGTATTATTCAAAAGCAAATACAGTAGAAATTCACTGTAAATTAGGGAACTGGATCTATAGATGGCTGCATAGCTAACATTCCTCTTTTTTTTAATATGTATTTCTAACGGTAACAAACAAGGAAGTTCCTTACATTAATCTGCTATGGCACAGGATTGTTCTGTTAGCTAAAAATATAATATTTGTGTATCTGAAGTTGGCCTTAATATTTTCGTGTAGGTCTGCAGAACAGTTTCTGCCCAGTCCTTCTCCACTAAAATTCAACCATGCAGGATAAAAGGTCAGCAGAGAATTTTGGGAAAAATTGAGCAAAAAATATTATATACTTTTTCTGTGCTTCTGTCTAGTCCCCTACTAGCCATCACTGCTTGTCAGGGTAAGTATCCATGCTTCAACTGGGTATTAGCCTATGGTGGTTTTGTGATTGCCTTCTGAGGTGGGGTGACAAAACAAGTAGTGAGGAGTTAATGCACCATTGAATTTGTGCTCCATTTTGATGCTGTTTTTTGGAGAGCAACATGCTGAGTGTGGCTCTCACTCTTCAAACAGAATATCACTGCTATTACTACGTGGGCTTTTACAACCCACAAAATTCATTTGAGCAAGTCCATCCTCAGTTTAGCCAGTGTCTAAAAAGATGGACAAATTATATAAATATTTACCCGAAGAGGATTTTTCAGACTCTTTGGTAGTAGAAGCTGCTGTTCAGAGACCTAAAGGTGGATTAGTACTTCCTGTTTCCTCAGATAGAAATAGAAATAAAATAAATTTATTAGGAAGAAAAGTCTTCTCATCTTCCACATTAAGTTAAATTCCATGAATTACCAAGCCACAGTGCGCTAACAATACCATCTTTGGAAGAAAATGTCAGTGTTTATTGACTTGTTCCTGAACGAACAGAGGAAACTTGCACGTTATCATAACAGAAGGTCTCCGGTAGCATAACATGCTCAGATTATTACAGGTTGCCAGATTTCGGTTTGAGAAGCAACTTCCCCATGACAGATTGACTGGAACCCTGGGGTTTTGGTGGGGGTGTTTTGGTGGTGCTGGTGGTGGTTGTTTTTGTTTTTTGCCTTCCTTTGAAGCAGTGGCCATGGTTCATATGTTGGGATCATCTGGGCATCTCTCACGTAATCAAGTCCCTGCTATTGCAGAAGTCTTGGGTATTCAGGTCACTTTGGTCTCTCACAATCTCTCCCTGTGACACACCAAAAAAAAGGTGAAAACCTTTGCCTTATATTAAACCTCAAGAAGCTCAAGACTTTCATCAAGACATGTTGTTTTATGTATTCTACCGTAGCCTCTGTCATACTCTCCATTTGAAAGATTGGCTTGCAGCTCGTGATTTAAAGGACAGGCAGTTCCATATTTCCTCTTGTTCTTATTGCAAATACGGTAGTTTCACAGTGGGAGAGAACTACTTCTAGTACAGAATCCTTCCATTGGGACTTTATGCTGCCTCCAAAGTATTCTCAAAATGTCTGTCAGCAGTGGCAGCTCACCTAAGAAGAGAGGGAATTCTCGTATGCCCTTATTTGGATGATTGGCTAATAAAAGTGTCATTAAAGGAACATCTTTGTAATGCTGTCCTGTGTACATGTACTCTCTTCAGACGTATGGTTTCATGATAAACCCTAAGAAGACACTCTAACAAATCAGTTAGCAAATGTTATCTCTGTTAGACTCTGAGATAAGCAGAGTGCTTCTTCCTCAAGAGAGGTTTCTGAATGTAAAATCAGCAGTAGAAACTTGGGAGACTCAAAGGGTAATGTTCTGTCTCAAGTTGATGGGACTCTTAACTTCAACAACATTTGCATGTCTCAAAATAAGAACTTTACAGCACTGGCTGTCAGCCAATAACAGATGAAATACAGACAGATGAATCAAAAGCTTTCAGTTCCAAAGAAAGTGCTTATATCTCTAGCAGGCTCAGGCTTATGATATCCTCAAAGGGATACCATTCAGTCTTCTTCCATCCATAACTGATACTGAGTATGCATCCAACATAGAATGGTATGCTCACTGCTGCAGGTTCGCAGTCCAGGAACATTGGAATCCCCTCACCCCCACCCCAAGACAACATTATGTTAAATTACATTAAAACTTTGAAGAACTCAGAGCAATTTATTGGGCATTTAAAAACATTCTAACCTCACATCCAGCACGAAGTTGTTCAGGTGCTTATGGACAGCATCTCTAATATTTTATATAAACAAGCTGGAAGGTGTCCGTTCCTAATTTTGCAGTGAGGCAATGGTAATGGTGCCCTCTCCACAACATGTGGCTATGCATCTAACGGGAAAAAAAGCAATCTGGAAGACTAAGCAGTATCATGATTGCCACCCATGAGTGGTCACTGAAAACTTCAGTGATACAGGAAATCTTCTCAAGCTAGGGACACTCATAGACAGACTTCTTCACAATGAAAGAAAGTACAAAATGTCAGAAGTTTTGTTCGAGAACAGAGACAGACAGACATTCAATTTCAGATGTGTTCCTTATATCATCATGCCTCCCCTCCTATTATGTCGAATAACAGTTTTAGGGGGGACATAAAGAAGATAATTTTAATAATGCCTATTTGGCCCAAGCAGCAATTGTTCACAGATTTACTGCACATCTCACAAGGGATGTACAAAATGCTGCCTGTCGTTCCAGATTTGTTTACTCAACAGCATGGTTGAGTCTGCCATTCAGACACAAACTCTGTTCACCTTATTTAGTTTTCTAATGGAACTGAATTTATTGCCTATCTCGTTCCCCTTTTGTTCAGGATGTATTAGTGAGCTCTGGAAAATATTACATTTTAAAATGAAAAAGGTTCACAACTTGGACCGAGGATGACGATAAACCATCTCATGGCCTCAATCTAATGTATACCTAAGTACTTCCTCCAGCTCAAAATAGCAGACCTATCACTCTCTTCAGTTTAAATTTTATTTATTAGCCTTATCTGCCTTCCATTCTCTCAATGCTAATAAATTGGTGTTTGCTAATGTGACAATATTTACCATCCTATTGAAAATCCAGCATCCTTTTGGGACCTTAATGTAATTTTCATATATTTAATGGAACATCTATTTGAGACTGTAAGAGAATGTTCTTTACTTATGTGTTTAAATCTCTCAAAGATTTTTGTTGAAAAAAAATCAATGCAAATAGTCTAGTACAGTACTTAGAAAAAGCAGTAAATGTTCAGCAATGATGAAAAGATGATTTGGTAAAATGACAGATTGTAATTTTGAACATGCAAAAATATTGTAATTTATATTAATGAGGAATGTATTTTTAAGAGCAAAGTTTATTTATATCCTCATATCTTTTTTTGCTTTAGTTGTGTTTCTCTCTTTTCAAACTTAATAGTGCAATTAGTATCTCAGTTTTAAAGTGTAAATAGTAATATGTCTGGAACAAGTTATAAAACTAATCTTTTCCAGGAAATGGTTTAGTTTTTCATAAGGTTTCCCAGTGAAAATGCTATTATTGTGAAGAATCTTTTGCCTTCTAAAACAAGTAGTTATTTTAATTTAGCTGAGTCTCATCAGTATCTAACTTTCTCTTTGCAATTACCAGACTTTATTTTATTTGAGAAAGTGTATAATGGTGTGATATGATCAGTACTAGTTGTTACTACATACACACGTATGAGCATACATGTATCTAGAGAAGGGCAACTAAGATGATTAGGGATTTGGAATGGGTCCCATATGAGGAGAGATTAGAATCTATGACTTTTTAGCTTGGAAAAGAGGAGACTAAGGGGGGAGATGATAGAAATATATAAAATTATGAGTGGTGCAGAGGAAGTGAATAAGGAAAAGTTATTTACTTGTTCCCATAATAGAAGAACTAGGAGCCACCCAATGAAATTAGTGGGCAGCAGGTTTAAAACAAATAAAAGGAAGTTCTTCTTCACATAGCGCACAGTCAACCTGTGGAACTCCTTGCATGAGGAGGCTGTGAAGGCTAGGACTATAACAGGGTTTAAAGGAGAACTGGATAAATTCATGGAGGTTAAGTCCATTAATGGCTATTAGCCAGGATGGGTAAGGAATGGTGTCCTTAGCCTCTGTTTGTCAGAGAGGGGTCATGGATGGCAGGAGAGAGATCACTTGATCATTACCTGTTAGGTTCACTCACTCCGGGGCACCTGGCATTGGCCACTGTCGGTAGACAAGATACTGGGCTAGATGGACCTTTGGTCTGACCCTGTATGGCTTTTCTTATGTTCTTATGTACAATATGACACCTATTACGTGTCTTCGGTATTTGTCTTGTGTGGTTATTTACAGGAAGGCACCCTGATTTGAAAATTCTGATCTACAAATACTTATGCAGATGAATAACTTTACTCATGTGAGGAGTCCCACTAATCTCAGTGCTACTACTTGCATTAGTAAAATTACTTGGGTGTATTTGTAGGAATAGACCCTTGTGTCAGTTCCAGTATTGTCTTCTGATTCAGTAACATTATTAAATGATACAGGTCAGGTGATTTCTAATTATTTGTGTGAACATTGTGATCTGCATGTATAACACTTCTCCTTATATGTAACTTTGTTGAAGAGCGTGCATTGCTTATACAAATGTAAAATAGCGTGTCTTTCATCCTGAGAAAGAGTGTTCGCTACTATGCAGGCTGCTAATTTTATCTCAATAGATGCTTCTAATGACCTGTCACCATAATATCTAAAATTGTATCTAAATTCAAACTTTTTTTTCATCAAATGTACATGATAAATACTAAATACTTCTTCTTATTTTTAAATTTTTATGTCCTAGCATGGAGGAATCTATGTGAAACGAAGTGCCAAATTTAATGAAAAAGAAATGAGAAACAAGCTGCAGGCCCAGGTGAAAGCTGAGACTCCAGTAAGACTCCCCTTTTTTCCTCTTTATTTGTTATTGTTATTAAATAATCAATCTTGGTAACTGGAAATGACTGCATTAGAGGAATTAGAAATAACTAATATTTGTAAATTACAAGACAGGTAACCATGCATATGTTTTCTTTATGTATTTTCACTGATTATTCTTGATGATTAAGACTTCTAGTTAGTCACTGCAAGCTTTGTCTCTGCAGTCTCTAAAATCTATATTATGTAGGAAAAATTAAGTGTGTCAAACTTCTCTTCTCCAGTAAACCTTAGAGCTACCATTACAGAAGCTGAATTTCTTTCCAGAAACAGCCAACGTCACTGTTCCGTATATTTTAAAATAGCGTCTTGCCTACTGTAGTAATGCCCGTCAGACTGATTTTTTTTAACTGTATATCAAATTAGTTTGGCCTTTTGAAAGTCAAGAAACATTCTTACAAAATGTTAATTAATCAGCTATCAAGATGATTAATCATTTTTAATGTAAGTGACATTTTAAAACTGAATAACTTGGTTTGATACAGGGAAAATCTCTTGATAATTTTCTATTTGAAGAACAACTGTTACTGCCAAGTGACTTTTCTCATGACTCCCTCTATGGTCCGTGGTTCAGTGGTTGGAATCACTATGCTTTCATTTGTATTAGTTACTGAACATTAATATGTTGTGTTTTCCCCCTTGTTGGCTTGATGCATTATAACCCACTTGGTAACACTTGAGATATCTCAGTTGATCAGCTATGGTTTAAATTGTATGAAAAAGGAATCCTACAAAAAGTGGAAACATGGACAATTGGAGCTATGGGAAGTGGCGCAGGCCACAGGGATGTGCTGGCTGCCAGCTCCCGCAGCTCCCATTGACCAGGAATGGCAAACAGTGGTCACTGGTAGCTGCAGGGAGCCGTGCCTACAGATGGTCAACGTAAACAAAATATCTTATGGCCCACCAGTAGATTACCTTCATGGGCTGCTTGCTGAAGGTTGCCAACCCCTGGGCTAGAGTATGATATATCATTTAGTTTAGCATTGCAAAACTCTATTTGCCGTGTGTGAGAACTTTTTTTTGTCAGTAGGTAAGTGATATAATTATTATTAGGGCATGGTAGAAGGCGAATGAGTACGTGTTTTTGTTATTAAATTTTCGTGACACTTCTGTAATGCTGGCTTAGTTCAGTTTTAGTAGCCATATATTATCGAATCTCTATTTTGTGTGTGTTTTGGTTTTTTTAAAGGGCCAAACTCTGTCCTGTGTTATATGGGTAAACTTTACTTTGAATTAAGTTATACCTCATAGCAATTTCATGTTATAAATAACAATAAATGCTCTCAAAATTGTTGGTTGCTTAAAAATATTTCTGCTAATGAAAGTGGTCATTTTTTTGCACAAAGGAAGTGGTTAGATATATTACATAAATGTTTAAACGCAAGCTTCAAGTATTAATATTACAGTGCCGTCGGATTTATGCTATTGTATATGTTTGAAATTTCACAACATAAAAACATTAAATATTTCTGCTTTCTGTCAATCTGGATAGGAATCCTTGAAAGAAAATTGAAGCCCAACGTGCCGTAAAATAATAGCATAGTGAACATAATACACTACACTTAACTCATACTAGCAAATGGCAGATACCCAAGTTGCAAAATTACCTACAGAAGAAAATACTTGCATACAATACTTTGTCCTCTCATCACAAATTAGAACCATTTCATTTTCTCTGTAAATAGACAGCATAATAATTGTTACAAATCTGCAGAAAGAATCTTTGTCTGCTTTTATCACACACAAAAATGTCTCAACATAACTTGAAGACCCAGCTTGAAGTAACCATGAAAAATAAATAGTTGGAAAAATCTTCCCTTTCCCTGTTTTGAAATATGAGATTGTATCAGGATTTTGGGTGCTTCCAGTATTTAAATGTGAGTCACTAAAGTCTAGGCCGTGTGCATATTTCACTTAATCCTTGGACTTGGTTGGAGATTGAGTGACACTGCCATATCATTTAAACAAAATGATGCTTCAGAATCCTAGACTCATAGACTTTAAGGTCAGAAGGGACCATTATGATTATCTAGTCTGACCTCTTGCACAATGAAGGCCACAGAATCTCACTTGTAGTAAACCCTTAACCCACTCCTGTAGTAAACCCCTAACCTATCCTCTTTAGTCATCCATCAGAGACTACTAGTATTTCTGAAATGGCTTAACATATTGTACATTTAGCAGTGAGCACGGTAGCAAATGTCTTAATCAACACCGCTTAGTCTGTTGAAGTGAATATAAAATAGAAATAATTACTGAATACTTTGATTGATGTCATGGTGGCAAGTCTTAAGCCTTTAGGCCTGGTCTGCACTGAGGGGGGGAGGGGGACTTGATCTAAGTTATGCAACTTCAGCTATGTGAATAACTTAGCTGACGTAGACATACTTAGATCTACTTACCACGGTGTCTTCACCGTGGTAAATCAGCTGCCGATGCTCCCCATCGACTCCGCCTATGCTTCTCGCTCCAGTGGAGTATCAGAGTCAACGGGAGAGTACTCGGTGGTCAATTTATCACTTCTTCACTAGACACAATAAATCGATCACCACCAGATTGATAGCTCTGGAGGTAAGTGTAGACATGCCCAGAATATGAGTGGGCTGTCTCATTTGAAGTATTCTAAAACTATGAAAACAGGTTCAGGAAAAATAAACAGTCTAGATAC
Source organism: Dermatemys mawii (assembly GCA_007922305.1). NCBI lineage: Eukaryota > Metazoa > Chordata > Testudines > Dermatemydidae > Dermatemys > Dermatemys mawii. The sequence continues at coordinate 25,442,288 of ML677333.1, forward strand.
AGGCTGGATTACTGTAATGTTCTCTACATGGCATGACTCTTGAAGTTCACTCAAAAGTTATGGTTGGTGCATTATTCAATTGCTTATTTATTGATTGGTGATAGTCACAGAGAGCTTTGCTTTGGTGCTCCAATTGATTTGCTGTCTCTCTATTCACTTCTGGGATCTGTTTATTGATACAAAGCAGGAGTTCTCAACCTTTTTGGGCTAAGAATCCATTTGTAAACTTCAGTGAACTGTCACACCCCACAGACAACTTGCCCTTCCCCGTTTACTCCAGCTATGATAAAGGCTAATGCAAACCTAGGATGCATGAGGTGATATATTTCCAGTAGAGAAAGGGAAGCATTGTTACCATTGTACAAGGTCCTGGTGAGACCTCATCTGGAATACTGTGTGCTGTTCTGGTCTCCTAAATTAAGAAAGATTAATTCCAACTGGAACAGATGCTACTAGGACAGGGGTGGGCAAACTTTTTGATCCGAGGGCCACATTGGGGTTGAAACTGTATGAAGGACCAGGTAGGGAAAGCTGTCCCTCACCAACAGCCTGGTCCTCACCCCCTGTCTGCCCCCTCCCACTTCCCACCCCCTTCAAAACCCCCTACCCATCCAACCTTGTTCCCTGATCCCTCCTCCCGGGACCCTCCACCCCTAACCGCCGCCTTCTGCTGCATGGGACACAAGTTACTTCCTTGTTTGAATTAGAGTAAATGGTAGATTCTGTAGAACTTGAAGTGTTTACATCAAGATTTGAGGACTTCACTAGTTCAGCCAGAGGTTATGGGTTGCCAAAGTGGGTGGTTGAGGTACCGTGGCCTGCCATATGCAGGTCAGACCAGATGATCATGATGGTGCCTTCTGGCCTTAAAGTCTGAGACTGAGATGCTCCCCAACCCAATCCCAAAATGTTGATGGACGGCATTGTTCTGGAAACTTTTCTTACACTGAGTAGCACTTACTCATACAACTGTTCTTAGTGAACTTTTCAAGTGAAATTGGAACTGTTCCAGCATTTTTACAGTAGTGTAGGTTTGAACTTATCAGTGTAGCCAATATAGAAATGGGTGTACTGTTTCATAAACTTCTTTCCAACCAAAGAAGAGAATGTAAGTTTACCAGACTGAAATAGAACTGTCAAGATTATACTTACTAAACCAAATGCTCATGTCTGTTAAGATAAAGGAAGTAGTGCTGCTGAGTCATTATTTCAGGGAAGACTTAAGTTTCCATTATCTACTCTGTCTGAGAATAGTTTAAATATAGATGTTGTAAATACCCTTTAATCTACAATTACCATATTGAAACAAGAAAGTGATAGCTTTATGCACTTAACACACTGTTCATGAAGATACTTAGTAGTTCTGAAATCTAACATGACATGTCCACAAGACATCAAATTGTGTTTTTAATGGAAGACCTTTCAGTCATTATGTGCCAATGAATTTAAGCACAAGCATAGATGTTGCTATATACTGTGACTTGACAAATAATGGCAGACATTCCAGAATAATAATTTGTTTTCCTGAGGCTGCAGTCAGTGCAGAAAAGCAGTGTGACAACATAGAAAAAATAAAACAAATCATTTTATTTAGTGTTTCTAAAAAATCTTATCTTATTCATTTCTTTAACTGTCAGGGAAAGGGTTGTTTGCAGATTGAGAGAGATGGGGGAATCTGTACTTGGTATCGCTTTATTATTTATCATTTTCATCTACAGTTTTAACAAAAGAATCCAAATGATTAATGATTAGGCTTTCTTGAGTAATGCCTGCCCCCATTAACAAAGAAACTTGAGAGTTCACAGAAGACAGGAATGGAGTTGAGGCAGACCAGCTCTTAGTTTAGTGCAGCTTTTGATTACATGTATATATTTTTACTGCCTCCTGTCCTGTGGTCCCCTTCATTTTTCATTCTTCTAAAAAATAATGCTTGAGTTAAAAGGGGCGGGGAGGAGATTGCCTCCTTACTGCTTCCTGTATTAAACTGCTGCAAAGATAAACGGACCCTTCTTGTCTCTGCAGCTCAGAGTGGTTTCATTCTTTCCAAATACTGTGTACCAGAAGAGCTTTCTTTCAAGAACTGGAATTTGATCGTTAGACGTGTTAGAAATTTTCACAGTATAGTAAGCTAAATCTTCATACTAGAATTTGGAGATAATGAACTACTAAATTGCCTTGTTTCAGGAAATTTCACTTTTGCTTGCTAAATTTGCATTGAAATGGATAGTCAGTTGTGCCAGCATCATATATATATATTTTTAATAGGCAAAGCATTTAAGTACCGTGCAAAAGGGAAATAATGGAAAACCCAAATATACACGCTATCAGCTATTTCTTATATAATTGTAACATTTTGAACTTGCATCATAAGGGCAATAACTGTTGTCACGAGTTTGTAGGGCAGCTTTATAATCATACCATGAAATTGGGGCATTATTACTTTTTTTTAATATTATTACAACTTATGCATTAACATTGTTGCAGTCAGAAAAGTGACTGAAAAAAATACTTTAATATTCAATGTTCTAATTGATAACTAAAGTTGACCTTTCCTAACTGCAAGCTGTGAATCTTATTTAGCTTGTTTCCTGAAAACGTAGGGCTGTATTCTCTCTCACTAATCATCAAGAAGAACAAGTCCAAAATCTAAATTTTGCCTCCCTTATGCACTGGAAGACAGCTTGGAGGTTTTACAAGTGTTCTGCCCATGAATCTGAGACTATAGCCACATCGTTGAGGAAGGTGACTGCAAATTCCCCAAATCCAGCCAGAAGGTTATCTACCATTCTCTGAAAGGTGGCAGATGCATTTTGCAGTCCGAAAGGGAGCATATTAAATTCATACAGCCCTACATGGGTGATGAAGGCTGACCTTTTGTTGGCAGGGTTATCTAGCGGCACTTGCCAGGACCCCTTAGTTAAATCGAAGGTGGAGATGAACTGGGCACATCCCAATTTCTCCAATAGCTCATCTGTACATGGGATTGGATGGTTTTCTGGGCAAGTTACAGCATTTAGCTTATGGTAGTCCACACAGAAGCAGATTTCCCCGTCTGGTTTGGAAACCAGAAGCACCCGAGAGGCTCATGCTCTCTCACAGGGGTGGATAACACCCATTTTTAATATGTCCTTGATCTCCCTTTCTATTGAGGTTTTGGCTTGAGAAACCATCCGGTAGGAGTGGGCTCTAATTGGACAAGCATTACCTGTGTCAATGGAATGGTACACCCATTCTGTCCATCCTGGCTGAAAACATGAACACAAAGCTGGTGCAAAACTCCTGGATTTGCTGTTGCTGCTTATGCCCAAGGGTCATGAAAAGGCTCACCTCTTCTACACCACTGTTGCTTTTTTTCTTCATAGTAGACTCCATCAGCCCACTCAGCATCGTCTCTCTCCTGGGCTGTAAACTGAAGAACCTTGATTTCTCGAAAATAAAAGAGCTTTAGAGAATTAACATGGTATACCTTAGGTTTTGGGATAGGGTCTGCAAATGCTATAAGGTAATTAACAGCTCCCAGGTACTCTCAGGCCATAAATGGCCCCACCCATGACACTTCCATCTTATTGGCCTGGAGCATTTTCAGGATCATGACTTGGTCACCTATTCCAAAGGAATGCTCTCTGGCATGTTTATCATACCAGGCCTTTTGCTCTTGTTGGGCATCCTGTAGGTTTTCTCAAGCAAGGCCTAGTGAGTCTTTGAGGGTATTTTGCAGGTTGGTTACAAAGTCCAAAATGTTAGTTTCTGAAGAAGATCTAACCCCCTCCCATTGCTGCTTCACCATCTGTAATGGCCCCTTACCTTTGAAGCCATAAACAAGTTCAAAGGGTGAAAATCCCAAACTGGGATGTGGTACAGCCCTGTAGGCAAACAGCAACTGCTGCAACACTAGGTCTCAATTATTGGAGTGCTCATTCATGAATTTACATAGCCTGGCCCCCAGAGTCCCATTAAACTTCTCCCCTGAGCCATTCGTTTGATGGTACTAAGGGGTGGCAACCACGTGGTTCACCCCATGAGCTTCCCAAAGACATTTCATGGTCCCTGCCAGGATGTTAGTTCCCAAATCTGTAAGGATGTTGGAGGGCCAACCTACCCTGGCAAAAATGTCTGCCAGTGCTTGGCTCATGCTTTTAGCTTGGTATTGCTTAAAGCCACTGCTTCCGGCCATTGGGTGGCAAAATCTATGAAAGTCAGTATGTACAGCTTTCCTCTGGGTGTCTTCTTAGGGAAAGGACCCAGAATATCCACAGCTACTCACTGAAATGGAACCTCAATGATGGGCAGTGGCTGGAGAGGTGCCTTGACCTGATCTTGGGGCTTTACCACCCTCTGGCAGACCTCACAAGACTGGACATAGGTAGAAACGTCCTTGCCCATTCCCTCACAGTGGAATGATTTCCACAAATGGTCCTTGGTCCTGTTCACTCTAGAATGGCCACGAGGGTGATCATGGACTAAGCTCGAGAACTTTTCCCTATACTTAGCTGGAACTACCAACCGTCTCTGAGGATGCGAGTCCTCTCTGTGCCCACCAAAAAAAAATCTCCTTGTATAAGAATTCTCCTTCCATAACAAACATGGACCTATTAGAAGAGCTGAGAGGCGATGGGTCGCTCTCTACCACCATCCAAGCTCCCTTGAGTCTCACATGCACTTCCTGCAGTGCCTGGAACAGTTCCCTTGTTGCTGGAGACATTAGTTCCTTGCTGGTTGTGGACTTGGGCTTGGTCCCACTTGAAGCAATGCAGGGGGTGGAGTTGTTTCTGTTGACTGTGAACTGCTCTCTGTTGGTGCACCAGGTGGTATTTCAAGCTCTGGTTGAGCCTCTTATGCCAGTTTAGCTGCTGCTTCAGGTGCAGGCTCAGTGGTGCCCTATGGTGCTGGCTTCCCTGACACTGGTGGGGTTGCAAGCACAAGCGCTGGTGCTGACTGCTCCGCCAGTTTCTATTCTTGGGCTGGTTCTGGCTGGGTTCCAGGAACTGGATTTACAACAGCTGCCATAGACTCCCGTATGGGGTCTGGTTTCACCACCTCTGGCTGGGTCCCTGGGCCTGTGGTATCTGGGGACACAGACTGGGCTCTTGTAGGAGGCTAGGGAATGGAGTGAAGTGTGGAGGCCTGTTTAGCCTGGCTGCAGGTGCCAATTCTCACCCTTTTTGTTAACCTCACAAAGTAGGCTAAGTCTCCTTCAGCAGCATGAGAATGGGATAATCATCATAGACTGCAAAGGTCCATATTCCTGACCACCTCTTGTACTGGACAGGCAACCTGGCTGTAGACAAGTTAAAAGAGTGGGCCTTAAAGGGTTGCACCATCACCTGGGCCTCTGAGTTGATGAATTTGGGGTCCACCAGGGATTAGTGGATAGCTGACAGCTGTGCTCCAGTGCCTCTCCACACAGCAATCTTCCTTCCACTCACAATCACAGTTTCCCTTCGCTCTGGGGTTTTTTGGGAGACATCTGAGCTTGATGATTCTCAATGGGACCCCTGGGGTGATGAGTTGTGATCAGCTTCACATGCCCCAGCTCATTACATTTACAGCGTCACCCAGCTGACTGTGGGCTGGGGCTGGGGCGAGGTAGATGGTTGGAGAGTGGGAAAAGAGGGAATCGGGGGTCTCCCTGGCTGTGTGGAGGGCTCATCCTTGTGAGGTGGGGCTTTGGGCTGACCTCAGTGGTGGGGTGTTGCCTCAGATTGTCACTTCTGGTATCCGCACCAACTGCTACTAGCTTTTTTCTTCTCCGCCTCCTCCATCCATTTGGTTCCGATCTCCTTCGCCTTGATTACAGTTTGGGGCTTTCCATCTAGGATGTACCTTTCTATTTCCTCAGGAACACCCACTAAGAGCTCTATTTTTATTAGGTAAGACAGATCTTCCAGAGACTTAACATTTGTTCCTGATATCCAGGCATCCCAATATTTTTACAATGTTGAAGGTGTGTCAGAAAAATGCCGCATCTGGTTTCCATCTTAGGGCTCTGAACCACCGACGGGCATGCTCAGATGTTAGCCCCATTCTAATTCTGGCCTTTTGTTTAAAAAGTTTGTAATCATTCATGTGTTCTTCAAGCATTTCAGCTGCCACCTCTGCTAAGGGTCCACTGAGTTGTGGCTTCAGCACCACCATATACTGGTCTATAAGGGTGTTGTACCCAAGGCAGGCCCTTTCAAATCTTCTAAGAAGGCCTCTGTATCATCGCCTATCTTGTATGTGGGGAATTTCTTGGAGTAGGGAGTGGTACCTGGAGAAGCATTGTTAAGGTTAGCTGGTGGACCCAGCTTAGCCCTTTCCAGCTCCAAGCTTTTCAGCTCTAACTCCGCTTCCAAGCGCTTCGCCTGTCTCCTCACCTCTGCTTCCAAGTGTATCATCTGTCAGAAGAAATCCCTGTCTTCCACAGTCAGAACTCAGTCTAGGTTAAGGGCATCTGTCCAGCTTGGCACCTGGATCTCAGTCAGAGGAGGGCTGAACTTCCCTCCTGGGAAGTTCACGGTCCCTCATCCCCTCTCTTCATTTCCGTCATGGAGCTGGATGTCCTGGCTTGATCTGGGTCTGTCTTCTCCATGGTGTGCCGCTTTGGGAAGATTGGGTTTTCTAAAGTTTCAGTGCCTGAACTCAACCTCATGCACATAGCTGCCTTACTCCAGCCTAACTATTTTGTTGCCACAAAGATAGAAAAGAAAAAATAAATAAATGGCCTGTTGGACTCCCTGGCTTTGCTGGCCGACTCCTTTGCGGGCCCGTTCCACTTCAGGTATCAAAGAAAAGAAAGAGGGGGAATAAACTCCCTGGCTTTCAAGTAGCCAAAAGGAAAAATGTGTCCTTTTAAAATCCTGAGGTCTGTGCTTCTGGTTCTGCCACCATATCAAGGCTGAATCCCCACTCTGGCACTTTGAGTACAGAAGGTGGGAGGACCCCAAGGATTTTAAAAATTAATACCTGCCACTCCAGGCTTGTATTAAACTCCCAAGGTTACAGCTTTTCTTTGACCTTGGCTTGGCTGACACCACCCAAATGCAAAAAAAAAGACCCTTGAACCTCAGAAGAAGCACTTGAGAATTCCTCCCTGTGGGGTATCTGGTACCTTCAAGTCCTTTTGCCCTCTCTCTGGAGAAGAGCTGAGAAAGAAAACAAAGGAAACTAGCTGTTGCGACCAGCTAATCAAACAACATGCACAAACCTCTTAGGACACCAAAAATCCAATCCTATTCTTAAAAATATAAATTTTATTAAAAACAAAAAGAGAAGTAAATACATCTGGATCTGAGGCTTTTGTTAAATTTTAAAAGAGCAATTCCAAAAATTAAGCACCCAAAATAGCTTTCTTGGGAAGGTCAGCTTAAAGGTTACAAGCAAACAAAAGCATCTGGGGTTAGCACAGAGGAGATCCACAATAAAGAAATAAACCTGATAGTGTCTATCTAAACATTCCTAATTTACTTACATATTTGGGGCATTTCAAATAAGTAATTCTAGGTATGATCTGAGGATTTCTCGTACCTGGCTTAAAGCTTTACACACCATTCTTTCCTCCTTCTCTTCCCCTCTTTCCCAGAGAGAGACAACAGACACAAAGGGAAAGCTTCTTTCCCAATTTTAAAAAGTTCTATCCTTCCCGTTGGCTCTTTTGGTCAGGTACCCGTTCCTTTTCTTTACCTGTGGACTTGTTAACCCTTTAGAGGTAAAGCAAGCAGAGTACAGACACCAGGAAGGATTTTACAGCTAACTAACTGGCTGGGTGTCCATAAAAGGGAGCTACCCCTGCTTCATTTATCATAGGAGCATAAACTCTAGCAAATGAAATGTAAAAATATAATGAGGAAAGCCAAAAAAGAATTTGAAGTACAGCTAGCCAAAGATTCAAAAAGTAATAGCAAAAAATGTTTTAAGTACATCAGAAGCAGGCAGCCTGCTCAACAACCAGTGGGGCCACTGGATGATCGAGATGCTAAAGCAGCACTCAAGGATAAGGCCATTGCAGAGAAACTAAATGAATTCTTTGCATCGGTCTTCATGGCTGAGGATGTGAGGGAGATTCTCAAACCTGAGGCATTCTTGTCAGGTGACAAATCTGAGGAACTGTCCCAGAATGAGGTATCATTAGATGTGGTTTTGGAACAAGTTGATAAACTAAACAGTAATAAGTCAACAGGACCAGATGGTATTCACCCATGAGTTGTGAAGGAACTCAGATGTGAAATTGAAGAACTACTAACTGTAGTCTGTAACATATCATTTAAATCAGCTTCTGTATCAGATGACTGGAAGATAGCTCTTGTGACACCAGTTTTTAAAAAGGGCTCCAGAGATGATCCCAGCAATTACAGGCCAGTAAGCCTGACTTCAGTAATGGGCAAACTGAAACTATAGTAAAGAACAAAATTGTCAGACAAATACATTAACATAATTTATTGGGGAATAGTCAGCATTGTTTTTGTAAAGAGAAATCATGCCTCACCAGTCTATTAGAAGTGACAAAGAGTCCTGCGGCACCTTAAAGACTAACTAAAAGTATTAAAGCATAAGCTTTCGTGG
>ML677333.1:25450838-25529374 GCA_007922305.1 Dermatemys mawii
TACCCACTTCATCGGATGCAAGCAGTGGAAGTATCCAGGGGCAGGTATAAGTAAATTTGTCACTTCTAATAGACTGGTGAGGTATCTGCCCCTGGACACTTCCACTGCTTGCATCCGATGAAGTGGGTATTAGCCCACGAAAGCTTATGCTTTAATACTTTTAGTTAGTCTTTAAGGTGCCACAGGACTCTGTCACTTCTGCAATTCCAGACTAACACGGCTACCCCTTTGATTCCAGTCTATTAGAATTCTTTGAGGGGGTCAACAAGCATGTGGACAAGGGAGATCCAAAGGGTATAATGTATTTAAGAAAGAAAGCCCTTGACAAGGTTGCTCACCAAAGGCTCTTAAGCAAAGTAAGATATCATGGGATAAAAGGAATCGGTAACTGGTTAAAAGATAGGAAACAAAGGGTAAGAATTAAATGGTCAGTTTTCAGAATGGAGAGAAGTAAATAGTGGTGTCCCCCAGGGATCTGTACTGGGCCCAGTCCTACTTAATATATTGATAAATGATTTGGAAAATAGGGTAAACAGTGATGTCTCAAAATTTGCAGATGATACAAAATTACTCAAGATACTTAAGTCCCAGGCAGACTGTAAAGAGCTACAAAATGATCTCTCAAAACTGGGTGACTGGGCAACAGCAGGGCCAGCTCCAGGTACCAGCAAAGAAAGCACATGCCTGGGGCAGCACATCTTAAGAGGCGGTGCTCTGCTCCGGCCACCTTTTTTTTGCTTGGGGCATCAAAAAACATAGAGCAGGTCCTGGGCAACAGAAGGGCAGATGAAATTCATAGTTGATAAATGCAAAGCAATGCACACTGGAAAACATAATCCCAGCTATCCATATAAAATGATGGGGTCTAAATTAACTGTTGCAACTCAAGAAAGAGATCTGGGAGTCACTGTGGATAGTTCTCTGAAAATAGAATCAGAGGGGTAGCCGTGTTGGTCTGGAATTGCGGAAGTGACAAAGAATCTTGTGGCACCTTAAAGACTAACTAAAAGTATTGAAGCATAAGCTTTCGTGGGCTAATACCCACTTCATCGGATGCATGCATCTCTTTGTCATCTCTGAAAATATCCACTTGATGTGAAGCAGCAATCAAAAAGTAAAGAGAATGTTGGGAACAATTAAGAAAGGGATAGAGAATAAGACACAAAATATCATATTGCCTCTATATAAATCTATGGTACACCCACATCTTGAATACTGTGTGCAAATGTGGTTGCCCCATCTCAGAAAAGATATATTGGAATTGGAAAAGGTGTAGAAATGGGCAATAAAAATTATTAGGGGTATGGAACAGCTGCCATATAAGGAGAGATTAAGAAGACTGGGACTTGTAAAAGAAATGACTAAGGGGGGATATGATAGAGGTCTATAAAATCATGACAGGTATGGGGAAAGTAAATATGGAAGTGCTTACTCCTTCTCTTAACACAAGAACTAGGGGTTCACTAAATGAAATTAACAGGCAGATGGTTTAAAACAAAGGAAAGGTATAGTTTTTTACAACACATAGTCAACCTGTGAAATTCCTTGCCAGGGGATGTTGTGAAGGCCAAGACTATAACAGGGTTCAAAAAAGAACAAGATAAATTCATGGAGGTTAGGGCCATCAATGTCTATTAGCCAGGATGGACAGGGATGGTGTCTCTAGCATCTGTCTGCAAGAGGTGGGAATGGGTGATAGGGGATGGATCACTTGATGATTACCTGGTCTGTTCATCCCTTGTGAGGCACCTGGAATTAGCTACTGTTGGAAGACAGGATCCTGGGCTAGATGAACCTTTGGTCTGACTTAGTATGGCCATTCTTATGAAAGACTTAAAAAAATGTGTGTAATTAGTCTGGAGGAAAAAAGACTGAGATGAGACATACATTAAGATTGTTATTTAAAAGGTTGTTATAAAAAGGAGGGGTGATAAATTGTAATCCTTATCCACTGAGGACAGGACAAGAAATAAGGATCTTAAATTGCAGGAAGGGAGGTTCAGGTTACACATTAGAAAAAACTTCCTAACTGTAAGGGTAGTTAAGCACTGGAAAAAATTACCCAGGGAGGTTGTAAATATCTGAATTTGGAGGTTTTTAAGAACATGTTAGATAAACACCTCTCAGGGATGGCCTAATACATAGTCCTGCCTCAGTACAGGGGACTAGATGACCTGTCAAGGATCCTTCCAGGCCTATGATTCTATGACTATGACTACTCTACTCCCTGACTCTCTGGCCTAGTGTCACCTTTGACTCCTCCCTCTCTTTTCCTCTACACATCCAGGCTATGTCCAAGTCCTGTCACTTTTTCATCTACAACCTTGAAATTCCTTCCTATTTTTTTCTCTGTCTATGCAGCTGAAGTTTTCTTCTTCAGATCTTTCTCATGGCAATCAAGATGTTGCCTCTTTCTCTACACTTGCGCGAACCACCCAAGTTGCTCTCCCTGCAGTTAGTTTAAAATGTAGCTGCTAAGATTTTTGCATGCTGCCCTGACCATATCACCTCCACTTGCTCACTGACTTCCACTGCATAAATCTTAAGCTTCTTTTCGTACCATTTAGGCCTCTTCATAACTTTGAATAATGGTCCATTCTTTTCTCTTATCACATCCCTTCTCTCTCCAAAGACTTCATTCTACAAATCTCGGTCTTGTCCTCTCAGGTGTCAGCTTCTCATTCCAACCTCTCTGTAACTTCTTCTCCACGGACCTTATGCATGGGACACCTTCCTTTGACTATCTGGGAAGCCACTACCTTTTCTTCCTTCACATCTTTTATCACAAGACCCACCTCTGCTATGACACTAGAGAAAATAAGCTATTTGGGTTAACCACAACTGACTGGCATGATTTTACACCAGGCCTGCACAACTTGGAAAGCAGCGAGGGCCATATTATTGCAAAAAAAACAGCTGCAGCTGAAAAGCCCTGCCCTTGCCCCGCCCCATCCACTTGCCTCCCCCCACCCCCCCCTTGGCTTGCCCCACTCCTACTCACCCCCTGCAGGCCGCACAGTGAGCCTGTGTGGGCCGCATGTGGCCCCCGGGCCGCATGTTGTGCAGGCTTGTTTTACACTGAGTGAAATCAAATCACGTTTAATTTCATGCTAGTTAACATTTGCTATAGCATGGCATTTCCAATGCATATTATGTATGTTTTTAATGAAAATCCAATCAAAGGTGTGGAGCATTGTCATGTAACATTGTGGAATTTATATTTGATCAACTACTAGAACTTATGATGATTGTGGGGTCCGAGATAAAGTTTAACGTAGTGAAGAAACTTAAGTTAAAAATATCAGTGGTAAAGCACTGATCTAAAATCCAGTTTAGATCCCCTGTTATATGTCAATGGAAAAGAGTAAACACTTTATATTTAGAGTTCATTCTGACACTGTATTTCAAGTTGAATACTATCTATGTTACTAAAGATTATTACATGAGAACAAGAATTTTGTTCTGAGCTCAGCTGCTTTCCTCAACTGATTTCCTAATCTTTCTTTTGGCACATGGCTTTTTTATCTTTCCTCTTAAAATTTGTTAAATCACCTAATGAGCTTTTTACTGCAGATTTATAAAACCCTGAAAATTAGGTTGATGATTGAAAATAGTTTTAAACCCTAAAATGTAGCATTGGAAAAGAACCGGCTATGTATGCAACATAGTTAAAGCAAGCCTCCTATAGCTTTGTAGTGAGTGTTCATTTTCTTCCAGTACTTGCAGCCGTATCTGGCATGTGATGTTAATCTCATGTGTAAGGCCAAAATTGTTTTAATGCTTTCAGAACTTATCCACTATGTCTGATATTAAAAATATGTGCATATATATTTTTTAATCCCACAGATGTATCTTGTGATTTTTCCAGAAGGAACTCGTTACAATCCAGAGATGCCAAAAGTCATTGCAGATAGTCAGTTATTTGCTGATAAAGAAGGTAAGCAAAACTTCAAAGAATTGTGATGAATGGCATCATATGTATATGTTTGTGTGTGTGTGTGAGTGAGAGAGAGAACGAGAGAGACTTTTTTGTTTATTTGTAACATATAAAAGATTACTTCAAATGTCTTCTGATTTGAATTAGGAATTAAATTTCTCCACTCCATAAATCACTCTTTACACAATGAAAACCTTCATGTGGCGCTGCTGCTTAAATGCTGTGGTTTTTTTGTGCTGTATGTTCAAATCCACCTACATACCAGTGTCATCAATTGGCCACTGGAGATTGTTTTACTGACCTCCACGTGAACATAGCAATGATTATATTTCCTCATAAATTTGTTGTTGTTGCTTCCTACCCAAGCCATACTAAAGAAGAACAAAATCAGCTATCATTTTTATCTTCTTATTGATTTCTGATTTTTTTTAATAAAGAAGTAGTTTACTTTTTGAAGTTTTAATATATATTTTCACTTTGTGTCCATTTTCTAAAACAAAGTTGTCTGTTTGATTTTTATCTATAATATTTATACTTCAGAGGAATTATTTTAGAAGAGCTTTTAGGAACATGGATCAGACTACTAGTCCATCAAGTTCAGCATCCTGCCTCTGATATGATCAGTACTACGTGTGTAATGAACCCATCAGATAGAATGACCTGGCCAAGGGAAAAGTTTGTTCCTAGCATTCCTCCCTAGGAGCCCTCATCCATAGATCAGGACCCCCGTTGTGCTAGGTGCCATATAAACAAACAAAGGACAGTTCTTGTCTCAAAGAGTTTACAATCTAGGTACAAGACAAGAGAGTACAAATGAACAATGAAACTGTATTGGTCAGCATAGTAGGCTGTGGTCTCAGCACATCAGTGATCTAACTGTTGAGGATTTTGTAGGCATTATGACAGAGGGGAGTTTAAAGGAGGATAATGAGTTCATTTGGCAGAAGTTTATGGTGCTCTCTTCACACGAGGGCAGGGAAAGCAAGAGAAAAACCATGAAGGTACTTGTTTGAAAATTTAATAAATAGACAATGAAAGCTGACATCATGAGCCAAGTGAAGGCAGGAGTCAACATCTCAAAATGTTTGCACTTTTTAAGTATAGCCATTGAGAGACTGTATTTCCTGGTTTTTGTTTCTTTTTTCATTTTTTTTTCCCATTGATCAGAAGTGAAATAAAAAAATACAACAATGGTTCTCAGAAAGTCATTTCTGTGACACTGAATTGAATTCAGAAGTATGTGAATCAGCATGCTGATATTGTCAGGCTATTGAACTTTTGTTAATTTTCGCTCAAAGGGATATACATTTTTTTTTCTGCTTCTCAAGAAGAATGGAATTTGTGTGTGTGTGCACGTTGTGTGTATGTTTAAGTCATAATTTATGCGTCTCTTCAGTTTCCTGTTGAAAATGAATGACTGGTGTTAATAATTTTTTTCTGGTCTTAATTATATCTCTACTATTTTGTCACTTTATTAGGTTTTTTTCATGGTCCTTGATGTTTCATTGCATCTGTTTACTTATTCCAGCACCTTCTGAGCGATATATTTTGTTGTTGGTCTAAATCTTAAGAGAAACTGTTGTTTAAAAATACTAAAAATTGATCCTGTTAATATAAATACTTCTAAGCTATAAAATGCTTTCAGTTTTCAAGTAGAACCCTCCTCATCTGCACTTTCCTAATTCTCACATTTTGTTGGGAAAAAATGGTCTTTCCTCAACCCCTCAGCCAAAATGCAATAGCTCAGTGTGGATTTGTTCCTGCTTCCATTCATGACAGAGGAAAGTGTCTTAAAGTAAAGTTTACTAATATGTTATGAAGTATCATAAAAATGAATTACAGTTGTGAAAATAGTGCATAATTTCACAAAATTTAGTAATTCAATTGTAATTTCACAATTTAGTAATTCAGACTTCATTACGTACTGTTTAAACTTTGCTTGACTTGGACAATAAAAATAGTCTGGTCAGTTTTATCTTTTGCTATAGTCAGTTTCACTTTTGTTCTTATGCACTAGCACAGTGCATCTATGTTTGGGTTGCAAACACTGGAGGGGGTGTTTTTTTCCTTAAAAAATAAAAATAAAAGCAGGCATTTTTCTCGATAGTTTTATATGTTTGTTTTTGCTAAATTTAAATTTTGATACAAAATGTATTGAATATAATTCTTTTAAAATATTTGTTCTGTATCAGTTGACGTGATGAGACCTAAAGCATAAAAAAGTTTGCTGTAACTACTATATGAATATACAAAATATTGAAGATCACAAATCTGTCCCAGATCACAGAAAAAGAAAAAAGCTGTTCTATCATACTTTGTAGTGGTGTCTGAACTCTGGAAACATTTACTGTTTTGAACATGATTTTGACTATACCAGAGAAGTGTATTTTGCTTTTACAAAGTGAGAAGTAAGAAAACCTTTCTTTATTTTTATCTTCTATAAGCCAAATTGATTCCCTGGAGAATCTTTCTGAAAACAGAATTAACTTATTTCCCCTCTTCCCCCAATCTTTAGTGTATAAGATTGATGTGTATCTTTGTCTGATAATTGATATTAAACATCAGTTACAAAAAGGCTGCAGTGACTACACCAGGGATTGGCAATGTTGGCACTCGGGACCGCAGGGTAAGCACCCTTAGTGGGCCCCGCTGCTTTATTTACCTGACGATTTGCTGATCACGGCTCCCACTGGCCGCGGTTTGCTGTCCTGGTCCAATGGGGGCTGCGGGAAGCGGCGCAGTGCTGGCCACCGCTTCCCGCAGCCCCCATTGGACCGGGATGGCGAACCGCAGCTAGTGGGAGCCGCGATCGGCAAACCACCAGGTAAATAAAGCAGCGGGGCCTGCTAAGGGTGCTTACCCTGCGGTCCCAAGTGCCCACGTTGCTGATCCCTGGACTACACATTCAGATTGACTAGATTGCAAGATAGTTTTGGGACAGTAGAAGAAAAAAATCAGTCACTTTGGTGAACATCCAAGGACTTGATTTGCAGGTTACTGACTTCAAATGCATGCCTGTGGCACGATGCAGTATGAAAATGTAAATAAGCTTAACTGTGCTTGGATAAGATGGAAGAATATCAAACGCACAGAATTTAAGCCAGTTGAGATCTCTGGTGAAACAAAGAGGTGATTTTTATTTTTGTTTTAATAAATAGACTTCCATGTGATGGTTTGCTGAACTAGGAAATTTGGGATCTTGTCTGCCTGATTTGGTTAGGAAGCCTCCTGTTTCTAAAACAGAAGCAAATGAGATGTATAGAATTGTTTCTGCTTTGTGATAATCTGGTATGAAGAAGGTGATGCTGAAGATTGTTGAACATGGGCAAACTTCCCTGGGAGGAAAATGGGCCTCCTCCTTACCCCAGTGCTCTCAGAAAAAAGGATAGGTTCTCTAATGTAAAAAAAGAGCTTAGTGAACTGGATTTGAAAATTACCATAATGCACTGCCAAGTTCTCGATTGAGTATACTGCCAGGTTTTTGGGTTTTTTTACAAAAATCCAAAGGATGCCAGAAATGTCTGGAGGCTAAAGATGAAGTTAGGGGGCATAAATATATTTCTGTCTGGGGGGAGAAACTGAGATGGACACCCACTGATTAGATAGTACAATCAAATATTTCTGTATATCTGATGAAAAATATTATGAATGTTCCACGTCCTTAAGCCTGTGTGTGCAAATAGGAGTTAATTTGTAACCTACAATTTATCCCAGAGATTGTATATGTCGATAGGAAAGGGGAAAGATGAAGATGGATGCAAATGCATAGTGTGGTTCTGTTGAATTTAAAGTATGAAAAGTGTAAAAGAACAGCTTTTTTCTGTGATCTGGGACAGCTTTGTGATCTTCAACAATTTTGTATATTCATATAATAGTTACAGGAAACTTTTTTTTATAGTGGACTTGCTTCAGAAATAACTTATCTCCGTAGAATTCCTGCAGTTCATCATACTGGATGCTGTAAAGCAGGGGTTCTCAAACTGGGGATCATGACCCCTCAAAGGGTCACGAGGTTATACGTGGGGGGGGGGTCACAAGGTGTCACCCCAAACCCTGCTTTGCCCCCAGAATTTATAATGGTGATAAATATACTTTAAAAGTGTTTTTAATTTATAAGAGGGGTTGCACTCAGAGGCTTACTGTGTGAAAGGGGTCACCAGTACAGAAGTTTGAGAACCATTGCAAAGTATTTCGGATGGAGGCTGTGGAAGAAAACGATCCTTCACTTTGATTTTGGTATGCAACAAGTCAGAGACAGTTTATTTTCTGGCAATTGCAAGAAGGAAGACAGCAGTTTTGGACGATGTGTCTGTCTTTATGCAAATTTTCCAAGTATAAACAATATATAACAAGTATTTATATCCTTTCATTATATAAAATGGTGTCTTTGTTTATACATTTTTCTTTTTGATATCTTACTTGTTTTTAACGATTTTCTGCTACCACAGCATTCTATCTTATCTTAAGAAAAAGTCAAACAGCATCACTAGCAATTTTCCATCCGATTTCCCCAGTCCTGCCTTTGCAAGTCTCGCGTTATTAGGTTTAAAGCTAAGGTTAGCCTGAATTTTGTTCTGTTTCTAACAGAACTAAAATGGCTGCACTCAAATCCCTTTTTCTCACTTCCACAAGGCTATGCCTCTGACTCATCAAATTATTTCCCAATGAGTGCGGGGGCTGAACCCTAATGGGCTGCTGTGAAATTAACTACTAATAGGAGCAACCTCCATGACATTGCCTACTAGCATTTTGTCAGTAGAGAGGCTTTCAGAAAAAACGAAAGAGACCATATATGCATTTTTCCCATGTATTCATTTCATTGTTTATATTTGGGGAACAAAACACTGTTATTGATAATTGGTGAAATAGTCGTGAGTTTTACCACTGAATTCATTTGAGCTAGGATTTCACTCAGTGCTTATAAGGTACTTTTGAATATGTAAAAGACTATAGAAGCACTGCTGTTTATAAACATTAGGTTTTTGGATTTTAAAAATCTTTTGCTCATCAAGATCTAAGATAAGTGTTGTGTTATTTTTTCACTTTTTAAATTATAAGCTGAGATTTTAAAAGGCCCCAAAAGAAGTTAAGCACCCAAATCGAATTGTAATTCCTTTAGTCTCCATTGAAAATCCCATGCATAAATGTATTCTAAAATACTAAATATAAGCATTACTTTATTGAGATGTTGATTGTGTTGTGATAGGGTGAGATACTTATATAATCAAATACTGAGGTGATATCAACTGTAAGGAACTCAAAATATTTGCTATTCACATTCAAAGGGTGCCAGAAAGTTCTAGGCAACCTCTTACATTTTAGTTGGAATAAAAATAGTCAACATTTTAAAAACAAAATCAGATATTTAATGCAATTCAGTGCATTTCAGAAGCCAAAAATATGCTCTCCAGAAAGTAGTAGTTAATGAGCCCCAGATATAAAAATAATTTCTGGGTTGCATGATACAGCAATACAGAGAAGTGAGGAAGTTCTATAGAGAGAGGGAAATCACTTGAGCCTTTCATTCAGCGTGGTGCCATAAATATAACAGTTCAATTCAAGAGACCTTAGAGCAGTGGTTCTTAATCTGGGGTGCATGCACCCCCTGGGGGTACAAGACATGCCCTTTCTAGGGGTGCGTGACATGCCAGATTTTTTTAGAATGTAAATCATCGAACACACAAATTAAGCCAGGCATGTAAGTACAACTACTTTGTTTCATCAAACCTATGTGTTGGTTAACATTTACTGTAATATACAAACAATTGATTTTCAAGTTTTCAGCAATTTTTGACAAGGAGTGTGAGAACATATTTTGAGAACCTATGAGGTACAGACTTCAGTAAAGATTAATAACCACTGTCTTATCGGCATGAAAATCTATGCAAGTTTTGCCAGAGTGCAAAAAAGGCCCTCAGGTATCTGTCCGAGGCAGACACAATCCACCCCATGATAGGATTACACAGTATGTCTGGATTTGATCCCCTGTGTCCATTTATTGTCTATGCCCGACATGGTGTAGGTGACTGTGTAATACAGTGCCATTTCTCCTCTCTCCCAGAGTCAGGCACAATTGTTTTCCTCATCACTTTCTGATAAGATATCTTTTTATAATTCCCGATAATCTGACGAAATTTCTTTCTCACACTTCTTTGTATTTGGGGTATTGGAGTAGAAAGTGTGTGTTTCAGTTCCCCCTTTGTCACATTGTGTGCATAATCACTGCTTTCCAGATTTAGACTATGGTTTTTGCCTCCCACTTTCCACAAATTCCATATTTCAGTCTGTGGTCACTGATTCTGCAGTTGGGGAAAGTCTGTCTTAGTTTTGCACATTTCATTGTGATGAGGTATTCAGCTACTTACTTGTGATAATTCTATGTATGATCTGCAGCAGTCCAGATAATTGGTGTCTTTGACTTGTTCTTCCCAAAGACGTGTACACTGGTATTTTAGGTAATGATCCAGCACAGGGGTAGGCAACCTATGGCACAGGTGCTGAAAGCGGCACGCGAGCTGATTTTCAGTGGCACTTACATTGCCTGGGTCCTGGCCACTGGTCCGGGGGGGCTTTGCATTTTAATTTAATTTTAAATGATGCTTAAACATTTTAAAAACCTTATTTACTTTACATACAACAACAGTTTAGTTGTATGTTAAAGACTTATAGAGAGAGACCTTGTAAAAATGTTAAAATGTATTACTGGCACATGAAACCTTAAATGAGAGTAAATAAACAAAGGCTCAGCACACTGCTTCTGAAAGGTTGCTGACCCCTGAGCTAGCATCTTAAAAGCAGCTTTCAGTTTGTATTGTTGACTGTACTGGTCAGAGGTTTTGAGTTGCTGAGCCTGAGAAGCAGTAACATATATATGTGGATTGTATTTTCATTTGGATTTAGTATTTGATCATTTAATCCTTTATAGTAAAAGTAGTGTTTTCTGCTTTCTTTGGTAAAAATCTACAAGCCCTTTATAGCGTATTACTGGCCCTCTGCTGGAGATGAATATTTCTGTAAAGTGCACAAAATATACATACATTTTCTTTACACTTTTACATCTGAGTTATGAGCTGCTCTACACTTCACTATGGATACCATGTTTAATTGTGATCTTTCTCTAGTGGTTAGGCCTATACCATCACAAACAGGAAAGCAGGATCTCATTTTCAACATTCCATTAGGTTCAGTAAAATATGAAATTCACTAGGTTTTATAAAGGGCACTCAGAAGTTTTGAAAACAACCGGCAATGAACTTGAGCCTTGCCATTCCTAAATGTCTTTAATAACTTCTAAAATGATGAGAAATCATTTTAAAGTGATCAAAAATTAAACTCGGCTTACCATTACCAAACCAAGCCAAAACAATCTCCTGAGGCAAAATACATTCAGGAATTTTCTATAAATGTCTATGCCAGAAATTAGACACATTTTTGCACACATGTTCATACCCACACCACATAAGGGCTCTGACTGGGGAGGCACATCCACTTGGCTCTGGAGTGGCTGGGCAACTCGAACTGGGTCCTTTGCCCAATTCCCCATGGCCTTTCTTGCCCAGTGCCAAGGAGCCCTGCCTTTTAGTTTTCTTTCTGGGCACCAGCAATGGTGAGTGGTGCCAGGTGGAACCCAGTGCCCTCAGTGCACTGTGCACCAAAGCCAAGATACTAGGAGTTGAGTCTTGGTGGGATGGCTCTGAAGAAAGACATAGAGCTCTCAAACAACTGTCTCGTTCTTTCTGAGTTCTGGGTCAAAAAATTTTACAAATACAACACATGTGCTTCAAATGTGATTCCCCCAAGCACTTGAGGCAGCTGCTGTGGGGATCATTTACAGGCATAGGTCTTTTACAGTCCACACAGGGCTTAAGCCCCAGAGACCAAGGCATGTCCTACCTTGGGTAAAGTCGCTGCTGGGAGTCCAAATTCTAACTACACTTAACTACTATAAACAACTATTTACAAGGCCCTAAGGCTTGAAGTCAGAAGAGACAAAACTACTAGCCCTTGCTATGCAAGGATAGATGCTCTGACTAATCATCATGGGCGGTAAGAAGGAATTGAGAAGGCGTAGGGCTGGTGGCACCTGATATAATGACACATGAGCACAGCACTTAAGGGGGCGCCACATCCAACCCTATGGATACCACTAAGGCATAAATCTCTGATGACCACGCATGTGGGTGCACGCACACACACCTAGAATGGAATCAACCCGAGCAGGCACTCAAAAAAGAAAATCAGGTTACTTAATTAGATGGCATTGGATGTCCCAAAGTCATGAACAAAATGGCATTGTCACCAAAGTCTTTCAAATACAGCAGTGAGATGGTTTGATGTGTAATATAGACCTATGGTATGTTTGCATCATTGTTTGCATTTGAAGAGTTCACAAAACAAAACTACTTTCACTTGCTACTTGTCCGTGTGTTTTCACACATTTCCTTGATGTTCCCCCTTCACCTTCCTCCTCTGTCTCCAAAGTCCCTCCGCCAGGAAGTTGCATATTTGTTCCTTTGTTTTATGAATCTTTCCTGGGGATGGTCATAAGCATAAAGTAGCCTAGAATTCCTGCTTGCTTGTAAAGGATTAAGAAGCTAAAAGAAACCAGGTGGGCACCTGACCAAAAGAACCAATGGGGACCGAAGATACTTTCAAACCTAGGGGGAGGGAAAGTGCTTTGTCTGTTTTATTCATTCACTCTGGGTTTTCAGGGGAATCAGACCCATTTTTTCTCTCCATCCATCTATAACCTTTCTAAACAGCATCAGTAAGAAGTTTAGCCAGGCAAGGCAGTAGCTTACATTTGTGTTTTTTTCACTTGTGAATTTCTCAAGTTTTTAGGGAAATATCCCTGTGTTTTCTCTGTAACTTTGAAACTCGTCAGAGGGGGATACCTCTAGGGTGTGGGGTGTTTTTTTTCCTTCTTCTTCTTCTTCTTCTTTTTGTGATTGTAAGTGCTTTTCCAGTGATTTTTATAAGGAATTTGTTGCTTTTTTTTTCCTTTAATTAAAATCTTTCTCTTAAGAATTTGACTGCTTTGTTTTCCATTGTTTAGATCCAGGGCTTTTGGATCAGGCTCATCTAGCAGAGTTGGTGAGGGGTTTTTCTCAAGCCTTTCTCAGGGAGGGAGGTATAGGCTTGAGGGGATTTTTGGAAAGAGAGGGGGTCCAAACAGCTCTGCCCCTAGTTCATGGGGTAACGCTTGGTGGTGGCAGCATACTGCTCCAGACACAGGAGAAACTTGTGTCTTGGGGAAGTTTTAACCTAAGCTGGTAAAAAAAAGCTTAGGGGGTCTTTTCATGCGGGTCCCCATATCTGTACCCTAGAGTTCAGAGTGGGGAGGCAATCCTGACAGGGATTTATGATGCTAGACTCATTTTAAGATTGTGGCCTAACAAATGGCTTTTTGTCTGTGTGGGTGGTCTGGTAATGTATACTTTATTGGTTGGCTAGCAGACTGTGTCTTTACCGGAAGATCCTGGAAGCAGGAGATATGAATTTACCTCAGTGCAGCTAACTCACCCACTGTGGAAATAGCTGTGATATTTGTGTAACCTCTCGCTTGATCAGTTCTCTAGCATAGGGTTATTATCATAGTTCTCTACAGTCTATTACTGTAAAGGGAGAGTATGTGACCCAAATAATATAAGAGACTCCTACCCAGACATCCCAGGTTAGCAAGGGCTGCTTCTTCCATACGTAACTTAGAGCTGTCTTTCTCTGTTTAACTTTTAAAAACAAAGCTGTTAACCATGTAGAGAGAAGAAATTGTAGGACTAAAAAAGTGTTATTACCAGGTGGATAAAATGCATCTATATTATCCAGCTTGTCAGCACAGAGTTTGTCATTTACCAGTAGATGTAACTATACAGTAGAACCTTGATTTTCTGAACATCAATCTTCTGAATGATCAGTTATATGAACCAGTTTTCTGCTGTCTAAGACAGGTTCCTGCTGCCAAATATGTCTTCAGTCCTTCATTCAGTGTTCAAGCAACTGTGCAGCTTTAAAAACTGAGACTTGATGGCAAGGGATTCAGTTTTTAAAGCAAAATCATTTTTATTGTATACATTTGTTACTGTTCATTATGTATACTGTGCACTGTACCTGCTGTAATTTTCAGATGTTCAATGTTATGAACTTTGTGATTTTATGGGCTGTTCATTTCTCAATTAGTTCATAAAATAGGGATTTTACTGTATATAAATCCAGTCAACTGGATACTGATCTATCTGAATCCATTAGAAAGTGTTTGAAAAGGGTTAAACTCAATTATTCTCTCTCCACTTTTCATCTACAGAAAACACCATTGTAGAGTTTTAAAATTAACATTGCCAAATCTTGTATTTTTCTCTATAAGCCTCCAAATTTCTCATAGGCAGTCTGTGAACCATGATAATTTGGGTGGGGCTCTGATTGGCATTTTCTCTTTCATTGCCTTCAGATATGAGTTCTACTGAGGAAGAATACAAGTGAATGGTCAGACATTTATATATCTATTTTTTGATTAAAAAGTTAATATCTGAAGATGGCATTGACTTGGGCCTTCATACTCATGAGGGAAAGCTTCCCATTCATCTCTGCTGAGTAGTTATTTTTTCTGGGTTGAAATAATCTTGACTTTTACTAGAATCTGTTCATCAGAATGATACTTGGAGCATCATTATGCTCTTGATTTTCTTTAGATTGTCTGGCTGTTTTAATAGAGACCAGTTCTTCTTTGGTTTTATTGGCCTCCCTAGCTTATCTGTTAAGACTTTGTATTTTTTATAATCATTTACTGACTTGGTAAAATTCAGAAATTAGCTTCTCCTCTTATATTAGCAATGAGAATAGCATTACAAGGTAAAGTATGACATTAGATATTTAGCTTGTTTTCTTTGGCTTTTAAAGTAAAATCTCATGACCTCAAATACTTAACATAGTCTTAACTTTGTATTGCCCAATATTAAAAACAGTTTTAGCACAGTGTGTTTTGTGAATAGGATGCTGACAGGCTGCCAAAATAATTGTAATTAGTTGATTTAAAATTACAGTATGTTGACTTTAGCAAAGATTATCAAATGATTGCAAGAATATCTTAACATTTTTATAAAACATATACTTTTAAAAGATGTGTTATATGCCCAGTACTTTCATTTGTCTACAATATACTGAGCTAGAGATATTAAATAGTGCAGTACAACTTTTTTTATATATATAGTTCTTGACCATGTTCATTATTAACCAAATAGGAGGCCCAAAATCAGAGCTTACTTTGTGCTTAGTCCTTCAGACCTCACCAGTAACTCCTGTAACGGGAAGGAACTTCATTCTACTTTCACAGTTAACAGCTTCCCAGTGACCACTCTAATCCCCAAAACAGGATCATATTTTCAAAATTTCCTATTCTTGAGTGCTTACTCATGTCTATTCCATGTTAGGTGTGTGCATACTGCATGCACCATAACCAGAGATTTTTCCTTCGTGGTTATCTGTCAGGATGGCTCTAGCACCCTCTGATGCCATGCGCCTATGTACCAGTATAAGGGGTGCCGTCAGCCATGCACCCTCTCAGTTCCTTCCTTCTGCCCATGATAATTGCTGTAACAACCCCTCCTACTTCAGCAAGGTTTCCCTTTCCCTATTGTCAACAGGCTGGAGCTGGGCATGCCCTGGTTCCTGGGTTTCAAACCTTGTGCCTCCTGTTGCAAGCCTATGTCCATGAGTGACCCACACTTGAGCTGTCTGAAGTTTTTTGGGAGACACTCACATGAGAGAGAGGTGCCAGACCAGCTGTGTTCAGACCAGCCTCAGAGCCAAGCTGCTCCCATTCTGCACCAAGCACTTCAGACTCAGTACAAAGTGCTCCTCTGGCACCACGCACTTCCCAGCATCATTCCCTATCTTCGGTGACGAGGAAGAAGCACAAAAAGCAGTACACCGACAGAGGGCACTCACCGGTGCAGGAGGCCAAACATGGGAAAGGTAGTAGAGTGTGACCCGCACCAGGCTACTCCTCCAGCCCAGGTCCCATGACGGCACCATCGATTCCATTCAGAGCATTGAGTCTATCCACCTCGAGGTTTCGCATCTTCTGAAAGTTCAGAATGCACTGGTGGGTCACCTGAGCAAATCCTTCTCCTCTCACCATGATTGCTCCCGTCACCCAGAGGTCACCAGGTTCATCTTCCAAAGATGGAGGTCTCCCCAGGTAGGCCTGTTTGCGACCAAGCAGAACAAGAAATCTCATCAGTTCTGCTCGCTATGCAGGCACAGCCCAGATTCTCTCTCAGATGTCTTTCTGCTTCCCTGGACAGAGCTCCTCTTCTACACATTTCCCCCAGCCCTTTTGGTTCACAAGGTCCTCTTGAAAATCAGATGGAACAAGGCAAAAGTTAGTCTTATAGCCTCCGTGTGGGCACACCAGCACTGGTTTGTCTCGATACCAGATCTGTCAAGAGCAACCCTGCTTCCACTCTGCCCTTGCCTGATCTCTCAAGACCATAGTGGGTTACGCCACTCAAGTCTTGATTCCCTTCACCTATCTGCATGGATGTTATGTGGCTGAACCCAGAGGAGCAGACCTGTTCATAACAAGTTTGGCAAGTCTTGTTAGGTAGTAGGACGCCATTCACTAGGGCTACCTACCTGGCCAAATGTAAGCTCTTCTCAATATGGGCATCCCAACAAGGCCTCACTCCAATTCCATCTTCTCCTTAGTCTGTCTTGGACTATTGGCTCCATCTAAAACAGCAAGGTCTGGCCCTCACATCTATCAAAGTAAATTTAGCAGCAATTTTAGCCTTCCACCCACCAGTGAAAAAGAAGTCAGTGTTCTCTCTCAAGAATATGGTCCTTTTTCTTAAGAGACTGGAGAGACTTTATCCTCAAGTCCATGAGATGATTCCCCCATACAACTTAAACCTGGTTTTCTCAAGGCTCAAGTCTTCACTTTGAGCCACTAGAGTCGTGCCCTCTATTGCTTCTCTCTTGGAAGGTCGCCTCTTGGTGATGATCACCTCACTCAGAAGGGTCTCTGAAATCAAGGCCCTGGCATCAGAACCACCATACCTGGTTTTCTTCAAGGACAAGGTCCAACTGTGTCCCCACCCAGCCTTCCTGCCAAAGGTGATTTCACAGTTCCATAGCAACCAGGCCATTTTCCTGCCAGTCTTCTTCCCAAAGCCTCACAAGAACTCAGAAGAGCAGCTGTACGTTAGGTGTGCCCTCATCTTCTATATCAAGAGGACTAAATCCTTTTGGAAATCCACACAACTCTTTGTAGCAGTAGCAGAAAGGATGAAAGGGCGTCTAGTGTCCCCCCAGAAAATTTCATCCTGGATAACCTCATGTATTCAGGCTTGTTACAAGCAGGCAAACATCCCACCTCCAGCCATCTTCACCATTCACTCCATGAGAGCTCAGGCCTCTTCAGCAGTATTCCACGGGTTCCAATCCAAAACATTTGCAGGATTGCAGCTTGGTTGTTGGTGCATACTTTCGCATCGTGCTACACCATTACCCAACAGGCTCAAGACAATTCCAGGTTCGGAAGAGCAGTGTTGTAGGCAGCATGTTCATGAACTCCAAGCACATCTCCTGAGGTACTGCTTGAATGGACCTGAGCAAGCACTTGAAGAAGAAAAAACGGTTACTAACCTTCCATAACTATTGTTCTTTAAGATGTGTTACTCATGTCCATTCCATGACCCAGCCTCGTACCCCTCTGTCAGAGTTAGCCAGCAATAAGAACTTGAGAGGGTGCATGGCCGCCAGTACCCCTTATACTGGCGCATAAGCGCGCAGCACCAGAGGGCACTAAAACTGGCCCGACAGATACCACTGAGGGAAGAATTTCCACCAGTAGTCGTACATACACCTAACATGGAATGGACATGAGCAGCACATCTTGAAGAATAACAGTTACAGAAGGTTAGCAACCGGGTTTTTTCTGTAAGGACCTACACAAGGAACTAATATGGAATAATAGGCTCTTCAATTTAGCAGAGAAAGGCATAACACAGTCTAGAGGCTGAAAGTTGAAGCTTGACAAATTCAGACTGAAAATAGGTGTAAATTTGTAACACCAAGGGTGCGTAATCACTGGAACAATTTTCCAAGGGTCATGGTGGATTCTCTATCACTGGCAATTTTTAAATCAAGATTGGTTGTTTTTCTAAAAGATCTAGTCTAGGAATTATTTAGGGAAGTTCTATGACGTGTTATACAGGACTAGATGATCACAGTGGTCCCTTCTGGCCTTGAAATCTATGAAAACAGTTCAGCACCCAACAGCTCCCATATAGACACCTAAATGAATGACTGGGTCGTGAAAGAATTCTCTTCCCATTTAGGCCTGATTTCCAGTAGTACTCCTCCCCTGTTGAGACTAACGATCCCATTCATGGTCATACTTTTTTTAAAAACTAACAAAACACACTCATCAGTGAGTACTGTGCAGATGCAGAGGTTGAAAATCAAGTCAGTATAGAGTTAATTGAACATGCGCAAATCATAGAGTATTTATTGAATGTAGAGGGGGCTGTTTTTTTTCTTTGTCTGAATGGCTGTAAATCTTTCTAGAAAGATCTATGTGGTGATGGTATCAGGGGGAATGTCAAATTTCAGGCCACAAGGAATATATTTGGGAAAATTGAAGCAACAGTAGGTGTGTTGAATGGAATGTCCACATCCATAACTATATAACTGCAGGTACAATACTGTAATATTCAGCAGTACATTTACCAAATAAATATTTTGAAACATAATATAGTGGCATTGTTTGAAGTGACAGGTCACAAAATAAAAAAATATGGCCACCATATTATGCTTCTAAATATTTACATAATTGATGTAATACTAAATAAACAAATATCACTGAGGGAAGTAGGGCTTGTTGTATATGCAGTGTACCTCATTCAGTGCGCTGAATGCCCCGATAACAACCGTATGGGTGAAATGAGACAATCCTTACATTCCTGAATTAACTCACATAGAAAAATGATAAAAGACAAAAACACTGCATCGCCAATGGGTGAATGCTTTTCATAAAGTGATAGCTCTATCGCTGACCTCTGAGTCTCGAGGCCTTCATCTTCAAAAGTTGAGCCTGGGAGCTTAAATTCATAACTTTGCTAATACTAAAAATCATGGGCTGAATAGAGACACTGGATTTATGGCTTATTACAACAATCTCTAACCCATTTATCCCTCTTCCCCCCCCCCCAGCTTTTGTTTTTTTTAATGATTATTCCTATTTCCCTCCCCCCCCCCAGTAACTGGAGAGGTGTTAATGGGCTATTTCACCTTGAATAATCTCTTGAAATATGTTAGCTACTAATACTAAACAATCTGTTCCAACTTGTACACCTAGCTGTGACACTCTGGGTATGTCTACACTGCAGTTAAAAACCCATGGTTGGCCCGTGCCAACTGACTTGGGTTTGTGGGGCTTAGGCTTGCGGCTGTTTAATTGCAGTGTAGATGTTCGGTCTTGGGCTGCAGGGAGCCTGTGAGATGGAAGCTCCCAAAGCTCAGGCTGCAGCCCAAGCTCAAATGTCTGCACCATAGTTAAACAGCCCCTTACAAGCCTGGGTCAGTTGGCTTGGGCAAGCTATGGGTGTCCAACTGCAGTGTATCTTTGAGTATCTTTCCAAGACCCGAACAGCTCTGTGTAAGCCCAAAAACTTGTTTTTCTCACCAACAGAAGTTAGTCCAATAAAAGATATTACCTCACCCACTTTGGCTCTCTAATATCCTGGTACCAACATTGCTACAACATTGCATACTTGTAAAGAAGCAGGATAGGGATAATGGCTTATACAGATCCTTTCAACTTTAAGGATCCCACAGCACTTTAGAAATTAATTGTTTAATAAATAGCACTCAGCAGTATTACAAGGCAGTTTCACAATTTTAGGTCAGGAAATGAAGGAAATCCCAGAGGTTCTCCCCAAAAAAACATCAAGGTGTCTCAAACTTTGTCATAGCATTCTTGTAGGCTTCTGCATTGTAAAGATTTATTTAAAGAATGTAGAGATAACAGACACTCACTGGCAAACCTTTTTAATGCTGCAATGATTTTATCAAGTCCTAAGCAAAAAGAAACGGTTAATATTTTAACTCTAAATTCAAAAATTCCTTAAGGAGTACTGTGGTATTTAATATGTTTACTCTTTGCTTTGGAAATTCTGCTGTTAAGTGAGCAGTCGGCCTGGGGAACATTTTTGAGACAGAACTAACAAAAGATAGAATATCTCCTTGTAACAAGTTGAGGCTAAAAGTGAGTAACCTCAAAGCCTTCTAATATTTTATTTGGAGAAGTAGTTTTGTTAACAGCAAGAGACGAATTTTTCACTTCACATGTGGTCCATTTTATAGAAGGATTTTTTAAAATATCAAAACACTGACTTTAGATCATCTGATTCTGAGATTCAGTGCACGTTCAAACTCTGTGGAACTAGACCATAGTTTCACTGTCAAACACAGACGAAAGTACATATATTCTAGGCATGCTCAAAAGTATGTTTTCTTATATAGAAATGGGTATGGTCAGCCATAGCAGTCATGGATTTTAAACATTTTGGTTAAAACTTTTAGAGTGCTATGAAACTATGTACTGTGACGGAGTCAGACCAGAAGGATATAGGAGAGTGCTGGAAGGCAGGTATATTAGTCTCAGGATGTACAGGTCCCTGTTCCCTGGATAGCCAAACAAAGGCTACTCCAGGTCAATCAAGACACCTGGGGCCAATTAAGAACCTTCTAGAAAGGAGTAGAAACAGCTAGCCTAATTGGGACACCTGAAGCCAATCAGGGACCGGCTGAAACCAGATAAAAACCTCCCAGTTAGTCAGGTGGGTGTGGGTGTCAGGAGCTGTGGAAGGAGGCTGTGCTGTTGGTGAGACTGAGTGGTGGACAACATATCATCCAGAAGGAAGGAGGCCCTGAGGTAAGGGTGAAGTGAAGTGGAGTTTGAAGAAGCAGGGACTGCTGTGGGGAAGTAGCCCAGGGAATTGAATTGTGTTTTGTGGATGAAAGGTCAGGCATCTTAGCTGATACTATTAGGGTCCCTGGGCTGGAGTCCGGAGTAGAGGGCGGGCCCGGGCTCCCCCCTTTTCCATCTTCCATACTGGCCTGTGATGAAGGTAACTCACTAGGTGGTGACTCTTGCCAATTATACTGAGAAAGGGAAGTCACTCTGGGGCCTATAGGAGTTTCTGAGGCCCCTAAATCTGCCAGGAAGCGCAGGACCCACAAGTACAGACTTGGAGCTTTGTCACAGTACCTTTGTACTATGTACTGTGAATGGCTTTGTCGTTACACTAATTGAATGCATTTTCCTAGTTAAGTTTATTTTCACAGGTTTTTATCAACTGTCAGACACAGATCCACTTGATATTCACTACAAAAGAATAGCCCCTCGAAATTAAACAGCCTCTTAGAATTGGTATGGTAATTTCCAACTTTTTCTGCGTATATAAATGAATCTTACTTCTGGGTGTTCATTCTATGTATCCGATGAAGTGGGCTATAGCCCATGAAAGCTTATGCTGAAATAAACTGGTTAGTCTCTAAGGTGCCACAAGTATTCCTCGTTTTCTTCACAGATACAGACTAACATGGCTGCTAATGTTAAACCTATGTAGCTTTTTGTGTCACATAGATCTTCACGTTGAACCAGTGTTCAAGCCACCTCTGAAGGTGTAGCTTTTCAGGGAGTGTAGACCTCTAGATATTCCTTCACAGTTGTTCTCTTAATTCCACATTTCCCCACTACAAATACAGCTACATCTGCTCAATCTATCTTCTGTTATGCACTTGTCAGCTGGAAGTAAGCTATTTTTTTTCCCCAATTTTTGTCTAAGCCATTTTTAAGGCCTCAATTTAGTGTCTAACTTTAAGCAAGACATAGTCTCATTAACCAATAGTCAGTGACATTATATGTTTGTTAGACACATGCTCAAGTATCTTGTTGAATTAGATCTTCATCTGATCATTTTTACTGTGTGTGAAAAATACAGTGGGTATTCCAGCATTCTCATGAGGAGTGAGTGTTCCGTCCACCTCACTATGTGCCTGCCTGCCTGCCTTAATGGAGTTGAAAGTAAGTTACCTTTGAAAACAGTTTTCCCATGAATTGTTGGACTAGTCTTAAGTCATATTTGCAAATAACAAGGTGTGTGTTTGCCTGGGGATCTAGTCTTTCTGGAGACCACATAAAACTTTACTGACTTTAATGGGGGTTGTTATAGTTTACTGATGGAAGGCTGTGGGCCCTCTTAACAGTCATTGGTAAATACCATTCATTAGTTCTCATATCTTGAGGGTTTTTTTAACCTTTTTTCCTCCTTCTCAGAGGGCAAAGAATACTTTCCCAGTTGTATACAAAGGAAGATACAGAGAATAAACTGGGAGAGTATTCAAGGCTTATGAGTTCTTCAGTTAGGATAAGATATATTTTTTTAATGGAAACTTTTGAAAGCCCTCTGTTTTTAAATTTTTTTAAAAAAAACACAGATGAGTAAATTTCACAAAAATTAAACTTCAGTTTCCAGCTGTGAAACAGCTCCCAGGTCAGATGTGCGAAGACTTCATTTTTCATGCTTGAAATGCAAAGTGTTTTAAAACAATTATCTTGTCAGTTGCATTATCAAAAACTATACATCAAATGGCTGTGCTGAGCCAATCAAAACACATAGCTGCATTACTACTGTCCTAAGGATGGATTGTTTAGTGATCCAAATGGTATAATTAGCAATAATGGAACAGAAATGCGAAAAGAACAATTTAGGTTGAATCAAAGGGTTAACATACTGTAAGTGAGATCTGTTAGGCTGTATAGTAATCTCTCAGGTGAAGTTGTGAAAGCCCCACTGGTTGGGTCCATTTTAAATTGAGGTGGTCAAAGGACTCAGATATGTTCTATAGGGAACAGTTGTCCACTGCAATAGCTGAACAAAACAACCTTGTCTCTTTTCAGTCTCTGTCTTCTGTGAAGCTCCATGATTCACATTATCATCAAATTATTATTTCTGTAAAATAAATGGATAGTGATATTTCCTGATACTCATTTCACACCTTAGATATTATCACTTTAATTCTGTCCTATCTCAACATGATCTCTCTTACCTGATTTCTGTTACTGGCTTGATTTTATAAAAGTGTAGAAACAGGAAATATCTCCTGTTAAATGTGATGTGGAGCTGGAGAATGTGCAGGTTTTTACTGTCCATCCTTGCTTTTTTTTCAAAATTTCCTTAATAGCAGAATCTCACTTGTGATGCTGCTGCTATTTCAAACAGTGCTCCCTTGGCGGTGATGGTATAAGCAGCAGTGATGTTGTGTTGTGTAAAGTGAAGACAAAATCATAGAGAAAATGGGATGAAGAAGGGTGAGGAACAGAAGTTGCAAAGATGTTTGCACACACAGAGAGGGAGACTGCACCATTAGTATAGCAGCATCATTTTAGTTAGGAACAGAATTTGGTTCCTCGTATGAGGAAATACCTTTGCTTGCTCTTAATCAGTCCTTTCTGGCAAACTGAAAAATTGGAGTTGATAGGCTATCAGAATAACCACACTTGTGACTTCTCAAACACTGGGATGATTGCGGTTACACAATGCCTTTTCAAAAGAGAGAGAATTAGTATTTAGGGAGGTGAAACAATATAAGCATGTTGAAATCACCAGTTACACTGCTCTACAGCCAAAATGCTTCTGAAATAAATGTAGTCAAACTTTACTAATTCTGGGTCACTGAGAACGAAAATGATGCTTAAAATTGTTGACTGGCTCTAATTTTCAAGATATGCTATTGGGTCAGTATATACGACCCTTGACATGGGAATGGCGGAGGATAAGTGAGTTATAAAGGGAAGGGATCTCAATTTAAACCAGAAATGACTAAAATACATCTTTGACTGGATCTATGAATAAATCTATGACTGGGTTTGGACAGTACTTGCTTTTTAGGCAAAACAATGAATGATGCAATCTGAAGCTGGTATTGCGTCATACATGATATGAATTGCATCATGTTATTCCTAGAAGTCATGGATGATGCAATCCTAACGAAGCTTACATCACTCTGCTGAACAAATTGCCCTATCTCAGCTCTAGAAATCATACAGTGTCATGCTCTTTTATTTGTCAGTGTTTGATTTTGCAAAGGGACACATTTCTGTTTAGCCAAAGTGTGCCGAGATGCCTCATACTTGTGTGAACAGTGCAGATAACTTCTGCTATGTTTGTGGTGAAGTGACTTTTGCATCACAAAAGCACAGTATAACCACTATGGTTAAGAAAGCCTATCACCTTTATTTTGGCTGCAAAATTGGAGATCAGGACAAGAGGTGGGCCCCACAGATATGCTGCAACATTTTATGCAACAAATCTTCGCCAGTGGTTGAACAGGAAAAGGAAATCTATGCCTTTTGCAGTGCCAAGGATTTGGAGAGAGCCAACAGATCATACCAGCAATTGTTACTTCTGCATGGTGCCTCCAGTTGGGAAGGGTGTGTCAAAGAAGAAAAAGTGGACTGTGCGTTATCCAAACATTCCATCAGCTATACGCCCAATACCCCATGGAGAAGGACTGCCGGTTCCTGATGCACCAGAATCATTCTCACTTGAGTCAGACGAGGAAGAGGAAGAGGATGAAACTGCTGGTCCTGAACCATCAATGTCACAGGACCCACATTTTCTCCCATCCTCCTCCTCTGAACCACACCTCATAACACAAGCTGAACTGAATGACCTCGTCAGGGATTTGGAACTACCCAAGAGTAAGGCAGAGCTGTTGGGCTCCAGACTACAGCAGTGGAATCTCCTGGCAGGTGATGTTAGGGTTTCCATGTTCCGTGACTGTCAAAAGGATCTTGTCCCATTCTTCTTCATGGAAGGTGATCTTGTAGCCTGCAACAACATCGATGGTGTGATGGCAACCCTCAACATCGTTCACAATCCAGATGAGTGAAGACTCTTCATTGATTCATCGAAGACGAGTCTTAAAGCTGTTTTGCTGCATAATGGCAATGTTTTGCCATCAATTCTGGTTGGTCATGCAGTCCATAAAAAGGAAACCTATGACAACATGAAACAACTTTTGAGGTGCATAAACTATGACCAACATCAGTGGCAGCTTTGTGGCGATTTGAAGGTTCTTGCTCTCTAGCTTGGTCTGCAGACTGGATACACAAAGTACTGCTGTTTTCTCTGCGAATGGGATAGTCGTGCAAGAGATTCCCACTACATCAAGAAAGATTGGCCACTCCGACAGTCATTGGAGCCTGGGAGGAAAAGTGTTCAGCATCCACCACTTGTTGAATCAAGGAAGATTTTGTTACCACCCTTACACATCAAGCTGGGTCTGATGAAGAACTTTGTCAAGGCCATTGACAAAACACAAGCAGCTTTCAAGTACCTCTGTGGAAAATTTCCAAGGTTAAGTGAAGCTAAGATAAAGGAAGGTGTCTTTGTTGGTCCTCAGATTCGTGAACTTCTTCGAGATGATGCATTTGACCATGTACTGCGTGGCAAGAAAAAGACGGCATGGAAAGCCTTCCAGTCAGTGGCAATACATTTTCTCGGAAACAACAAGGCAGGCAACTACAGGTTGTTGGTGGAAAACCTCCTCAAGGCATACAAAAGCCTTGGTTGCAACATGTCACTAAAGATACATTTTTTGCACTCTCATCTAGATTTTTTTTCCACCGAACTGCGGAGCAGTGAGCGACGAGCACGGCGAGCGATTTCACCAGGACATTACAACAATGGAGGAATGCTATCAGGGCAAATGGAGCCCATCAGTGCTTGCAGACTATTGCTGGACAGTGACAAGAGATGCTCCATTTAATGAATACAAGAGACAAGCCAAGAAGCGCCGAGTAGACACTGAATAGGACCAAACTATGTACATAATAGTTTTTTGCCTTTTGTTTCATAATACATTTTATTTATATAACCCTTTTGCTGATTTTTAAAGTGTTACATAAACAGGACAGGTGAAATATTATCATGTAAAGCAACCATAAACACATGAAAAGACCTAGGTTTACAATTTATGATTAAAACTCTACTATCTACACAATATACATAGACATAAAATGTAAAAACTTAAATATCTTAGAAACAGTAGCCAATCAGTTGTTTTGTCATATTTGAATTCAGCCCATCAAAATACATAATAAATATCACATTTTATCTCTGAAGCAGACGACTTCTAAAAAATTGTAGACCAATGTTACACTTTGACAGTGGGGCCAAGAGTAGCATCCTGTCTAATCACATATAATTTGAATAGATTTCTATGTCACTGATATCGGAAGGTAATGGAACTCAATATTTAGTGGAGAAAAAATTGGTTGCACACAGGAAGTAAGATGTTAAGTGAATATTAAACTTGTTTGAATTTACCTGTGTGTATGTTTTGCCTTCTGAGTTGATTCCAGGATACAGAATTTCAGGAAACAACCTTTATGTTCAAACATTTCTTCACAATTTCAACTCACTTTATACCCCTGTGAGACAGAAAGAAGCTATGGACATTTTTCACATACCCTGCTTGTAGAATTTAAATGGTGTTCATTACTACTCACAGAGATTCCCAAACCTTTCCACAGTGAACTGTATCTTTTTAATACAGAGATTGTTTTGTGGACCAGCCTCCCTTTCCATTAATGATCACATAATGTCTCTATTGCAACTACAGCAGTTGTTTAGGTAAAATACATTAAATATGTTCTAAAATACATTAAATAAGTTCTGTCATTTTAATGTAGTTTTGCAAATGGGTATCAGTAGAAGAAACCAACAATATGTAGCCAGACCGCTCGCTCTACACCGACAGTAGTATGGAAACCACTGAACAATCATCTGTTGAAAATGGCTTTTCCCTTTGTATAGTTTGAGTATTTAAGTCCAGTTAATTTTATCCTTCCAATGTGTGTTTGTGCTCATTCCTAGGGCTTGCAGTTTTAAAACATGTGCTGACACCACGTGTAAAGGCAACTCATGTTGCCATTGACTCAATGAAGAATTACTTAGATGCAGTTTATGATGTTACAGTAGCATATGAAGGTACTGTGGATCACAAAGGACAAAGAAAAGTGGCACCGTCCATGACTGGTGAGTTGATATTATTATTTATTAATTCATACATTATGAATTTATAAAACTACAAGACCAAATCCATTGCACAGTTCAGTTTGCACTGCTCAGATGGTTAACAGCAGTAAAGCTTGTTGGATCCAACCCACTGAGGATTTTGCACTGGGGATCCGTGGATGATGAGCATATATAGTGACTTCTACTTAATTCAGTAAGAGGTTCCCAAACTGTAGACTCCTAGAGCAGATCACCACTTCTGGCCCTCAGTCTGTCAGAAAATTCTGTCAGAATTCTGTCTGTCTGACACTGTCACCAAATTCTGATTCCAGTTCTTGCATATACTGTACATTCTAATCTCAATGTCAAACGCAGTGCACTGTTTCACATGGCGTGATAGTGATGTAAGCAGCAAATCAGGATTTTAAAATATCCCAGTATAGAGGTGCTGGAACAATTTTTAAGGTGGGAGTGCTGAGCTGTGCCACCTCTTGCCCCTGGCATCACCCTTCACTGCCCCAGGTTGGGGCCAGTGGGCCACAGCTGGGGCTGGCTGCAGAGCTCCGTGCCAGCAGCCAGGACCCCAGCCCAGCAGTAGAGCCCCCCAGACCAGTGACTGGGATCCGGGGCTGGCAGCAGGTTGAGTGGGGCCGGTGGACGTAACCCCAGCTGGTAGTGTGCCGGCAACCAGAACCCCAGGCCAGCAGCAGAGCCCCTAAGATAAGTAGCCAGGACCCAGGCAGTGTGAGTGCTACTGAAAATCAGCTTGCATGCCGCCTTTGGTACATGTGCCAATTTTAAATCAACATATTTTATTGCACTGTAGCTTTCCAGAGGTGTTTTGTTTTTTTTTTAATATAGCCTTCTGCTCTCATAAAGTTCAATTGCTTTCAATTATCATGTTCCATTAGAATGAATTAATGGAGATTTCTAAGTTAACTAAGTAGCAGTATTTAATTCTCTTAAAACCAGAAACAGGATTTTATTTTACTGTAACAAAGTAACTCAAGTTTTCTTTCACAGTATTCATATGCCAGATGTTTTTCTTTCACCAGCTTCAACTGGTGAATTATCATCACTTCTGGGCATCACTATCTGGGTGCATTAAGTTGCCTCTGTCAGTAATGTAGGCCAAAATGTTCATTGTCAAATCTGATCTTTAATTGTAATTTGTCTTTTCAGTACATTAGAAATCTGACTTTGCATACTATCTGACTAGGCCTTTTTGACTTCAGAGTCTGCTTTGGTGCTGAGTTGTGTGTTTCAGTCGGAACAACAGTAAAAAGGATTGCATGAGATTATTACTCTATGCTGTTTGAAAGAACTGTATGCAGTATAAAGTATGCAATTGAACTTTGGGTTACTCTTCTGTGCTAGTATGGATGAGGAGCCTGGATCTTTTTCTAACCAATATCCCCATTGTTTTGTTACAGTTGGGTTTCTTGTACAAATCTTACAATGTGACCCACACTTTTTTTTTCAAAATAATTATTCAGCATGTTCCTTCATTGCAAAAATAATGTATATAAAAATCTGTATTTTTAGAGACCGTCAGGGCTCCTTGTAGATAGATATTTCTAACTAAGAATAACTCTTATAGAGTTAGAGATAGAATATTCCAACTAAGAATAACTCTTGTCTGGTAGACAGAAATGCAGTTCAGCTGTTCCCAAGTCCAAATTATTTTTTGTTCAATTGCAAAATATTTTCAAGAACATGTGAAACTTTTTGGTATGACTTGTATTTTATTCCTTATTGAAAGAATGTTCAATGTTCTGAACTCCAAAAACATTTTGTCTCCTTGGCCGAACCTAGTCATATGAACATGTCTAATAAAATTTTAAACTGTCAATTTTTAATTAACATATTTTATTGCACTGTAGCTTTCCAAAATTCTTTTAATATAGCTTTCTGCTCTTATAAAGTTCAGTTGATTTCCTCATTACTGTTATAATACAAGTTTGTTTATTAAATATCTGATATTATTTATTTCTCTAGTTATTTTAAGTAAGGATTCCATACATTATTACTTTTTATCTTAAAATTCTCTTCAAACTTTTTTGGCAGCTCTCTAGTACTGCGTATTGCCAATGTGCACTTTTGTAAAACCTGATTCAGTTTGTAATTCTGCAAGCCTGATGAACATCTTTAGTAAACATTTTGAGAACACTACTTCCCATTCAGTTCTTCATTCTTAACATTTAGCTTTCTCTCTCTTTTTTTTTAAATCTTTTTGAACTTTTATCTTGTCATAAGTGTTATGATCAGCAAATATATTCTGTCTGTTTGTAAAGTGCTGTGTAAGTTTATGGTGATATAAATATAACAAATTATATTATTATTTTATTTTTATTATTATTATTTTATTATTTTACATTATTAAATTATAATTATTATTATTATAATTATACATCAAATTATGGTGATATAAATATAACAAATATATAAAAAATGTTGAGATTTATCCTTCCATCAACCAGTTGAGAAGCTTGAGATGATTATGGCCTCATGCTTGTCTATACTTTCAGCAACAGAAAAACTAACACGTGATGAACATTGCACTAAATAATTATTTTATTCATAACGAAGTAGCCATATGAAACATCTATCCAAAACATACCACATGCTTGTAGTAGTCACATAATCTACATAATTTATTATTGGGCATATGAGAACTAGGGCTGTAAAGTGATTAAAAATATCACATCATGCAATCTAAAAAATTAATCATGCTGTTAATAATAGAATACCATTTATTTAAATATTTTTGATGTTTTCTAGGTTTTCAAATATATTGCTTTCAATTACAACACAGAATACAAAGTGTACAATGCTCACGCTATATTTATATTTTATTACAAATATTAGTGCTGTATAAAACAAAAAAATATTATTTATCAATTCACCTGATGCAAGTATTGTAATGCAATCTCTTTATCATGAAAGTTGAACTTACAAATGTAGACTTACCTGCACAAAAAATAACTGCATTCAAAATCAAAACAATGTAAAACTTTAAACCCTACAAGGCCACTCAGTCCTTCTTCTTCTTCAGCCAGTCATTCATACAAATAAATTTGTTTACGTTTTCAGGAAATAATGCTGCTCGCTTCTTGTTTACAATATCACTTGAAAGCAAGAACAGACATTTGCATAGCACTGTTTTAGCTGGTGTTGCAAGATTTTTACGTGCCAGATGTGCTAAAGATTCATATGTCCTTTCATCTTTAACCATCATTCCAGAGAACATACGTCCATGCTGATGATAGGTTCTGCTCGATAATAATCCAAAGCCGTGCAGACCAACGCATGTTCACTTTCATCATCTGAGTCAGATGCCAACAGCAGAAGGTTGATTTTCTTTTTTGATGGTTTCAGGTTCTGTAGTTTCCGCATCTGAGTGTTGCTCTTTTAAGACTTCTGAAAGTATGCTCCACATCTCATCCCTCTCAGATTTTGAAAGGCACTTCAGATTCTTAAACCTTGGATTGAGTGCTTTAGCTATCATTAGAAATCTCACATTGGTACCTTCTTTGCATTTCTCCAGATCTGCAGTGAAAGTGTTCTTAAAATGAACATGTGCTGGGTCATCATCCAAGACTGCTATAATATGAAATACATGGCAGAATGCAGATAAAACAGAGCAGGAAACATACTATTCTCCTCCTAGGAGTTCAGTCAAAATTTAATTAACAGATTTTTTTTAAGGAACGTCATGAGCATGGAAGCATTTCCTCTGGAATAGTGGCTAAAGTACCATATGAATGTTTAGTATATCTGGTACGTAAATACCTTGCAATGCCGGCTACAAAAGTGCCATGCAAAAGCCTGTTCTCACTTCCAGGTGACATTGTAAATAAGAAGCTAGCATCATTATCTCCTGCAAATGTAAACAAACTTTTGTCTTAGCGATTGTCTGAATAAGAAGTAGGACTGAGTGAACTTGTAGGCTGTAAAGTTTTACATTGTTTTGTTTCTGAATGCAGTTATGTGACAAAAAAATCTACATTTGTAAGTTGCACTATCATGATAAAGAGATTGGTGAATTGAAAAATACTATTTTTTCATCTTTTTATAGTGCAAATATTTGTAATCAAAATAATTTAAAGTGAGCAGTGTACATTTTATTCTGTGTTTTAATTGAAATCAATAGAGTTGAAAATTGTACAAAAACATCCAAAGATGCTTAATAAATTTCAATTCATATTGTATTACAACTATGATTAAAATTGCAATTAATTTTTTTAATCTGATTAATTTTTTTGAGTTAATCACGTGAGTTAACTGCGATTAATCGGCAGTCCTAGTAAGGCTATATAAAAAATTACTAAGATGGTCATATTTGTCATTCCTTGAACCCCCAAGCCAGAAAATAGAAGAAAAGTATATGTTCTGAAAAGTCAAGACCATTCTACCACTTGCCAGGCAGTAGACTAAGAACTGTTTTGTTCAAGAATTAATATAACATGATTTGAGGGCACTGAGAATCAGTTCAGAAAAACTCCTAAAATTAGTATTATAGTACATCCAATATATGATATGCAGATATTCATGTCAGAATTAAAAGAAAAAAAAGTAACCCACTTCAAAAACAAAATGGCAGCACAATCATGTTAACTTTCAAAAGAAGATAAAGTTGACATTCCTTTTTCAATGTAGCAGCTTTGATTGGAATTTATTGCATGGCAGACAAACTTTTGATAAGCACAACTTCAGTTGAAGGCAATAGATTTATTATGTTAAAGCATTATTTCCCATGTGAATGAAATTTGACTTCCATAAAGTTAAAACATATTTCTCAAGAAATCAAACATGCTTTCATAACTGTAAAACAAAATTATTCAAAAGAGCTCTTGTCATTGTCTCAGAACCCATATGTGTCTAGGAACTTGGATAGTTCTTTGCTCACAATTTATGTTCAGTGATAGTCATGAGTAATGCTACATTTTGGTCACGAGTATTTTTAGTAAAAGTCATGGACAGGTCACAGGGGGAGGTGTGGCCTGGGGATGATGTGAGTACTTATTGGAGGGGTGGCCTGGGGGAGATTCAGGGGGTGGCCCAAGACCCTGCTGATGCTGGGGTGGGATGATTGTCAGGGCTGACAGACTTCCTACTCAGCCCCTCGCAGCTCCCTGGAAACGGCGACATATCCCTTCCTCAGCTTCTAGCTCTGTGTGCTGTCTCCATCCCAAGCGTCGGATCCACAGCTCCCAATGGCCGGGAACTGCAGCCAATGGGATCTGCAGGGGCAGTGCCCGCAGACAAAGGCAGCGCACAGACTAGGAGCTGAGAGGGAGGGACATGTCACCAGTTCCAGGGAGTTTCGCAAGGTAAGCGCCACCCAGAGCCCTCACCCCTCCTGCTCCCCAGCCCTGGGCCCTGTCCCACACACACACAAACTGCTGCTGCTAAGAGAGGAAGGAGATGTGATGCCCCAAGCAGCACAGGCCGGGCCACCACTTCCTGCATCTCCCATTGGCCAGGAGCGGTGAGCCATGGTCACTGGGAGCTGAGAGCAGCCGCACCTGCAGACACTAAGGTAAACAAAGTATTTTGCAGCCCGCCAGGGGCTTACCCTGAACAAGCTGCGAACCAAGTTTGGGAACCCCTGATCTACTGGCACCACTGATTGACGGACTTCTTGCTTCAGTTATACTTTTAAAAAGTGCTGTTAGTTTTTGTGTCTTTTGTTAGTAGTCCTTCAAATTCTTTTTGGCCCGCTTTATACTTTTACACTTGATTTGCCACATTTTGTTCCTTTCTATTTTCTTCACTATGATTTGACTTTCAATTTTTAAAATATGGCTTTTTGCCTCTTATCACCTCTTTTACTCTCTTGTTCAGCCATGGTAAGATTTTTCGGTCCTCTTACTATTTTTTGTTTTATTTGGGCTATACATTTAATTTGAGTCTTTTATTATGGCGTTTTTAAATAGTTTCTATGCAGCTTTCAGACATTTTGCTCTTGTGACTGATCCTTTTAATTTCCATTTAACTAGCTTCCTAATTTTTGTGTAGTTTCCCTTTTCTAAATTAAATGCTACGGTGATGGGTTTCTTCAATATTCCCCACCGCAATCCCCAAAGGATGTTACATTTAATTATGTTATGGTTGCTATTGCCAAGCAGTTCATCTATTGTCATCTCTTGGACCCCATTCTGAGCACCACTTAACACTAAATCAAGAATTGCCTCTCCCCTGGGGAATCTCAGGACTAGCTGCTTCAAGAAGCAGTCAGATGGTGTCTAGAAATGTTATCTGTGCATCCTGTCCTGAAATAAAGGATACCCAATATGCAGATAGTTGAAAGCCATATTATTATTTGGTGTGGGTTTTTTGTAGCCTCTCTAATCTCCCTGAGCATTTCACAGTCAGTGGCCTCATACTGGGCTCATATGTGATCAGCTGTATAGTCTTACTGCTATATTCTAATTTTTCAGGCATGGAATTTCTATCCATGGGGGTTCTGTGGTACATTTGATTCATTTAAGATTTTTACTATATTTGACTGTGCCTTCTTTAACATACAGTTTCACTCTCAGCTACTCTGCCATTCCTGTGTATTTTGTATTCTGCTATTACTGTGCTCCACTGATGTCCATGGTTCCGCCAAGTTTCTGTGATTATCCTCATTTAATACTATGCACTCAAGTTCACGCATCTGAATATTTAGACTTCTAGCATTTGTATACAATCACTTACAAAATTTGTCTATATTTAGTTATCTGCCTTCATATGATGTAATGGAATGGGACTCTTTTTCATTTGAGTATTTTTCTTCAGTTTCTCCTTATACTTAATCAACTTCGGTGATCTCCTCTTCACTAGGCTATAGAGTATCTCCTTTAATAATTCCTTCCCTAAGGGATGTCTCTGTCCGAACCATGTGCTCCTCCACCCCTGTCAGCTTCCCTTCAGATGTTAGTTTAAAAATTGTGCCAGGAATACCTGTCACCATTCCTTCACCCCAGTCTCAGCAATATGTTCTTGGTTCATGCTCCAAACATGCCTGTTCGTAACTCCCCACTCAGAGAGGCAGGACGTCCCCGGATCCTGGCACACACACATGAGAGTAGACACCCCCAGAAGGGCAGTTATCAAAGAGCACTTCAGGGGGAAGGATGGTGAGGAGGGCTCGTTCCCTCCCCCAGCCCCCGCAAGACAGGTCCTGTCCAGTATCTGGCTCACATGAAGGGGGACAGGAAGGGGAGTCAGACACCCATAAATTGTTAGCCCTCCCTTCCCCTCCCAGATCCTGGCACATGCACAGGAGCACAGGGAATGGGGTTCAGATACCCCCAGAGAGGCAAGATCCTCATATCTCATCCTAGATGGTCCTGGTGCGCACAGGTAGCGAGTGGGGCTCAGAGGTGCCCAGATCCTGCCCCACACTCAGAAAGCAAGAATGTAGGTGTGAGGCAGCCTGCCCTCACCTCTTCCACCCCCGTCCCATTAAAGTAGGCCCAAACCCCCAACCTCTGTTCCTCCACTCTCCCATCCATGAAATGCCCCATCCCTTCCAGCAAGTATTTGCATATCTCATTTTTTTTCTTTGCAAAAATACTTTGATTACACACCCCATCAGAGACAGATTTTTAGCAATATGCCTTCTCTTGAGGTGGGACTCAGACTGACACTCATTGGATGTGCCAGTTTCAGAAGGAGTACTGCTTATCTTGAGCCATCCAGCTGATGTGAAACTTTCAGCACCAAATCCCATTGGCTCCTCTGTCTGTG
This sequence comes from Dermatemys mawii, assembly GCA_007922305.1. NCBI lineage: Eukaryota > Metazoa > Chordata > Testudines > Dermatemydidae > Dermatemys > Dermatemys mawii. Next base: position 25,485,603 of record ML677333.1, read on the forward strand.
TATGCTCAGCATAATCAGTCTGGTGCAATGCCAAGCATGACAAAGGTTGAAGTGCCTAATTAAGGAACTGAATTCTTTGGCTAATAATATTTTAAAGGCTAATGGATGGCATGCACTCTACTGGAGTTGCTCACAAGCACTTGAGACACTTGTGTGATGATCTCAGCCTGATTTCATCTGTATCTGCTCAAAAAATAGCTGCCAGAACATGTCAGCTTTAAGAAAAGATTTTTGATTCCAGGGCTATGTCTTGCGAGCTCCTTGATTAAATAGCCCCAAATTTGGATCACTGACCAAACCCAGTGCCCCCATGAGGCGCACAAAATTTAAAGACAATCTGAATAACCATGCAGATTTTAGAGTACTTAGAAGAGTTGAGCTTTAAACATAAAGCTAGTTTTAATCTTAACTATAGCATGGTTCATGCAGGGCTCCTTACCTCTGTGTTACTGCATCACATCCAACCCCAATCACTGACTGAAAGTTCTTCCTGTTTGTTGGTTATTCATTGCCTCTTGTGACGTTAGTGAATGATCTCAGTCAAGTTTCTCAGGGACATCACATCACTGCGTGGAATAGTCAGTGCAAAGAACTGGTGATTACACAAAACTGTCTTCTCCCATACCTCTAAAGTTGGTATCTCCTGGTAAGGGATGAGACAGTTTGGTGGACTAGTGTTGCGAAGCTTGCACTGCTAGTTATCTGTCTGTTTTTAATAATCTGTTAGACTCCAGTGTTTTCATTGGTGCTTCAATGAACACTAAATTAATATTTGCATCTTTAAAAACCCCAGGCAGAATATATAACATAAGCAGATGTTATTTATCTGGGGATTCTAGATTAAATAAAGTGTGTAGTAGTAGCATCTGACAATGATAAACACTGAATAAAAATAGCAAGTGACATAAAGATAAACTCTGTGTTAAAGGAACCAAAGGAAATCCTGAGAAATAGTGACAGAGCCTTATCACAGTTCCAGACAACCTGGTCTGAAAAGTTTTGCTTTGTTTTGTAGTTCATTTTGATCAATATAACCTGAGAGGATTAAATAAGTTTGATGTGTTTGAGGGAAAAGGATGCCTTTCTTATTCCTTAAATTTTTGGTACAGTCTAATAAAATGGTAAGTAAGTAACCCAGTGAGAATAATTTCCTGGATTTTTCAAAAGCACTTAGATTAAATCCCTCAAAATATAGTTAATGAAGATTGAATGGCTATGAATTAATGCTCAATATATTGTGAATTAAAATATGGCTAACAGATAAGAAATAGTCATACTGAGTGGTTGCCACCTGATGTAGTGAGGAGATAATAGTGGTTTAGCCGCAGTGCAGCAGCAATAAAAAGAAATCAGAGATATAGAAAATAATCCTCATGAGGAGAACTGTCCAAATTTTATTTCACCTTTTATGTCTTTAAATTCCAAGGAAAGGTAATAGAGTTAGCTAGAGACAGGATGTAAGAATCTGAAACTAGACATACTAACCTGTTAAAGAGAAGAGTGAGAAGGGCTTAATAGCTAATTGGAATGATGATAGTCATAGATGGAAATTATCAAATTACATCACTTCAACCTGTCCTTTAATATAAGAGCAAAGGAACACTTAGCAAAAATTAAAGAACAGTGAATTTAGAGCAGGGGAAGTAAAGAAAACACCACCATTCTCGATGCTGCATATTGTCGGCATGTAGAATTCAGTGCTGCAGAAAGTAATTGACCCGAGTATGTGGCTGGCTTTAAAATATGACTAGATAATAAAATGCATTAACAACCTCTGGATATGTACAAACTAAAATAAAAATGATGCTCAAATTTTCTGGTGTAAACTTTACACTTGAAAGGTGCGGGAGGAATTTTCATACAAGGTACTTTTAGCTTCAACGTCAGTTTTGCTGTATGTTACAATATCATATGACTTTTTAAAAAACAAAAACCATGGTTTTATCTTGAGAAAAGTATTAGAGAATATATTTTTTAAAATTTTCAGAGCTTTAACCTGAGGTGGATAAAAAAGAGAATGTTAAAGCTCAAGTGGAAATATGCTGTGTTTATTTTATATAGGAATAGATACATACTGGTAGAGCTATATGTTAAAGATTCATTCTGGCAACCTGGGAGTCCCTCTAGGAATTGGTGGTTAACGAAAATGCTGGTATCCCTGTATGTATGTCATTGATGTAAATGGAACTATTAACATGCATACATTTAAGTACATGCATTAAGTTTTTGCCAGTCAGGATCTTAAAAAAAGTAATGTGTTGCAGCAATGTTCATATGCTTAAGTCTTTCTGCAGCATAACGATGAATAATGTGCTTCTATCTGAGGATATGAAAATCATCTAATAAAATGCTTTACCCAATAGTACCAATTTCTGGAGTGTGCATATACCCTGTAGTAGTCTTTTCTCTAGAAAATCCATTCAGATTAATGGGAAAAATCAGGATGTTTTGGGAATATCTGATGTCTGTCTGTCACAGTTTATGGAGCTAGCTGCACCTTTGACTCCTTATGGTCTCTCACACTTCACCTCGCCCTCCAAGCTCCCAGGTGTGAAGCCTCATGCCTTTACCTGTCTTGGGTAGAATTTAGCAATTATCACACTCTTAGCCCTGGTCTACACTACGGGGAGGTGGATTGATCTAAGATTCGCAACTTCAGCTACGAGAATAACGTAGCTGAAGTACATGTACTTAGATCCTCTTACCACGGTGTCTTCACTGCGGTGAGTCAACTGTTGCCGCTCCCCCATCGACTCTGCCTGTGCCTCTCACGGTGGTAGAGTACAGGAGTTGATGGGAGAGCACTCGGGGATCAATTTATCGCATCTAGACTAGACGCAATAAATTGATCCCCAATGTATCGATCGCTATCCAATGATCCAGCAAGTAATGTAAACATACCCTTAGATCAGGACCTGGGCTAAGGTAGCCTGTGCATCAGCCATTATTATGCTGCAGGTGTGTCTGAGTTTGGGCACCTCTGGTTCTTCCCTTTGGTAGTCTGTGACCAGTGGTATATGAAACAGCCTTTTCAAATGTGTTTTGTTTTGCAGTAGGAGCCACACATTTGGGGGGAAAAAGATTTTAAGGCAATAATCAACACATCTATCTTACCTAAAGGCTTATAATACTTTTATGATGATCTAGGCAGGCCTGACTTCTCTAGGTACCCCAACAGGGTCCTGTGTGTGGATGCTTCCTCTGAACAACTGCTGCTCCTGTCTTCAAGGACAGGTTTCAGAATGGTTGCTGTGTTTTGTTAGTCTGTATCAGCAAAAACAATGAGGGGTCCTTGTGGCACCTTAGAGACTAACAAATGTATTTGGGCATAAGCTTTAGTGGGCTAAAACCCACCTCATCAGATAAATGGAGTGAAAAATACAGTAGGCAGATATATATATTACAGCACATGAAAATATGGGAGAAAAGCCTTACCAAGTAGCGGGGTCAGTGCTAACAAGGCCAATTCAAACAGAGTGGATGTAGCCTATTCCCAATAGTTGACAAGAAGGGGTGAATATCAACAGAGGGAAAAATTCTTTTTGTAGTGACCCAGCCACTCCCAGTCTTTATTTAGGACTAATTTGATGGTGTTAAGTTTGCAAATTAATTCCAGTTCTGCAGTTTCTCATTGAAGTCTGTTTTTGAAGTTTTTTTGTTGAGGAATGGCCACTTTTAAATCTGTTATTGAGTGTATAGGGAGATTGAAGTGTTCTCCTAGTGGTTTTTGAACGTTAAAATTTGTTATGTCTGATTTCTGTCCATTTATTCTTTGGCCAAACCGGACAGTCTCTATGCAAATGTACATAGCAGAGAGGCATTTGTCTCTCTTGAACCTTGACAGGGTTCTCTGTGTTTCTGGGCCTTTTCTGGTGTTGATCAAAATCAGTTTTATAAGTTCGCTGGAGAAGAGGTAGAAACATCAGTTCTAGCATTGTCCCTGAATGATATATGCTAAAAAGTGGCGATCTTGGCCTATTCTTTTCCTTCCTGCCTGTTTTTTCCAAACTGCTTTCTATTGAGCTACACCAGTATATTCATATCCCAGTAATCTGCCCAACATACAATATTCATACAGATCAGCTTCAAATCTCTCACAATGTGCCTCTACACTAGAGGAGAGGATTTACTGTATATTTTCAGCCTTTCTGTCAGAATAGAAAGGATTGATTCCATGAACAAGACCTTGTAAATACTACTGTTTTCTGTCAAATATTGTCTTGTTTCAGCTAAACAGTTTGCATTAGCCGTTTCAACTGTCTGATCTCCTGGGCTAATAGCACTATAGGAAAACACAGTGTACCACTTACTTTTTTAAAATAGCAAAAGCTAATTATTTGACAGCCTCCATCTCTAGATCTACATGTCTTGGGAACCTCGATCTACGTGTAATTTCTTGAAGAGAGACTGTAATTCAGAAAGTTTCTAATTACCTGTTTTCTTTGGCCTTAAGAGATTAACAATTTCATGATGGATTTATCTTTAATCACGTAATTGTTCCCTGGATTGTCAGACAGAATGTATCCTTCTCTGTACAAGGTTGCTGCCTTTCAACAGCCAACATTCCAATGAAGTGTCACCATTTTTCACTAGAGCCAGCAGTGAAAGGTTTTTCTGTTAACTGGATTCAAGATTGTTACACACGTGAATCTGAGAGAGAGACTGGCACTCAGAATTAATGTTTGATTTACTTATTGGTTGCTAATTTTGGATATAAAACAGTAAAAAGCAGTGAGGCAGTGTGTCTTACTTTATAAATCAAATCCATTAATAATGGTTTGAGTGTAAAAGTTCGGTCTAGACTAATGATTGTATGAACCGTAAAGTGAAAAACATTATACAATGACTAAACGATGACAGTTGCACTTTGGACAAGAGCGTTATTGACATGAGTTGTAGCCATAACAGACAGGGCTTATATACCACAACTTAATATTCTGTTGCTAAAAGGATACTTTTCTGGTACATTTTGAATTTTATATCTATTAATAAAATCTGCTTCAGGTCAGAACCTCCTGTGATGTCATGTTCAGTGTGTTCCAAACATTGCCAAAGTCTCTCACGGTTATAGGGGAAATCTGGATCTGATATTGAAATATATTGTATTGTATAGGTAGGAACTGGTTACTGTGCTTTAAATAGTTTAGTAGCCCTCCGTCTTCAATTGCAGAAGCCATTAGAACCCTCAGAGCCACAGTGAACATAGGTACCTAAGTCTTTTGTTTTTATGTAGTTAATAAACATGGAATGCCAACTTTGCTAGTGTGATTTCCCATATTCTTAATGTTGTCCTGAAAACAAGGATGCAACAATTGGCATTGAGGATGTGATGATCCTGATACAGGATAACTGGAGCAAATAAAACACCTTTTTTGCCCCAGTGCTGAAAAAGAATGGGCCTGTCCTTATCTGTGAGTATTTCAGGGTTACCATTAATTCAGTATTGCATTCAAACTAGTATCCTTAACCTAGAATAGAGAATATGTTTGCCTCGATAACTGGTGGTATATTTTTCTCCAAAATTAGCCTAGCCTACACCTGTCTAAAAATGGGGATTGGAGACAGTGACAAGGAGTACCTCACAATTAACACACAGAGGGTCTTATTTCAATATAACAGGGTAGTGTTTGGAATAATCAGCACACTCTTTTTAGTAGCAAGACTTGTATCAAGTATTAAGGTATTCCAAGTATTCAGTGTTATTTGGATGATTAACTGGTCACAGGATCTAGTGATGTGTACCACTTTGACAATCCCACAAAGGCACTTGCAAGGCTGGCTAAGTATGGTCTTAAAACAACTAAGAGAAAATGTGATATTTTTTTTTGATTCATTATCATATAGTGGCCACATCATTGACAAAGATGGTTTCCGTAAATTCCAAGAAAAAATTAAAACTATCCTTAAGGCACCTGTAATGTAAAAGGTGTCAATCATACTCCTTTCTGAACATGGTCAATTATTAGCATAGGTTCCTACCTCATGCAGCAACAGTGTTACACCCCCTGAAGGAATTATGACCCAACGGACAGAAATGGTGTTGATCCCTACAGTGTAACAAGGCTTTTGATGAAGCCAAGAGGCTCACATAATTTGAAATGGTTCTTACACAGTTAAAGGCATCTTTTTCTATAAAGTTAGTGTGTGACACTTCCTTGTATGGAATAGGAGCAGTCATTTCATGCATAATGGAAGATCATACTGAAAAAATCTATTGTCTTTGCTTCTAGATATCTATTCTCAGCAGAATGTAACAATGCTCAAATTGATAGAGGAGGGCTGAGTTTAGTCTAGGGAGTTAAAAAGTTTCACCAGTATCTATCTCTATAGGAAACAATGTACTTTTGTTACAGATCATCAACTGCTAGTTTCAGCTTTTAGAAGAGGAGTACTGGCAATAACCGCAGCACAGTGACAGAAATGGGCAACATTCTTGAATGTTCATTGTTCCAGTATTAAGTTCAGTGGTACCAGCCATGCTGGCAGTGCAGATTGCTTATCACGTCCACCATTAGAAGTGGTAGGAAAGGATAGTGAAGTGGAGGCACAGAGAGTAAATATGTGGTATGTAGCACAAATTGAATCCTTGCCAGTAACACATGCCATGACACAATGTGAAATTTAAAATGATCCCGTGCTGGCTAAAGTTTATGACAATATGATGAGTGGATGGACTCAGGCACACAAAGAACTGTGCCCAGTTTTCTTAGCTTGAAAAGAACAGTTAAGTGTATATCAAGATTGCATAATATGTTGTTCTTATTTAAACAAAGTCTCACAAACTCCAAGAATTACCCAAAGCACATTTGGGAGTTGCAAAAGTGAAAGTCCTGGCCAAGAGTTTTGTGTGCTAGCCTGGGATTGATAGACAAATAGTGAAAACGGTAAAACAGTGTCAGGGTTGTCAGCAAACTCAATACATGCTTCATTGCATCCTTTGGAGCGTCCAACTATCCTATGGCAACAAGTCCTTGCAGACTGTTTGAACCATTTATGGGACATGTGTTTTTGGTTGCAATAGATGCTCATTTTAAATGGCCTGGAGTATTTTGTATGAATTGAGCTAGTTCAGTGGAAGTGTTAAAACTTTTGTTTTCAAGGACAGGAATTCCTGAATAGACTGTAAATGACAATGGAACTCAGTTCACATACAAAGAGTTCCAGTTGTTTTGTCAGAAGGAAAGATATCAAACATGTTGTGACATTTCACTTCATATATTTTATGGAAATATGTTTATGAGTATGAATATGACTGGAATATGCTTTATACAGAAGGCCTCTTATAAGGTATCATAACAAAGGTTATAATCTATTGACTATATTCCTCCCATTTGTATGTATCTATCATTCTTGTATAGAAGTATAACTTTGAGGTCCTATTGTAATTATGCAAAGTATGGGCCCTTGATGGTGATTTAGAATCTTGATGGCTTCCATTGACTAGGACAGTTGGTTGTAAATGATTTATTTACTTGCAAGCCTTCTTGTATACTGTGGGCCAGCCCATGGATAATGAAGAATTAGGTCTCATGGGACATGTGACCATGTCACATGATACCAGAATCCATCTTAAATCTGGCGCTTTTCCATTTAGAAGGAGGGGTGGGGACCCAGAGTAACAAAAGATTCCCGCCTTGTACCAAAACTATAAAAGGGGATGGAACAGAACAAAGGAGCTGCAATCATGAGAAAGCCCCTGTTTTCCACCCGAGTTGTGTGTTGGAAATAACAAAGACTGTACCAGGAGAAAGGATTAGGTTCAGACTAGGAAGGAGTCTAGTCTGTGAAAGAAGCTAATTGGAACATCTCTTAGGCCAAGATTTTACCTGTAATCAGTTTCTTAATATATTAGGCTTAGACTTGTGTGGTTTTGCTTTATTTTGCTTGGTGACTTACTCTGTTCTGTCTGTTATTACTTGAAACCACTCAAATCCTCAGAGGGGTAGCCGTGTTAGTCTGGAATTGCAGAAGTGACAAAGAGTCCTGTGGCACCTTAAAGACTAACTAAAATTTTTTTAGAGCATAAGCTTTCATGGGCTAATACCCACTTCGTCGGATGCATGCAGTGGAAGTATCCAGGGGCAGGTATAAATAGGAAGGCAAGAACCAGGTGGGAGATAACAAGGTTAGTCCAATGAGGCTGGAAATCACAAACCTGGAAATCCTGGACGCCCCATCATCTCGGGCATTGGCACTTTCACTGAAGGACTGTCTGGATATGTGGACACTGTACTCAGACCCTACGCCACCAGCACTCCCAGCTATCTCCGTGACACCACCGACTTCCTGAGAAAACTACAATGCATTGGTGACCTTCCAGAAAACACCATCCTAGCCACCATGGATGTAAAGGCTCTCTACACAAACATCCCACACAAAGATGGAATACATGCTGTCAGGAATAGTATCCCTGATGATGCCACAGCACAAGTGGTTGCTGAGCTCTGTGACTTTATCCTCACACACAATTATTTCAAATTTGGTGACAATATATACCTGCAGACCAGTGGCACCGCTATGGGCACCCGCATGGCCCCACAGTATGCCAACATCTTTATGGCTGACCTGGAACAACGCTTCCTCAAATCTCGTTCACTCACGCCCCTCCTCTATCTACGCTACGTTGATGACATCTTCATCATCTGGACCCATGGGAAAGAAACTCTGGAAGAATTCCACTGTGATTTCAACAGCTTCCACCCCACCATCCACCTCAGCCTGGACCAGTCTACACGGGAGGTCCACTTCCTGGACACCACGGTGCAAATTAATGACGGCCACATCAACACCACCCTATACCGAAAACCTACCAACAGCTATGCCTACCTTCATACCGCCAGCTTCCACCCCCGGCACACCACACGATCCATTGTCTACAGCCAAGCACTGAGGTACAATCGTATTTGCTCCAACCCCTCAGACAGAGACCAACACCTACAAGACCTCCACCAAGCTTTCTCAAAACTACAATACCCGCACAAGGAAATAAGGAGACAGATCAACAGAGCCAGACGTGTACCCAGAAGCCTGCTGCTGCAAGACAAGCCCAAGAAAGAAAACAACAGACCACCACTGTCCATCACCTACAGTCCTCAGTTAAAGCCTCTCCAATGCATCATCAGTGATCTACAACGCATCCTGGACAACAATCCCTCACTTTCACAGGCCTTGGGAGGCAGGCCGGTCCTGGCCTACAGACAACCTGCCAACCTCAAGCATATTCTCACCAGCAACAGCACACCGTGCCATAATAACTCTAACTCAGGAACCAATCCATGCAACAAACCTCGATGCCAACTCTGCCCACACATCTACACCAGCAGCACCATCACAGGACCAAATCAGATCAGCCACACCATCACTGGTTCATTCACCTGCACATCTACCAATGTAATATATGCCATTATGTGCCAGCAATGTCCCTCTGCTATGTACATCGGCCAAACTGGACAGTCCCTACGAAAAAGGATAAATGGACACAAATCAGATATCAGGAATGGCAATATTCAAAAACCTGTAGGAGAGCACTTCAACCTCACCGGACACACCATAGAAGATTTAAAGGTCAGCATTTTGCAGCAAAAAAACTTCAAGTCCAGACTGCAAAGAGAGACTGCAGAGCTGCAATTCATTTGCAAATTTGACATAATCAATTTGGGACTGAATAGAGATTTTGAATGGCTAGCTAACTACAAAAGCAGCTTCTCTTCTCTCGCTATTCACACCTCCAGTTCAGCTGCTAGAGGAACACCTCACCCTCCCTGATTAGAGATAACAAGCTGGTTCAGCCTCATTGGACTAACCTTGTTATCTCCCACCTGGTTCTTGCCTACCTATTTATACCTGCCCCTGGATACTTCCACTGCATGCATCCGACGAAGTGGGTATTAGCCCACGAAAGCTTATGCTCTAAAAAAATTTTAGTTAGTCTTTAAGGTGCCACAGGACTCTTTGTCACTCAAATCCTACTTTTTATACTTAATAAAATCACATTTGTCTATTAATTAACCCAGAGTAAGTGATTAACATCTGGAGGAGCAAACAGCTGTGCTTCTCTATTAATGTTCTAGAGAGTGGATAATTTATGAGTTTATCCTTTATAAACTTTATACAGAGTAAAATGGATTTATTTGGAGTTCTTATACCATTGGGAATTGGGTGTTTGGGTGCTGGAGATAGGTGACCTGCTGAGCAGTTTTTGGTTAGTCTGTAGCTTTGGGGGCATGAACCGGACCTGGGTCTGTGTTGCAGCAGGCTAGCGTGTCTGGTTCAACAAGGGAGGGTTATGGAGTCCCAAGCTGGCAGGGAAAATGGTCTTAGAGGTAATTCCAACATGTCAGATGACAATCCAAAAGGGGTCTCTGTGACTGAACCTGTCACACGTCACATTTGTATTTTTACCATCCTGCCACAAAGGGATCAGTGGAAAGATTTATTCAGATATTCAAGCGATTCATGTACAACTCTGGATAAAGGTAGCTTACAAACAGATTTGTAGATTTTCCACTGGCCTCTAGGAATTCAGTACATGCTACACAAATCAGGGACCAACAGTGTTCACGGGTCATAATTTAAAGTCTCACCTAGACTTGTTAAAACCTGACCTTCAGAAGGACATTTGAAAGAAACAGAGTGATCTAGTGCCTACAAATAGTCCCATTGCACACCTTCATACAGGAGGAAAAAATCTTAGCAATTTTCAAGAATTCATGAAATCCTATCGTGATTATGTCACAGACCAGTCTCCTGTCTTATTGGGTAAAAGTAGCACCAAATACATAATGGAAAAAACACACAAACCAGTTTTTGAGCATAAATTCAACAGGATATTCTATACCTGTGATGCCTATTGAAAATACTGAACTTTCAGTACAGCTACAGACAGCAACTTGTGATAGTGCCAGTAAACCTCGGGTCCTTGTTTCTTCTACAAATGAGCCTAACACTTCAGAGCAGGAAGATGCGGTTGAAACAGCTATACCAGAAAGTGCAAGCACTTTCAGAAACTGTTGCTATGCCTATGAGACATTATTTAGAAAGAAGTCTCTAACCACTTCTCAAACTTAATTTGTAGCATGTGTATTAGTAGTTTATATAGTAATACATTTATAGTTTTTGTATGCCCTTTCATGCAAAGGGGGAAGACTATATAATGTATAGAAATTGGGTAATATTTCTTTAAATAGGGTGACAGGTCTCCCAAACTATCTTCTGTTGCAGAAGCCACCAGAACCTAGTCACAGCTGCAGGGTACATAGGTAGCTAGGTTTGTGTATATTTGTATGTAGTCAATAAACACAGTTATTTGGAATCCATCCGTGACAGTATGATTCCACAAAAAACTAATTTCTAGAGGGAGAAGAGTTTGAGGCTTTTCATATACATCATTCAGTGGAAGTTTTACATTTAAATAAATAGTGTTTTGTGTTTGAGGGAGTGTTTGGTTTTTGCTTTGCAGTTCATCTTTTCTGGACTCGCCTGTGCCTTCCTCGATGCAGAGCAATGAAAATGTTAATCTGTTTTGAAAATATGGCATTAATATATAAAAAGTGATGGAATTTTGCTGGAGGCCTAGCTAGTGAAATACCATTGACTAGATATTTGTTTCAGAATGAAATAAATTTGGGATCTAATAGTCTCCAAGGGACAATCAGTGACATTTTTAAGAATCCAAATAATACATTATAACTCTATGCTGTTACCATGAATTCTTTCTTGTATACTGGGCTTGGAATTTCACCATAAACTAATGGATTTAACATTCTTGCCCTTAAAACATTGTAAATTGCCATATTTTCCTTCCTCTTGATTGGTCATTAATATCATTATAAAAGATTTATGCTCTTAGATCTTAAGTTGCTGCTAAGTCGTTTTGTAAGACTGAAAGCTTTTATTAGCAAGTTATCTCCCATATGAGAGTCCACTTTGGTCCCATGTGAATTATTAATGTTCATTTAACACATTTTATACTTGGTTCTTGATTTTATGATCGTAACTAAAGTTGTCTCTAATCAAAAGTTTGATACGGTGCATGATTCTCAATTATGTTGTATCTTTTGCAGAAAAGTTCAGACTTGTTTGTTCCTCTTGTTTATTGTAACAGATTCTGGTGAGATCCGGGATTTGCAAAGTCTGTCAAACATTGGCTTCTAGGGCCAACAACCCTAAAGTTAAATTTAATTTGTGCATAATAAATTGCTACAATAAGGTTTCTTAGCTTAATTACAAAAGCCTTTTGGGAGTTAAACTGATGTGAAATTAAGGGTCATGGGACTACCACAAACTTCTGGAGGTTATAGTGATAAAATCCATCTGTTTCTTCTCAAAAGTGGCAGCTCAATAAATTGTTCTTATCCACTGGTGTACTTAAATGGTTGCAGTGACACTGTGTGTCTAAAAAATTAAAAAATGGATTAGTCACATTAAACCCTAAAATGAATTGCATAATAAAAATAGCTCAAGTAGCTGGCATGATTGCTTGCATTTGAGCATTTTGTATCGATGTGCTGGAAAGCACAGTGTAAAAATGGTCCTGGGGCTGAGAGCAAGGGACTTGGGGTGGGGAGGGAAAGTATCTTTTAACACTTGCAGCTACAGATAAGAAAGTAACACAACAGCTTTGGATGCAGGCCCATCTGGCCATCCAGCTGGAAGGGTGAGTTTGGTGCAGATATGAGTAAAGGATTTAGGTTTACATAGTGAGGAAACCTTAATGGGTAGGAAGGTTTAGGACTTGGATTTAGGTGAGTTAAACTTACGCCGTGCTGAAAAGCTAGAGGAGGAAGTAAGGGTACACATGCACTGGCATTTGCTGGGGAAAGGCAGCATCAGTGCTCAGATAAATGGAATTTCTTTGCCATGAAATAAGTTTCTTTTTAGATTTGATTTTAAAAGATCACATTGGTTTTGGGTAGCAAATCATGAGGAATCAAATCCCCCTTTGTTTAGCTGTCTGACTAAAATTGCAGAAACTTTGAAACATTTTTTCTATTTGTTTCTATTGATCTACATATGTTCTATTCCCTTTTGTTAGCAGTGCTGTAATGCGATATTGTAGTCCTTGGCTATTTTACAATGACATTGGAAGCTAATCAATATTCTACAGAGTTTGATAATAGTTGTAAAAATTCCATATGGCTGTTAGCAATGGTTTTGAAATGATATTTTAGACTGGTTGGGGTCTTGTTTATGTTTTTACTTAATTGTATATAGATAAGTGTCAGGGAAGAGCTATTTGTTTCTTTATAGAATAAAATTATAAAATAAAACTTGAAATGATAAATGTACACTGTAAAACTCCCACCATACTCCAGAACAAACTTTTAAATGTTTTAAAAGTAAATGGATACATTTGTATATTGCAGCAGTTCTCAAACTTTAGCAACCCACGGACCCCCTATTTTGATTTAAAATTTTTCAGGGACCCACCACCCACCCGTTCAGGCCCCGCCCCCACTCCTTCCTTTTCCTCAAGGCCCCACCCTCACCCCACCCCTCTCACTCCATTCTCCATCACTCTCTCTGCCCCATGCTCACTCACTTTCACCGCAGTGGAGTAGGAGGTTGAGGTACAGGAGGGGTGTGGGGTGCACGCTCTGGGAGGGAGTTTAGGTACAGGATGGGGCGTGGGAAGGGAATTGGGGTACAGCGGGGGTTCAGGGTGCGGACTCTGACTGGGTGGCACTTACCTTGGGCAGCTCCAGAAGGTGACCAGCACATCTCTGGCAGTGGCTCTTCGGCAGGAGGACCAGGGAGCCTCTGCATGCTGCACCTGCCCACAGGCACTGCCCCCACAGCTCCCATTTGCTGCAGTTCCTGGCCAATGGGAGCTGCAGAGTTGGTGCTCAGGGAGGGGGCAGCACACTGAGACCCCTTGATGCCCTCCCACCCCCAGAGGCCATACGGTTATGCCAGCCACTTCCAGGAACAGTGCAGAGCAAGGGCAGGTAGGAAGCCTGGCTTAGCCCTGCTGCGCCGCCAGACTTTTAGTGCCTAAAATCTCCCAGTTTGGCTTCAGTAGCTCCCAGGAGAGGAGTTGATCCAGGGACCGCAGACTCCATGGAGAACCCTTGGAGACCCCCAGGAGTCTGGGGATCCCACTTTGAGAAATTCTAGTATATATGGTAAATTCCTGCCTAAAATCAGGTAGAAGAAAAGATTTAATATGACAGCTTCCAACCATTTGTTTCCTATAATCCATTTTTGCATATTTTAGAAAGTTCTACATTAAAGCTTCTGTCCCTTGCCCAAAGGATGAATTTGCCCTAATGAAAGTTTAAGACACAGATAATGCCCCTTTGGTTTTAAAATATGAATTGTGCACTCTTAGGCATCCCCACTCCATTAGTTTCAGGATTAGAATCTAAGGTATGGATATCTCATTTGTTTTGTTAAAGTATTTCAGAATCTCAAATGTCTGAATATAGAAATACTTAGAAACTGTTTTCCTCTAAAGAAACAGTCTGTGCCACCTTCTAAAGATTTTGTCCTGTATCACACGTTCCCACATAACAGATACTGGTGTGGTCGTGCAACATTCAGAATGGGTTTCAGCTTTGTCAGGCTATGATGTGGTGCATATGTCTCTGACTCTTTACTCGAGTTTTAATTATTCCTCAGTATACCCCATATCTTGCATGGCTGTGCTGTTTGCTGAGTAAAATTACATCCACTTCTTATATGCACCGTGGCCGTCTGTTTTCCATCTGTTGTCTGTCTATAATATATAAAGGCATTTTTGGATCCTTTTCAAGGTATAACTTTGTCCAAATATGGAGGTACTGCCATCTTCCCCAAAAATGCAGCATCAGGATGAGAAGGTGTGTTAAGGGTTTCTGTTAGTGGGACACCATGGTTATTACCTTTTAAACTTACATATTCATCATTATTCATGAACACAAAGTGATATTATCAACAGATAATCCAATTCAGGATGTAAGATCGGTTAGTATGTAACAATTTAAACAGTTTAGCTGAGGTAACAGCTTCCACTAGGCTGTTCAGATAGTAGAGTTCTATTCATAATTGGCTTAGTATTTGCACAGTGAACTGCTCTAAGCATAAATATGAGGTGAAAAAAAAAAGATGAGATGCAACAATCAAGCAACATAACGCTCTCTATAAGAACAGAAAAATGAACAGGTATCAGAGGATCTGTCTTCTAAGCAGGGGAGAGAAATAACTCCAGGTGACTATATTTTAAAACAAGATTGCCATCATTGAGATTATATTGATTATCAAACAGTGTAAAACATGAGTATACTCTGTGATCTATCAAGAACACAGAGAAGACAAGATTCGCTGCCTACAACAGGCATCACCTACAACTTATCTCTGGTGATGCCAGTATAAAAGTGTCATCTGTATAATCAAGGGACACCATCATAGGACCTAACCACATCAGCCACACCATCAGGGGCTCGTTCATCTGCACATCTACCAATGTGATATATGCCATCATGTGCCAGCAATGCCCCTCTGCCATGTACATTGGCCAAACCGGACAGTCTTTACACAAAAGAATAAATGGACACAAATCTGACATCAGGAATCATAACATTCAAAAACCAGTAGAACACTTCAGTCACTCACTAACAGACCTAAAAGTGGCAATTCTTCAACAAAAGAAACTTCAAAAACAGACTCAACATGAAGCTGCAGAACTAGAATTAATTTGCAAACTGGACATCACCAGGTTGGGCCTGAATAATGACTGGGAGTGATTGGGTCATTACAAAACCTAAACCTAATTTCCCGAATACTAATTTCCCCCACTGTTACTCACACCTTCATGTCAGCTGTCTGAAATGGGCCACTCTCATTATCACTTCAGAAGGTATTTTCCCTGCCTTGGTATCCTGCTGTTAACTGAATTGTCTAGTTAGACTGACCTGACACTTGGTCAGCTCACATCTGTTCATGTGTTTATTATACCTGTTCCTGTATGTTTCACTCTATGCGTCCGATGAAGTGGGTTCTAGCCCACGACAACTTATTCCCAAATAAATTTGTTAGCCTCTAAGGTGCCACAAGGACTCCTCGATGTTTTTGCTGATACAGACTAACATGGCTACCACTCTGAAACTTGTATATCTCAGATAGCCAAGTTAACTAAAGGAAAAAAAAATACCCAAGTCTGTGTAGTTCACTTTCTTTAACAAAGTATGATTACTGCGTTCTGATTTTAGACAGTATCTTACTGATTTAGGATGCATAACAAGCCAATCAAGCTATTTCCCCAGAATCTTACTGAAGTATTTTCATTCAGTGTATGTTAAGTAAATGAAATACCTGATCAGGGCGTAAAAGATACTATCAATCCTATATAGTCCATTCCAACTAAGAATAGGTTGGAATTTTTACTCACTTTATGCTGTTCTATCAGGAATGACTCGATATTGAAGTCAGTAGCATTGTACAATGTAAAAGAAGTATGTAATCCCAACGAAACCCCGTGACTATTGGCAATTAATGAAAGACAGAAGTATGTATTTTGAGGACTGCTTTTGCAATTTAGCTATTACACTTAAATTATAAGGTATTTTTATTCTAACCCACATCTTCTTAAAGATGGCCAGGGAAGTTATAGTAGTTTGAATTTTGTTAAGCAATATTTCAAGTTGGGAGCTATTTTTTAAAAAAATCTGTAACTTTTGATTTTAAAAGGGACAAGAAACGGGTATTAGATATTAAACAGTTTAAACCAAAATTTAAAAATCATAGACTGGATAATGTTATGACCAATAACATGTAATAAAATATGCTGAAACAGAGATAATCAAATCTCACATTACAGAGCATCAGCTGATTGCTACTGGGATCTGGAAGGAACTTTCTCCATGTTGTACAATTGGGTTGATGGATTGTTGGAGGGTTTTCCATCTTGGGTAAGATAATGGATAAAATTTACAGAAGCATCTGGGTCACTTAGAAGCCTAAATCCCCCCATTGACTTAGGTGCTTTTGAAAATGGTACGTAAGTTCCTAAGTCACGTAAACATTTTGAGCATTTTGCTCTATATCTATCTTTAGTATTTATTTGGAGAATGTTTTTTCTACCATGTAAAAATTACTTACAAGACTCGATTGTATTTTTTTTGTTTGTTAGAGTTTCTGTGTAAGGAATGCCCCAAAGTTCATATTTACCTTGATCGGATCGAATTGAAAGATATTCCAGAAGAACAGATGTATATGAGAAGATGGCTTCATGAACGCTTTGAAATAAAGGATAAGTGAGTAACGATAGTCATGTCACATCTGAGACTTGAGATTTGATATACTTCAAAATAACTTATTTTTAGTATTAACACAATGCATAGTCTTAGACCTTCTAAAGATTTCCATGGACTAGATCACCCACTCTTCTAAGAACCCCATAGTAGGGGTTGGCTGGAAGCAAACTCTGTTTGCTTTTCCACAGTTTCCCCCAGATTGTTCCATCGATGGGGGTAGATAGTGTTTCCTACATTGTTTCTCATACATACACACAGTGGGCCCACATGAGGGCCTGGCATACTTACAGAGGTCTGTGCCTCCACATCAGCTATGCTTCCCTTCCAGTTTTCTCTCGTTCCCATGCAGCATGGTTTGGCAGGAACTGGCCTGCCAGGGTTTCCTCAGTTGGCAGTTGCTCCTAGATATAAATAAGTGATTACTAATTCATCTAGTGAGTTCCTAACTTTCTAAGTTCCTTCATACATCTTATAAGTGAAAGGCTGCCACTTGTGATTCAATGGATTTTGTAGGGATATATATCCTTTCAAACTCACAAGGCTATAATTGTTCCTGGTGTAACGTCATTAAGGTCTATGAATAGATTAATTTGATCTTTGAGTCCATGTATAAGGCAACTGTAGATCTAGGCATATATATAGATGACCCTCATCACCAAGGTATCTGAGCATCTCACAACCCTTAATAAATTTTCTCTTCACCACACTCCTGTGAGGTAGGAAAGTTACTGTTATCCCTATTGTGCAGATACAGGACTGAGTCACGGGCAGAAGTGGTGACTTGTACAAGGTTACACAGGAAGTGTGTGGAGCCAGGAACTGAATGGAGGTCTCTAGTCCCAGTTCAATGCCCTGTTCACTAGATCATCCTTCCTACCTAGATACATTACTGCTTGGCATGTGAAGTTTAGAGATATGAAACATTCAGTATTTTCAGAATTTAGTTACATGCTAAAATATTACTCTCCAAAAACAGTAGAAGGAAACTGTTTTTGTTGCTGAGCCAATAAAGCAATATCTACTGTAGACATTTTGACTTCAACATGTAAGGGTAAAATGTTGGTGTTTCTTTCCAGAACCCTTTGAGTCCCCTCAGACTTCGTTATCTTCCCTGTTTTGTTACATGCAGACACTTTTCCTTTTGTTCAGAGTTGCTTTTGTTATGAATTCTTGACAATAAAATATTATTTTATTTTCTTATTTATTCTACAGGACTGGGGACTTGTTTTGCTAAGTGCTGAGTAAATATAAATGTAGACACAGTAATATACATTGAAAAGAATTGTTTTCAGGGTTAGTATGGGATAACAGGAAAAATCACTTGTGTTGTTTTAAGGGATTAAGTTTAAGCACCCAGGTACAGAGCATAACTTTAATTGATTGACAATATACCTATAGTACGTTGTCTATTATTACAAAACTATTGCTATATGCACTGCTATATGGTAGGTAATATAGGATAAGATATAAAATTATTAGATGAAAGAAAACTGCTTTAAACATGAACTAACACATGAATTTGTCTTTAACAGGTTACTAATAGAGTTTTATGATGCAAAGGATTCTAAAAGAAGAAACAAGTTCCCAGGGAAATGTGTTCATTCTAAACTAAGCCTCAAGAAAACTTTACCATCCTTGCTGTTTCTAGGTGGCCTGACTGCAAGTATGCTTCTGACAGAATCTGGAAGGAAACTTTATGTAAAAACATGGATATATGGAACTTTAATTGGCTACCTATGGGTTAGTGTTAAAGCATAAGTAGATGCTGGTCTCCAATGAGAGAAATGTGCTCTCTTGTCTTGCACATTGCACCAAATTTTCTCCTGAATTTATAAAGAAATGTAAGTAAAGCCTTATTGCTTGAACATTGGATAAATTGGAATTTGTGACTTACACCTCTATGTGGTTGGTCTGGGGAAAATATACTTAGTTTTACAAATTTGCTACTGATTTTGCTGTAAAAATGACAGATAAACTGAGTTTTATTACACATTGCTTTCCCCATGAATGAACATCCATCTGTATCTGCTGAAGATTAGTGGAAGTATGTCTTTATAGATACATAACTTAAATGGACCAGTGAATGTATTTACTAATATTAATTTAGGGGATATATATATTCTGCTACTACTATTATTCATGTTTAATTTTTGTTACTTTTCAATTCATTGCAGCAAGTCAGTTATAATTATCCTAGCTGCATTAAAGCTAACAGCAAAGCTAATTTTCTTCAGTATCTTGCTTTTCGGTTTTATCTAAATATATTCCTCAGAAGCTAATAAAGTCAATTCGTAAATCATGAAATGTTATGCAAGGCAGAGAAAAAGTTCCTAAGAACCGTTGTTCATCAGGAAGAAGTTTTGTTTATCTAGTGCATGATCTTTTGATTGCATTGCATTATTACCTGATTTAATTATTTTACATATGCAAAACATTTAATTATAATTAATATTATTGAACCAACAGCTTACTTTGTGCACCCTGTGTTTTGTGCAGAAGAGAATATGTGCAGTATAATGAAATGTTAAATTTAATTGTGGGCTAACCAGATTGTAGCCTACCTTATGTCTAAATCATCAATAGTTTGTTGAAGATTCAGCTCAGCTAATAGAACTGTAGAGTATATGTGCCATAAACAGTATGAACATTCAGAGGTTTCCTGTTACCTCATCATTATCTCAAAGCAAATTGATGTAATCTGTATAATACATAGTAACACTTTTATTTCAGCAGGAGTGTATCTTATGGTAACAAGGAACTTTCAGATGTTTCTACTAAACTTAAAGCATGTGCCTTTGTCTGCTAATCTATGATTTAGCCTGATATTCATTGCCAAGAAATCATTTAGTGTTATAATATTATATTAGACTTTCACAGCGTCCTAGTTGATGTACACTTCAGATGGATTGAAGATTTTGGTGTTGATACATATGGCTTGCACAGTAGAATAATTGTGAAAGAAATGCATATCTGACCAGTATTTCACCTGCTTGAAAATACACATTTAAAAAATCCCTTGTTGTCAGCAGGCCTATGATTCCCCTGGCTATTGTGTCTGTGTGTTACGTGGGGAAATTCCATTTCCTCTCATCCAGGAAATAGGCTATCTGCACTAGGGTCCAAATAGAGAAGAGGATCCTCAAGACCTTGAGTTGCTTTTGTCTCACTTCTCCAAGCTTTAAATGTGCATCTCTTATTAGCTTTAATGGCATTTACATTGCATAAGCTCCTTATGCATTAAAATAATAATATACATCTTGAAATTATAATTGTTCTCAAATTCCATTATAGTCAGAATAATTGAACAAGTGCTTGCTTTTAATACATATTTCTTAAAAAAAATTATAGAAGAATATTTACAAGTCCACCTTAAAAATGATCCAGTACAATTTTCAGTTTGCAATTTTGTATCCTTCCGTAATGGATTTTGTCACTGGACATATTTATATCATTCATTTATGCAGGAGGTGTTGATGAGAAATCTTAAAACAATGACAAGGAACAATGTTTAGAACAATATTGTGAGGCTCTGAAACCATGGAAAAATAAGCCATTTTATGTAACAGGCAAACGTGCTTCCCATGTGCGTCATACAGCTTGTGCTGTTCTCAACAGACTGGCCAATGGATACAATCAGAACTCAGTGTTCTCCTGTTAATCTGACTTTGATGTATGAAATGTAAATTTACAATGAATCCTCACTGTGTCATATTTTTATGTAACAGTCCAAAAGTTAAGAATAACACTTAACTGTACAACAAAAATAAATGCAAACTGCTTAACTCACTTGTAGCCGAATTACTGCTGTTTTGGAGCCCCTACAAACTACAATTTTGGCTCTCTCATGTTAAACTGTCTAGAATATAATTGATTCAGTGAAACAAAGCAACTGGCCTGTTTATTTTGAATGTCATTCTCCTCGCTACTCTTACACAATTTTTTTCCTCACAATTAGTTTATACATTTCTGAAAATTGATATGAATTTGCTCATGTATTGGGTGTTCGGAGCTTTGTATGCAATTTTTTAATATGCACTGATGTCAACTTGAAATATTTCTGTATTAAAAAGGAAAGAGCCAGATGCTCATTCAACTTTTTTGCTGTTCTTACTCCTGTTTGAAGTCATTTTTTAAGCTTTTATGTTTGTAACTGTTTACAGATGAATTTTTAGCAAAAACAGTCAACGGGCATGATTCTAACACTCTTCAGTAAAAAGGTTTGTATGAACAAAAGTCAAATAAAAATGCCCTCGTCTTTCTCTTCTGTACTGCTAAACATTTTCAGAAATTTGGAATGTTTTGTAAATGCCCATGTTCAGTTCTAAAGAGGTGGTTAGACTGTGATAGAAGCTTCGCACTGAGAATGCCTGCAGGATTTTATATTTAGTATTATTAATCATGTTTATTACAGCAGTGCCTAAGGACCAACAAAGAGTGGGGTGCTGTACAGAGTAGTTGACAATACCTGCCTTCCGAAGAGCTTGCAGCCTAAATAGGCCAGGCAGGCAGAAAGTGGGGACCGGGAAGGAATAACATGCAGAGCAATGTGATGGCACAAGCCATCACTTCAGTGTCATGACTTTTTTGTGAGGGGAGGGGAGTTCGTTAGGCGGGGATAAGCTAAATGGACAGGCAGATGAGTGAGTATAACAGGGCAAGAGAAGGAGGGGGCAGTTGTGGAGTGAAGCTGAGATGAGGAGATAGGGAGAGGCAGATTTGGAGCAAACAGCCAATTAACACAGAGCAGAGGAAGTCCAGTCAAAACTGTAGAAAGTTCTTTGTGTCCACAAGCCAATGCGTTGGCTGCTTCTGTAACTGCTCCTCCAGACGAGTCTCTGGCTGGCTCCATGTGAAGTTTTTTCACCAAGGCCACAGTGGGCATGGGGAAGTGGAGAAGGGAGGCACCATCTGTGTCCTTCTGCCCCCAGAGTTGGGGAGTTATTTAAGCACCAGTGTAGACTCAGGAACAAATGAATACGCACTGCCCATCAACAAGTTTAGGCTTGAAATTAGACAAATGTTTCTAACCATCAGGGAAGTGAACTTCTGGAACAGTCTTCTCAATGAGAGCAGTGAGGGCAAAAAACCCAGTTGGCTTCTAGACTGAGCTGGATACATTTGTGAAGGGGGTGTAAGGGGCCTGGGTGGCCTCCCTCCCAGCCAGAGGGGAATGAACCACTCTCTCAGCCTGAGTGGGCGGGGTCAGACCAAGCTGGCTCCACCCCCAGGAAGGGGAGGGGTGGAACAGGAAGTACAAAGGGTGGGGCTCCTAGCTCAGTCAGGGCAGCACCAGGGCGGGAGACAGACGCAGACCGCTGGCTGCTCCCTCCACACCCTGCTGCCGAGCCAGAGGAGGCCCTGGAACCAGAGAACCCTACTCTACGGGAAGGACTGGGGTTTCCAGACCTGCCTGCCGCGGGGTACCCTGAGGGACTGCCAGAGCCCAGCAGTGACCCCTGGCTGACGGAGGCAGACACTGAAGGGGAACTGGAGCTGCCTGCGGCCGATGACCCTGACTCCTGCTGGTGCCCCCTCACCTGTGAGGTGCACCCCAGACTCTAGCCAGCACTCCCCTGCCTGAGGGGTGCATCACAGACGTCGGCGCTCCCCCGCCTGAGGGGCGCGCCACACACTCTTGCTGGCGCACCTCCCAACCCTAATTCTCCCCGTGACCAGAAGGTGAGACCGAGGGCTTCCAGTGAGGCAGTAGCTCCTCACCACCCCCAGCGGCTCGGAGGACCTTCTGATCCTTGTACAGGCTGGTATGATGAGACTGCTGCAATGACATGTATCCAATCTGCAATTGCAAGTAGCAAATATCCCCAATGGCCTGGTAAGGGACACTAGATGGGGATGGCTCTGAGTTACTATGCAGAATTCTTTCCAGGTGTCTGGCTGATGGGTCTTGCAAAAATGATCAGGGTCCAACTGATCACCATATTTGGAGTCAGGAAGGAATTTTCTCCCAGGTGAGATAGGCAGAGACCCTGGGTTTTTTCCCCCTTCCTCTGCTGCATTGGGCACGGATCACTTGCAGGTTTAAATTAGAGTAAATAGTGCATTCTCTGTAACTTGACATCTTCAAATCATGATTTGAGGACTTCAGTAACTCAGCGAGAGGTTAGAGGTCTATTACAGGAGTTGGAGGTGAAGTTCTGTGTCCTGCAATGTGCAGGTCAGACTAGATGATAAGGATCCCTTCTGGTCTTAGTCTGAGTCTATGAAAGCTTGTGTCTCACAAATGGAAGTTGGTCCAATAAAAGATATTACCTCACCCATCTTGTCTCTTACTTTAGCATGTTCAGTACCGCTAAATTTTGCAGGTGATCATATATTTTAGGTGTCTGTGTGCCAACTGTAAGGGACGGAAGTGGAGATTTTGTGGGGCTTGTTTATTTTGGTGAAAAATAAATAATGGAAGGCAATTTAATTTTAATGTTTAAATTTGTTTTAATTTCTTTTCCTCTCCCAAAGAATGAATCCCCTAGTCTGGAGACTGTAGGATTAACCATGCCCAAAAAGGCAATAGAAACAGCTAATAGGATACAGATCTTATCACCTCCCAGCCTTCTGCCTTATGAGCTTGGGAACTGCAGCACAACCTTTGCCTGCTACGGCTGTGCTGCAGTGAACAGACCTACTCCCAAGTTTAAGAATTTAAATGGAAGTGGTGGCGGTTTTTGTGAGCTCACCCTTGCCAATATTTTTTCTTCTTTTGTTCATCTGGCCTGTCTCACTGACGTGGAGATCTGTGGTTCCAAAGAAAAGGAGCTTGGAATGTTTTACAACAATTTGCTGACCATGAAATAAAGAGGAATATTATTATCATGTTTGCACAGGTCTGATCCATGATGCAATTCAAGCAACAATATATATATACATAATCAAGCGAGTGAAAACCAGTGAAAAATACCAGTTCATTTCATTAATTTAAAATCTACTGTAACTTATGGTAATTGAGTTCCCTATTTTGTCATTCATGTAACCTTGTCTTCTGAGAAATGGTTTGGCTTCTTATACTTCTGTTTATGAGCTGTGTCCTCATAGAATGGATTTTGCTGTTCTGTGTGGAAATGAAATATTTATGCCAGGTCTATATTAAACATACATTCCACTAGCAATGAGGTTGTATGTGGAATAACATCAAAGTAACATACTATTGATTTTGAATTTGCACAATGATAAGTAAATATTGAAATTGGAAACATCTCTTCTAAATGGTCACTTGTATTTGGTTCATGTTTATACAGTGAAAATTTACCCTTATTAGTTATTTTTGTACAAACTGAATATTTCTCGGCTGCTCTTTAATTTTTTTATCTTATATAAAATTAAGTCTCCAATAGAGACAGCTCTGCTTTTTGTTAGATTCTCAATGTGACTACAAATTCAATGTAGGATTTTCCATCAAACCAGAATTAACCTAATCTACAAACCTGATTGCATTATCTATGTGTGTTTTATGGCAGCCACGGCCAGGGGAGTCCCCAACAGTTCAGCTCCATTGGCCAGAGCTAGTACAGAGCCTCTGTGTAGAATATCCTAGCCAGCTGTTGATGTCCCAGAAGCCATATTGAGGGGATGGGAGCCTGCTCTTATTTTGTGTTCTGTTGAATTCAGTGGACTTTGTGTCAGACTGATGGAGGAGAGTCTGTGGAGTGTCCAGCTGACCCCAGAAGGCTCTCAGACTGGTAGATATTTTTCCATTATCTCACCAGCACATTTTCAACATGATATACAGGTCTTGGTGTTATGAGCACACTCCTTTTTTTTAAGCCTTTGGAACCTGGATTGCAGAGGTTTAGGTCATTTATTTTTAAAAAAAAATACTGTGTGAGAATTTGTGCCAGTAAAATACAAGATTGACGGCCCTGCAAAATGAGGGATGTGCTGGTACAAGCTTCCCTGCTGATGTGCTTCAACCATACCTTAGAGGGATTGCCTCTAGGGATGAAAAATCAGTTCAGTCACTATAGAGTAGCTATAGATCTAGCTAGGCATGACAAAGCTTGCATATAGCTTGATTTGGGTGCAAGGTTAAATTGTAAACAAGGTGTGACAGGCTGTGTGCAGGAAATGGTGTTTTCAGGTGAGCTGAGATAATTGGGAACCCCCTGAACTGATAAGCTTCAAATGCAGATGAGGTGAGGACATAAGTGATTGGTCCTTACATGACTGGCAAAGCACTTGGTCCTTACATGATCTATATGATGTCCAAACCAGTTAGACTCAAGAAGTATAGATATTAATAGCTAGTAAAAATGTGCATTGTGTGATATGGTTTGGAATTGTGGTGTTACCCTGTATCTAAGCCACCTGTATCTGGGCCTGGCGAGTATGGGCTTAGGGCTGTTACGTGCCTAATAAAAATAACCGGAGTGAGGAGCTGGAGTTGAACTGAGGCTTTTTGGATCCCAAAAAGCTGGATAAAATATTCTCCAAGAACTGGACAAGGTACTTTGAATAAGCCAAGTGGAAAAGGTCTTGGAGGGAATCCCAACACATAGCCCATTCATTCCTTTGCCTCTCTTTTAGGACTGCTAATGAAGAAGCCAGTTAGTATGATTAATATGTATGCATCTTTTCCCTAGGATATTTACTTAGCCTGTATTAAATGACTGACTGTCTATCTACCAGCCGTCCCACAGTAACCACTTTCAATCTCTACTGCCCAGGCTTCATTAGAACCAGGAACTTGGGGCTGCATGTTCTTTACTATCCTGTTACCCTCCCCAGGGTCTGTGCAGTCATATGGTTTTATGAAACCTGTTTTCATGTTGCAGTTCTTGGCTGGGGGAAGTTGCCAGGTGGAACTGATTTTTGTGAATTAAGGCAGCGTTTACCTATTCTCGGTAAATTGTAGTGAGGACAGGTATACTCCGCCTAGCCATTTTAATGTTCTTGTACATCATCATAGCACCTGTGCCCCCAGTATAACATGGCTCCTCACTACCAGTTTCTGTGAAAAGATCTGGGTGTCTGCACAGACACCTCTCTCCTCTACTATTGCTAGCAGGAGAGTTCCAATTATCCAGCTGGAAGCTAGCTGTACTCTTCTTGCCTAGCTGTTTTCTGCAGCTGGCCTATGCTTGAATCATAGAATATCAGGGTTGGAAGGGACCTCAGGAGATCATCTAGTCTAACCTCCAGCTCAAAGCAGGACCAATCCCCAATTAAATCATCCAACAGATTTTTGCCCCATATACCTAAATGACCCCCTCAAAGAACCCTGGGTTTAGCAGGTCAATGTTCAAACCACTGAGCTAATCCTCCCTCCTGCATGTACCCACTCTGGGCTCTGTGGCAGGAACCATCTATCCTGTCCTCTGCTGCAGGCACATGCCATCTCCCCAGTGCTGCTGCTCTACAGTCAAGTATTTCTCAGGACTTTTGAGGTCTGTTCCCAGCTCTGTCACAGACTTGCATGATGCCCTGGGGAAATCAGTCACCCCCTCTGTGCCCCACCTTATAAAGAATTAGAGGTATAAGATGCCTTGCTTCTGAGCCTTTCCAAAGAGGTTTTATTTGATCAGATTAGAGCCAAATGTCCACTTTTCAGTACACAGGAGACTAAACTGTTCTGTGCCAGGCAGAGAAGAGAGACCAAAGTTCTGCCGACACCAGAGGCCCCTACTATGGCAAGGAATTGATTGGGTGGGATGTTATGCTCAGATGATCCTAGCAAGTGATCCCTGCTCCATGCTTCCGAGGAAGCTGAGCCTCCCTTCCACAAGTCCTTGCCAATCTGATATTGGGAAAATTCCTCGTTCCTGATGCTGATGAGAAGATGGGGGGAAAAAACCCAGGATGCATCTGGCTAGTTGTGCAGGGGGAACAGTGGGGCAGGATTCTTCCTGACCCTTGCAGATGATCAGCTGAAGTCCTAAAGCATGAGATTTTATTACATCATTATTTGAATGCAGAGCTGCAGGGGTTATGGGCATGCTGAGAGCAAGGATGAACATCCTGTTCTCTCCATGGCCTAGAGGGGAGGGAAGGAGACAGATGGATGTGGGGAGGCAGGGCCAGCTCCAGTCTTTTTGCCACCCCAACCAGCACACAAAAATAAATCAACTCATGAAGCTGCTGCCAAAACATCGCCGCCGGATGAAGTGGTGGAGCGGGTATAGCTGCTCAAATGCCGCTGAAAGCTGTGGAGTGCTGCCCCAATTACGGATGGCATGCTGTCCCCTCAATGTTCGTCACCCCAAGCGCGTGCTTGGGACGCTGGTGCTTAGAGCTGGACCTGTGGGGAGGGGAGAGATTTGTGGTCTTTGCTTGACACTAAAATGGAATTCATGTCAGGGCTGGGGCTAGAGTACCGTGCAGGGATAGTGCCTTCAATGCACTTTGTCCTTACACAAGACAAATGCAAGATGTCCCTGACCGAAGGAGCTCACAGATGAAAGGGAAGACCCAGAAGCAGAAAAATTCCATCTGATTGTATCTCTGTTGTGTGGGAGCAAAATGAGCTCAGAGCACTGTCCTTGTGGCATGTACTGAGCTTTGCTGAGGGACCCCAATCTCTCTCCCTATGTAGTGAGGATGCTTGTGGACTGAGGGTATTGACTGAGTCTCCTCTTCATCATTCTGACTCTCTTTGAAGGCTGTGCCATCCCCAGCAGGATATCAGTAGCAATAGACACAGAAAAGGGGTGCAGCTGCTCCTAACATTGGGCTCAGCCTGACACTGAAACCGAAGGAGAGAGGGCTGGTCCCGACTGAAATGAGCATTGTGAAACCCCATTGATCAAACCAGCTGATCTGAAGAGTTTCTGTTCAGTGAAATGGCTGTATTTTGAGACTCTCTGAGCGCAAATGGTAACTCCTGGGAGTTATAGTTTTGGTGCCTCTTGCTCCTCTTCACCCTATGGGCAGGGCTCTCAGGCTGGACTTTGACAGTGCCCTTGCAGTCACATGATTCCCATGATGCACCAAGTGACTCATTGAGAGATGAGATCCCAATTCATTTTGGATCTTTAGCAGAGAATGGGAACACAAATCCCCTGAATACAACTTCCCTGGTGTCCAGTGTCCTTGCCCAGCCAGTCAGTCTTCCCATTCCTCTCCCAGGCTCCTAGTCCCAGTCTACTCCCACCATCCTCACAGGTACATCTCGTGTCTTGCTGCATTCAAATCAGGAGACTTCCAGCTCCATGCTGCTTGCACCCAGCAGAGGGATCAATGAGAGCACAGGAGAGATCATCTCCCTGCTTTCAGTTCTGGTGCCCAGCCCTGGCCTGGTGTGAAGCAACCCAGAGCAGCAATTCCAGGGAAAGTCCTGAGCTGCATCATGCTCAGTGTGATAGAATCTTTGGAGAGTTCAGCTGCTAAAACCTAATAAAGCTCTAGGGAAAATGTCCAAACTGAGATTTTTCAAAGACTCATAATTTTGCCAATTTTTCACTGGAACAGCAAAAGGCACATCCCTGTCACATAGTCCGCCCCTTCTGTCAAATGTCAAGTGTCTGCTACAAAGCAGGGGAGAACTAAAGCTTTTCAAATAAAAGGTTGCTGGAATTTTTGCCGAAACAACATATTTTTATCTAGCTTTGTTCTCAGAAATGGCTGCAACATTTTGTCTGAAATTGTCTAAAAATTTCTGCCTGAGGCACTCATCATATGAAATTTCAGCCAACGTGAATAAATTTTGGCAAAGTGATAGGGAACGGAAAACAGGGTTTTATAATGGGAACTGTTGGGCAATATAAATAATAGGCAGTTCTGCCAGCTCTGTCTATAATATCTCTATTTCTGACACTGATGATTATTCTTGCATCTAGCTTGTCCCTAAGTAGTTTCCAGATTAGGATGTGAACACTTGCTGTATCCGTTTTTCTGGTTTCTATAGTACCCATTGGTTTTAAACTTAGAAACTTTTCTTCCTTAGCTCCTAGGAAACTTGCCACTGGATATAACCTTGGGTTTGGCCAGTTTCCAGGCTTTAAGAATAGGCCACTAAGGAGGTCTGTGCCAGAGGAGAATAAGGGTCAGAGGCCAGTAGAGGAAGGAGCTGTGTAGAACTCCTTCCCTTCAGCCAGGCCTGCTTTGCCTTGCTTCATCATCTTGGTGGGAGCTGCCTCCCTCCTCTCCTCAGCCTAGGGAGCTGCAGAGTGAGGCAGCATGTGCCTGCAGCAGAAGCTAAGGGGCTTCCTGTCAGAAAGCCCAGAACAGCTGCATGCTGAAGAGCAAGACCACTGCTAAACAGAAGTGAGCAAGGAGGATAAGCCTGATGTCTTGGGGTGGATGGGACTCTTCAAAAACCTGTAGTGGGAGCTAGCAGAGGGCTTAAGAGGAAGTGAGCTCATTTACACAAGAGAAGGAAGGAGAGAGAATTGAGTTAGCATAGGACATAGCCTATATGCGAGGGAGGCTGCAGGTCCACAGGATGAGTATATTAGGGTATGTCTTCACTACCGCGGGCAGCCGTCGATCTTTTAGTGATCGATTTCTCGTGTCTTGTAAAGACGCGAGAAATCGATTGCCAGCGCTGCCCCCGTCGACTCTGTAACTCCAGCTTGACCAGAGGCGTAAGCTGGAGTTGATGGGGGAGCGCGCCGCCAACTGCCGCCGCCGTGAGGACAAGTAAATCAGCTGAAGTCTGCGTATCTGTAGCCATGTGATTCACGTAGCTGAAGTTGCGTATCTGCAGTTGATCTCCCCCACCACCCCCAGTGAAGACCAGCCCAGAGTCTGAGACATTGTAATATACTTATCTTGAGGGAGGGAGAGACCTTATTCACCAGGTGATTTCTCTCAGCTCTAGTATTTACTACCATCTAGTGGTGAGATGGAAAATAGCAGCTGTACTCAGTTTCCATTTAACCCTGTAACTAATGGGCAAAGGAAACAAGATTTTCTCAGTCTCCAAGCTTTAAAGATGCTACCCATTTCTGTGCTGCCCCGAACCATCTTTTCAATTTCCTGACAAAAGAAGGCAGGCAGCTGCTGTTCTCAGCCGGGAGGTGTGGGGCATAAGCAGAGCCCGGCCCCTTGTGTCTCCTCCGCGGTGGCGCCCTGCTCCCGCATTCTCCCAGGCAGCCGTGGCAGCAGCAGCCGGAGAGCCTGAGAGGAGGTGTGCCCCCCCCGGGCAACCAGGGGGGACTCCGAGGTGAAGTTGCTGGCCCTGGCACGGCCCAAGTGCTGGAGACTGACAGGTACCTGCCCCTACCCCATCTTGGCACCGCCTGCCTCCCAGCCCAGTGAGTGATACCTTCCCCACCAGCCTCAGTGCCCTGCCCCATACTGTCAGCCACCCCAAGCTCACTGTGACACCAGCACCCCTTAGCAAAGGGCCCCTTGATCTTCACAAAAAGCTGTCACTGCAGGCCTGACAAACTCACTGCACCCCACACAGGTCTTAAAGGGCACTTACCCACAAAGAGGAATGTGGAAGGGATCTACACAAGTCTGGTAACTTGTCAAGAGTGAGAATCTTTGTGAGATGTGTGCATGGGTAATATTGAAAGAATAATGTATTTACCTTAAAAGTCTGCTTTATACACTTGGAGTAGGAATTAGTCACCAAAGGATAATGACCCTTTGGGGAAGGGGACTTGTCACCCTGCCTAATCTGGCCAGTGATGCAATGCAAGTCTCCATTGTTTAGCTTTGCACAATAGTAAGACTTTGAATGGGACATCAGAGGCAATGGCAAACAACTGAAACGCCTTAAAGGTAAAAAAGAAACGTTACAACAGCCGTTGTGACAGGCTGTTTATAATGCCAAGTTTACTAGTTTTCGGAGGTTGTTGGGAGGGTTAAAGAGGGGGCTGCAAAATATCCTTGCACTAGCCCTGGCCCAGGCACACACCTTAGAGGGAACTATCCATGGATCACCTGAATGGAGCTTGCGAGCCACTGGTGAACTGTTGACCACAGTTTGAGAATCTGTATTAAACAATTTGGAACCTCCTTTGCTGTTGCTTTTAGAAAACAGTGGCACAATGATGAGTCTTATTGCACTATATTTTATTTCAGAAGCCTGCATAGTGCACAAAGGGATCGTTTTCATGTCTGAGAATCACTTCAGCCTGCTAATAAATCACAAAATCTTTCTAATGTTTGTTTTGCTTGGTGTTTGCTTGTTAAAACCTGAACTAGGTGGCTGGGAGCTAAGGGAGCACTAAGGAGCTGCAGCCACAATGTTTTACTGGCTCATTTCATTAATCAAAAACAAGTATATGAACGAGCCACCTGGCTCCTGGGATGGACTTTTAACACACAGTTTCTCAATATGGGGGTGTTGGACCTGCTTTCATCTCAGATTCTCCATTGCACCATTGAGCCCCAAACAACTAGCCACTCTTCTGTGCTGCATCCTGGCTTCTAGAGCTTTGTGAAAATCCATGGAAGGTCACCTGTCATCATCTATTGTCCCTTCTATCCGAGCCCTGAAAGCATTTTGCAGGCATTGATGGATTGAGCCTTACAGTGCCCTGTGAGGTAAGAGGTAATATTGTTCCTGCTCTGCATATGAGGAGGCTGATATCTGGAGAAGGTGATTGGCAAACCAAGGTCACACAGAAAGTCTATGGTAGTGTAAGGAATACAATGCAGTATGACTCAAAGGAATCTGTGTTTGTGTGGAGAATTAGAAGATAATATCTTGCCTTTCAAGGCTCTAAATCAAAATAGCCTTAAACCCAGAAGCACTGAGTGCAAATCCATGCCTCACTCCTCAGGACTAACAGTTTTGTGGATTATATCCCACGAAAACTTATGCTCAGATAAATTTGTTAGTCTCTAAGGTGTCACAAGGACTCCTCATTGTTTTTAGTTTCTTTTATGTTCTCGATTTTTTGCAGCACAAGAGAGAAGGAGAGAGGAAAAGAAACAGTTTCCCTGACTCTGAGTTTCATCTCCTTCTAGCACAACACTGTAGGGATATCCCCTTCCCAGTAGTGTGCGGGGAAGGGATACAACCTCCTTTGTGAATTGGTTTTCCTCCAGATCTAATGTTAAACACTTCAGATTCTGCACGTAAGTCTTTGACAGTTTATCTGTATTGTGGAGTGCCCTCAGGGAGGATGTATGAACAGGAGTATTGTATGTATGACCCAGAAGCTAATTGTACCACTCTACTCAGCACCATTGAGTATTCAGCTATAATATTGTGTTCAGTGTTGAGCATCACACTTTAAGAAAGATGTGGACAAATTGGATAGAGTCCAGCAGAGATGAACAAAAATAAGAGATTTGGGAAACCTGACCTATGAGGGAAAGTTAATAGAACTGGTCATGTTTAATCCACAGGAGAGAAGACTGAGAGGTGATGTAAGTCTTCAGATATGTTGAGAGCTCTTCTAAAGAGAATGTGGATCAGCTGTTCTCCATTTCCACTGAAAGTAAGGCAAGATATAATCATTTTAGTTTGCAGCAAGGAAGATTTTGTTTAATTATTAGGGAAAACTTTCTCACTATATGGATAGTTAAGCACTGGAACAGATTACCAAGAGACATTGTGGAATCCCCATCACTGGCAGTTTTTTAAGAACAGGTTAGACACATCCCCCCCGCAAGGAATGGTCTGGGTTTGCTTAATTTTGCCTCAGCACAGGGGATGGACTAGATGACCTCTTGAGATCCCTTCCCTCCCTATAATTTTGTGATCTCTGATCCATAGGTCCTGTGCTATATCTGAGTAGTACCTATTCTGATTACCTTCAGGTGGCACTGGGAACCTGGTTCTCTTAGCTCTTGGACTTTGTGAGGGGCCTGCCCTGTTCATCTTAATCTTCTCTTCCAAGCAAAAGTTTCCTTGCATAACTCTGCCTTCCTGTGCTTCATGGTTTGGAGCTCAGAGGAACAAGTTCAGAGAAGAAGCTTTCTCCCAAGAGGTTGTGCAGGGAGCCAAAAGAAGCTCAGTCAACAAATTGTACTCACACAGTTGATCCAAACTCACAATGTGAAGCACAGACATACCACACCCCCTGCTAGTTTTGATTTATAAATAGATCTGCCTTGTGTATGCTCTACTTTTCACTATTTCCTGGCTTCTTAATAGGTAGTGCCATAGTGCCAGCTGTATTGAATCCTATCTGAAGATGACAAAGAGAATTGACAACAAACTCAGTTACTATTAAGGTAAATTTGCATATGAAATATTAGAAATGGCACAATTCGTCTTCTGGGAGTGCTTACTGTACTCCATACACTGAAAGATGGCCCACTGCTATGATCCAGGCTGGCAATTAATACGTTCCTATTGCAAAACAAACAAAAACTCAAATGAAAAAAGAATAGAACACTCAGTTATCTGCAGTTTGGACTACAAAACTGTCGGGGAACACTCCTAAAAAATAAAAATGATAGTAGTTCCACAAGCTATATTTACAATATTACCACAGATATCTTTAAAAGTTCTCTTTAAGGTAATAAAAGGCATTGTATCAATAATCCTGCAGAATGGTTAAAAAAAAAAAAAGATTAGCTGGGCATTAACAATGTTAACAACTCTATATAGTGCGGGGCGGGGGGGGAGCAGGGGGAAGAATTTGGATTCCCAAGTTTTGCAAAATATTCCTTAGAGCCTGATATGGCATCCTGTTGCCAACGGGTTCCAGCTATACTGAGCCTTTCTACTTGTTTTTGAAAGTTTGTGTAAATAATAAGCTTGTTATGCTGTTGATATGATTTATTTGTCCTATGTGGAAGGCTCACTTTCTGTTTGGTGTTGATAATCTTTTAAATGTTGCTGTTGTTTGACTTTCCATGCGGAGTGATGCACAATAAAAGGCTGCATTGTATTATGTTACATTTTAATAGTGTTTCTCTCACTGACATAATGAAATACCTGCAGTGGAGCCAGAGTGTCCAAGGCATCCTGGTGTGTATTCAACAATATACGAGATGCAGCTGTGCATATTTCTACTAGTGCAATCGGTTGTCAAAGAAAACTGAAAAATCTAAAATGGAGGAAATTGTCTAGTCTAACATTACAGAACTGGGCACTGGAACAGTGTGTAGTTTATTTATGGAGAGACTTGGGACATGTATTAAGTTAACAGCTGAACAGTGGAAGAATAGACCAAGTAGACTGATCATCTAAAACAGATAACTGATCTAACTTTTATAACTGTCTGTATCCTGCCTATAACCCATAACCTATACAGCCTGCACTGTGCTGTATCCCCTTATCTGTGTATCTAATGCCCACTCTTATTGCTTATACAAACAATAGCTTGCACTGTCAACAGCTTGGTTTAATAGTTATTTTAAAAGTGGGTGGAGAAAGCAAAAGAAAAGGAAAAAGTGGTGCTGGGAAGAGCCCTGCACTGCAGGGGAACAGACTAGTTGACCTCATAGGTTTCATCCATCTCTCATTGCTGTGATGATCCCTGCTGTTTAGAAAAACTAATAGGAATAGAATGAATTCAATGCACAATTGTGTTAAGTTTTTCTGTATTTGTTTTGGGTTGATCTTGCCATTTCTCATCCCACGCTCTTATCTCTCACCTTTGTCTCTCTGTCGGTTAACTTTTCTAAAGGTTTCATTCACTTTCTGCAAGTCTGTTATCTTCCCATTTCTTGGTCTCCTTCCCCTCCGTTGGTTTCCACATCATCTTTCTCCTAACCTCCGCTCTGTCTCCCATTTGCTTTGTGTACTATTCTTGTTCCCGGGTGCCATCTTTCCCAGCTCCTTTTCTCTGTTATGTTCCTTCTCCCCTCCCCCTCTTCCCAGTTATCCCCTTCTCTGTCAGGATGGGGTTTTTTGTCCATCTTTGACTGGTCTTGTAATTTTCTTTAAACATGGGATGCCTGATCTTCCTCTTGCTCATAATTGCTTTTACTCCACTGAATTCAGTGTCACCCCCAGCACCTGCGCTGGTGTGAGAAGAGGAGAAGCCAACCCCTGGAACAACACAGTACTTGAGTAAAGGAGAAGCAGCAAAAATCTCTGGGCTAAATGCTCCCCTCTTGTGTGGGAAGTGGAAAATCCTTCAAAAGAATAAAACCTGCTAGAACCCTCTCACACAGACCCTGGTGGATTAGTGCCCTATTCTGCACCCAGCAGAGCCTTTAAACTCATTTAAACATGAGGATCCACCTCAGCAGAGCCCCGGACCTAGTGGTACAGCTCTTTTGCATGGCTTTCCCTAGCTATTGCTTAAAAGTAATATTACCCTCCCACATTCTAAACCCGTATTTGGGACTCCAACCACAGACTCTTAAGAAAGGAGGAGATGCCATGTAGCTTCCTTTTCAACACTCATTCCACTGGTAGCAAGTCATTTTAGCTACTCTTTCTTCCACATTGTTTGCCTTTCTGCTCTGAAGCAGAGGGAACACTTGTCCCTTTGGTCTTTTTTAACAAAAGCCGGATCTACTCACAGTTTTTGTACTGGTATAACTATTTTGATTAGGGAAGTGATTTTCCCCCCAAAATAGTTTTACCGGTACACTCCCTGGTGTGAGTGCAGTTATACTGCTATAAAGGTGCCTTATACTGTTATAGCTTATTCCTCTTCTTGTATTTGTTTAATGAAGGCTGTGCCCATCACAACCTTTTATTGTAGCATCCATTTAGAGTATTTTTAATTAGAGCAAGAATGTGTAAGAGCAAAATTGAGGAAATAGACCAAATAAAAATGTCATTTTTTAAAAAAACTCAAACTCCTAGTTTTAAGCCAATCTCCCAGTAATGTTAGTCTTTCTCATTTTTTCGCCTCCTAGGGTTGGCAATGCTGCTAGCACCACATTAGAAATCAGAGGAATGACTACTTCTTGGGAGCCTGTCAGTCTGCAATCATAAAAGTTACATACAGTACACCCTTCTTTAGTCAGAACCATTTAATATATGGAACATGGTCGTCTCTCCTGATGCCTAGTAATAATAATAAAAGTTCCCTCTGTCATCCAAAAACTTGATTATGCAAACCCATTCAAAGTCCCCCATGACACTGGGATAATCAAGACTGTACTGCAGTTTCTTCAGCTGCTCTGTTTCCTGCTAAACGGGCCCATTCTTACTTTTCAGGCACTGAACTAAGAACAATATTCGTGTGTTCAAGTTTTGTTTCCCACATTGTGTGTGGGTTTTTTGGTTTGTTTTGGTTGATAAAATTGGCAGTCAAGGGCTCTGGAGAAATGATTTTCTTGGACCTGACACTTTCAATCACCTTTAGTTTGCAAGTACAGCCCTAAATAACAAAGATCAGCTCAATAAATGTTGACCCATTTGAAGTGCAGAACAGCTATGATTTGGGTTTCTGAGAGTCCCAATAGCTTCTGAATGCTTTCTGAGCTGCAGTGTGTTGTATTAGCAACTGACACCGATGATCACAAATTTTGAGGACCATTGTACATTAAAATTGCTACAAAGAGCTACTGTAAACATTGGAGCTGCTCTGTCACCCCAGCAAAATAGGGAATGGGATTTGAGAAGTGTCATGAATATATATATATCACATGTCCCGATGCTATCTACACTAGAAGTCTGGCTTGACAAAATCCATGATGAAAATAGTCTGCAATTTTTGTGGCTTGTATGTAGAGTAATTTTAGGGAAATATAAATATACCACAAATCTTAAATGCTTTACATTTATTTTGGTGATGTGAATGAAATAAATATTATATTCAACTTACAGTATGTAAATTTTTCAAGCCAGGAAAAACATTTCTTCCCTCTCCCACCCTGTGGGCTTGGGAGAAAACTTCAGAAAGGAGCCAGCCAGAGACTCTAGCTGATGGGGAAGAAGCTGCCAAAGCAGGGACCTTTGGTTCGTTGGACACTTAGGGTGTGTCTACAGAGCAATGCAAGCCCCTGGTGAGTGGCAATTTAGTCATCTGCCCCTGACTTAGAGAACGCAGAGCTTGAGAATCTACACTGATTGTTAATCCTACAATAAGTATTTTCTAACACAGGCTGGAACCTGGGGCTCTGGCATTCATACTGCAGCACGGTGACCTGAGTCAAATCAACCATGCCCCAGACTTCATAGTATCCTCCTGAAACGTGGCTACTCTAGCTCTTTGACTGTTGTGCATTCTGGAAAAACTTGACTGTCTGTCCTGCAGGTAGCTGGAAGTTTGAACAGCTGCCAACACAGCCTGCTGAGCAGTTCTTTTGGCTTGAGAGCTCCCAGCTACCAGAGCCATCAGTACGCATGAGGCACCTTTAGAAGACCTTCTCTTGCTTGTGCTATCATTCCTGTGTCTGGAAACGGGCAGAGCACCCGTGAAGTGCTGGTGGACATTTCAATGGCGTTTTCTGACCCACCAAATGTACCTGACACAGTTTATGATGGAGCAGGAGGTAAAGGGGGCAGTGGAGGAGTGCCCTCAGGCCTGGAGGACTCGAACCGGCTCATGCTATTCATGACAACTCGGTGCAGCTGTGATGCCCCCTATGTAGACCGGCACTTCTGGCACATGACCACAGGCATGGACTGGTGGGATCATATCATCAGACAGGCCTGGGATGACCAGCAATGGGTCCAGAAATTTTGCATGAAGAAAGCTACATTTCTGGAACTTGGTGTGCAGCTTTCCCCAATCACCCAATATCATGCACATAGGTGGCCATCATGGTCCAGAAGCAGAGTGCTATAACCATCAGGAAGCTGGCTACACTGCACTGCTACAGGTCTGTTGCCAACCAGTTTGGTGTTGGAAAGTTGACTCTGGGTTAAGTGGTGGAGGAGGCTTCTGAGGCAATCAGGCGTTTACCCCAAGGTGACAGCATAAAAGATATTCCTGAGGGAATTCCTGGCTTTGAAACTGTTAGATTTCCATACTGATCTGGGGCCATTGATGGGATTCATGTACCCATCGTTTGCCCTCCTCAAAGAGCACGGGAGTACATAAACAGCAAAGGGTGTTACTCTGTTGTTAGCAGGCCTTTGTGGACCATAGAGGGCAATTTATGAATGCCAATGTGGGTTGCACTGGTAAAGTTAATGATGCCAGGGTTTTTTGCTGATTGGGATTCTACATCCTTTCCTAGGGATGACCCTGGCCCTGGGACCTGGAATTGCTGTCAGCAGGCTTGGCTGCTCCTTAAAGAAGGCACCAAACAGCTCCTCCAAATATGGCTTTAGGAGGTGTCACTTCTGTTCCTGCTCTAGAGTTGCCTTTGGGTCCTGTTTAAGCAACAGAGTGACTTTCACTGTCCTCACTCAGTATCTGCTGCTGGCTCCCATCAGTCCCACCCTGTTGGATTCTGGGGCCAGCAGGCTACCATCCTAGCTGACCAGCTCATCATACACATGCACCACTGTTGGTATCATGCCTGGTGCAATGCCGAGCACACCTCATAAAACAAGCATGATTTTGGTGAATTGCCCAATGTGTGCTTCTGGTCTTTGGGTTTCCTCAGCCACTTAATCCATTCCCTGCACTGTTCACCGGTATGGTAAATTTGCAAGGCTGCTAGCTTCCTTGCTATTTGCTGGTATGTATGGTCAATCCTGATACTCTTATTAAAGGCCACTGTTTCGTGGGCCTCACACCAGGGATTTACGAAAATCTGGCTGTGCTCCTGTGACTATGAAGCAGCGCACATTGCAAAAGACTTCTTCTCTTCGGTCTCCTTTGCAAACCCAGAAGGCTCTCTGATGGTGTGTTTTCAGCTCTGTGGTCAGAAGACAATGGAAGGGCAAAGGAAATTGGTCCATAGGATTGTGGGATACTTTTGGTGGACTCTCAGGACCCAAGCTGGGGGAGGGGGATGCATCTACACTGCAAAGCAAGAGGGTTTGAAGCCTGAATCCCTGCCTCGTTCTGTTCTTGACCATCCACAACCCTAGGTTCAAGCCCAAGTCTGACAGATTTGCGAGTACACAGAACAGGAGTTTGAGCTCAAGCCTGATTCTGAGCCTGGGCTTACACTGCAGTGTAGACATACCTACAGAGAACTTGCTACAGTGCTGACTGGATTTTTTGTGCCCTGTGCTGATTGGCTGTTTATTCCTACCCTTTCTCTCACAGTTTTTTCACCTCATCATCACTCCTGTCCTGTCTTCTCTCTATTGTCCCTTCCCTTCCCTTCCTTTCCTTTCCATTTGCCTGCATGTTCCTGACTACTCTCTCCCCAAAACAAATACGGTAGACTCTCGATTATTCAGGATGATAGGGAAAAAATTAATCCTGGTTAATAAAATCCTGGATAATCACCATCCATAGGAAATGGGGGAGGGAGGGTTGGTTCATCAACCACCCTGCGCCGGGGGGAGGCAGTGTTGGTTCACTGGCTGCCCTGCGCCCTGATGGTTTGTTGGGTTTTTTTGTGCTTGGGGCGGCAACAAAGCCAGAGCCGGCCCTGCGAGTTACGCATATTTTTTTTTTTTTACTTCCTGGTTAATCCACAACCTGGTTAACCCAATCCTGGATAAGCGAGAGTCTACTGTACTGTGAAACTAACATGATGCTTGCTGCCATTACATTGTTCATGCAGCTTGCATGTTACCCCTTCCCCCAGTCTGCCTTGTCTGGTTAGGCTATAAACTCTTCAGGGTGGGGACTGACTGCTACTCTGTTTGCACAGTGGGGCCCCACTTAGGTACTACCATCATAAACATGTTAAATAATATCACTTTTATCACTATAGCATATAAGCAGCATGTAGCTTTTCCATGTGCCTCTACTATCTTATTCTTGCCCTACAGTGACTAAGGGCACTGATTTACAGTGGACAAATTGCATAAATCCATGCTCAAGATTTGCAATCACAGGACTGGAAGGGTCTCTGATGAACTTGTGGAGGGGGAGGGGGGCGTGGAGGAAGAAGAGGGTTGCTTGTACAGTTCTCTGAAATCGTTCAAGTAGTTCTGTTTCCTTCAATCCCCTATTCATGTCACTCCTCACACTTGGCCTGCTTTCTTCTTGCTCCTACTGAACACTGAACAGTGTCTGAGTGGCACTTTGGGGGTGAGGAGGGGTGTCCTTGGCCATGTGCTCCAGGATAGGTGCCATTGGCTCCCTGACTCAGTCATATGCTTCTTCTCAGAGCATATAATACAGTGGTTTTACCTAGAGGGAAAGGATGTTTTGGTGGTGTAAGCACTGGAGTGGGACTTGGGAGATGTGTGTTTAATTCCCAACTTTGTGATCTCAGGCAAGTCACTTGAATATCTCCGCCTTAGTTCTAGACCTACTTCACTGCAAGTTCTATGCAGCAGCCTCTGTCTTTTGCTGCAGGTATCTGTTTTTCATCCAATGGAATTCCAATCTCAGCTGAGACTGCTAGGTTCTACAGCAACACTACAGCTACGCATAATAAAACAATCTAAGAATCAAAGGCTCTTACTAAGAAACCAGATTTATGATGAATAGCTGAGGAAAATATCAGATTAAAACAAAAGAAATGGTGCAGTCCCTGTAATCTTCAATTTGGTGTAATCTATACAGTTGGTGTAGTTATCACGGAGATGGAAAGGATTACTTGTCTAAAGTTACAGGTTTCAGAGTATCAGCCGTGTTAGTCTATATCTGTAAAAAGAACAGGAGTACCTGTGGCACTTTAGAGACTAACAAATTTATTTCATCATAAGATTAAGTATATATTCAGCATAAGTAATCTACTCTCCCAACCTTCACTCCTTCTCCGACTCTTTGGCAGGTCAGAATGTCAGAATTCCCCCTTGGGATAAAATGTTTTGTTGTCATCTCGTTTTGCTCCCCAGGATCTATATCTTTTAGAGCCTGCGTCACTTTAAATGATGCTGGTGCAATAGTATGCAACTTCATATTAGACAGATAGATGTAGAATCGCATCAGCATTGCAAACTATGTAATGTTTGATCAGGTGCACTGTCTGGGGGCTGGGAACAGGCAGAGTTCAAACAATCCTTATCTGTACAATAGCAATTGTCCCCTATATCTGTTAACTCCAGAGCTGAAAAGAGGAGATGTTGTTTCCCAATTTTCTCTCTCAAAGGCTAGCATTCAAAATACCGCTTTGATCTTGCTTTTACCTAGAGCATGCATACCAAAGATGATACACGAGATGATTTTTAATGGCACACTGTGGTTTCCAGCCACCGGCCCTCGTCAGCCCACTGCCTGCCTATGAATGGACCCCGGGCCGGCAGCAGACTGAGTGAGGCCGGTGGCTGGGACCCTGTCTGGCAGGAGCCAGCGGACAGAACCTCAAACCAGCATCAGGCTGAGCTGTCTGGGATACCAGCCACAGGCCCCACTCCGCCCGCTGCCAGCCTAAGGTTCCAATAGCCAGCCTGGGGCTCTGCTCCTGGCGTCGGCCCAGTACGCTTCAGCCATCCCCAGCTGTGGCCAATGTTGGAAAACTCGGCAAGGAAAAGCAAGGGCATGGATCACACTAAACTGATAAGATCTGCATTTTAATTTTATTTTAAATGAAGCTTCTTAAATATTTTAAAAACCTTATTTAGTTTTAAATACAATAGTTTGTTTATATATTATAGACTTAGAGAAAGGACCTTCTAAAGACATTAAAATGTATTACTGGCAAGCGAAACCTTAAATTACAGTGAACTTGGCATGTCACTTCTGAAAGGTTGCCAACTCCTGACCTAGAGCATCAAGGTAACAGGATCCTGGTTTGCCTATTAAGGGCTCTCTTTCCTCAGTTGGAGGATTAGAGCTAATTAGATTTGGGGCCTGGGTCTTCATTGCCTTCCCCCAAATGTTGTGCACATTTATACTTGTGCAAAGACGGTGTAAAATGCTGCCATTTTGATCTGGAATGTTTTATACCCACTTTGCAGAGCTGTAAATGGTTGTTCAAGGCAGTGGAACAGCAAGCCCTATAGGGCTCATATTTCCTAATCATCCAATTTTCTCTTCTAACCCTCAGTTTTACATGATATAAACTACTGTTCCCTTTGTCAACCCGATCAGCTAGCCAAAGTTCAGGACCATGGGGATATTCCAGTTGGAAGTAGAAATTGATGGAGTCTGGTACTTTCATTGATGCAGTTTTGGTTAATTACAAGGAACATACAAAGTCCTGCTTTTCCCAATGCAGGAGGAATCAGGAACAAAAGGCTCATTTTCTTAGTTTACAGTCCCAAATCTTGTTAGCCAACAGACCCAAAAACACACTCTTTAGCTTTTCCAGGGTGTGTCAGTGCTCACCAGCTACTGCTTGGCTTTCTTGTTTCCTCCCCCGGGCTTCTATTTCTCTGTTCATGTCTGTCCTCAGGTTCTGTGTGTTTTCCCCATCCCCTGTATAAAAAGTGCCATACTGTGTCAGATCAAAGATTCATATATTCAGAGTCCCAGAGCTTCAGGGGGAGTGCACAGAACAGGGCTATTGGCATGCCCCATCCCTGATCCCTGTCTTCCCTTTCCAGCTTTTGGCAGTCACATGATACTCTGACAAAATCTCCTCCACCTACACAATACAAAACTCTTGGGTGGAGTCTATTACGCCTTATTTTAGGTATGGCCCCTTACCTGTCTCACAACTATTTTAAGTGAAAGGGGCATTCACCCATCACTTCCAATGAGGAGTTTGTCTTTAACTCCTATCGCCAACACTCTCTTTGTCTGTAAATTGTCTTCATTGCTTGCAAGCAACTTGGTTCAGGGATCTGTCTCTTACATGTAGTTCTTACTTTGTAAAGAAAGAGGTGCAGGGCTCAACAAGGCATCCTCCATAGAGTGTGACCTCACATGCA
The DNA here is from genome assembly GCA_007922305.1 of Dermatemys mawii. Classification (NCBI taxonomy): domain Eukaryota; kingdom Metazoa; phylum Chordata; order Testudines; family Dermatemydidae; genus Dermatemys; species Dermatemys mawii. Next base: position 25,528,437 of record ML677333.1, read on the forward strand.
CTGTAGGTGTGCAGTCACACCATGCATGAAGATGTAGATTTCATGCCTTAGTAAACACCACTGACAGAAGCGGTGCTGGGGCTGTGCTCAGCACCAACAAGCCCAGCACAAATTAAGCTCTGATTACATGTCTATAAAATCCCTAGCTTCCGTTTGGGTGTAATGGGTGCCCTGGAAGGAGGGTGGTTTACAGCACAGGACTGATGCTCAAGATTCCTTGAGTTCAGTTCGTAACTCAGATGCAGACTCCCTGTAAAACCTTGGGTAAAACATTTAATTTGTGTTTCTCAGGTCCCCATCTGTGAAATGGAGGCAATACTGCTTACTTCACAAGGGTATTATGAAGGTAAATTAATTAATGACTGTGAATTGCTCAGATACTAATGACAAAGGCCATATTTAAATGGATAGTAAATGTGCTGGGTTATATATAGTCTTTGAGGCTTCTTGTTCTAGGTCTGCAGTAACACCTGTATCACAGGGAGGGAAGCACTACCAAAAAGGGGAAGGGCGTTGTCTTGGAAAAGCAGACAGCAATTTATATAGAAGTCCTTCCTGCTTCAGGGCCCAAGAGAAAAGGTCCTTGAAGAGGGTGGGCTGAAACTCCTCTCTTCCCTCAGGAGGGAAAAACAAGATTGGTTATTAGTAGCTTCCTGCTGACCGCTCTCCCATTATCATGGAATTTAAGGCCAGAAGGGACCACCAGATCATCTAGTCTGACCTGTACATCACAGGCCCTCAGCACCCACATGCTAAACCCAACTGAAATTAGAGCAAAGTATTGCAGCCTACAGGAGACTAGACTATTATGTGCCAGCAGCACAGCTGAGATGGGGTAGCCAGCTTTCTAATCTGCAAAAACTGGACACTGAGCATTGGAATCTTCCCCATCCCCTACTCCGCCTCTTCCCCAAGGCCCCACCCCTGCTCCGCCTCTT
>ML677333.1:25529384-25610293 GCA_007922305.1 Dermatemys mawii
CCCCTACTCCGCCTCTTCCCCAAGGCCCCACCCCTGCTCCGCCTCTTCCCCAAGGCCCCACCCCTACTCCGCCTCTTCCCCAAGGCCCCACCCCTGCTCCGCCTCTTCCCTTGAGGCCCTCCACTTCCATGCCCTCCTCCTGCCAGCTGAGCAGGGCTTTAGGGGTGGTGGGGTGATTGGGACAGGATGTTTGAGGGAGAGTTCTGCCTGGCCCTGAGCTCCAAGCCTGGGAGGCTACTCCTGGCCCCTCCCCTGCTGCCCCTGCTCTCTAGCAGCCTCAGCTTGCCGCATGGGCAGTACTCTGGGTGGCGGGGCTGCACGCTCTTGTGGGGCCCCAGGGCTGCCAGTCCTACTGCTATGAGAAGCATGGTAAGGGGGCCAAGGGATTGGGTAAGGGGCAGAGGGTCCTGGGGGGGAAGTCAGGGAGCAGGGGGATGGTTGGATGGGGCAGAGGTTCTGGGGAGGCGGGTTTCAGGGGACAGGGAGCAGGAGGGGTTGGATGGGTGTGGGAGTCCCAGGGAGCCTGTAAGGGGGTGGGGATAGAAGTCAGGGCAGTCAGGGGACAGGGAGCAGGGGAGGTTGGCTAGAGGGTGGGGTCCTGGGAGGATGATTAGAGTGGGGGGATCTTAGGAGGGGGCAATCAGGGGACAAAGAGTGAGGGGGTTGGATGGGGGGGATTCTGAGGGGGGGCAGGAAGTGGGAGGGGGTTGGATAGAGGGCAGGGCCAGGCTGTTTGGGGAGGCACCGCCTTCCCCACCTAGCCCTCCATACAATTTTACAGCTTAGATGTGGCCTTTGGGCCAAAACGTTTGCCCAACCCTGCGCTAGATAGAGCCACCAGCAGGTGGGGAGCAGAGAGAGATGGGAAAAGGGACATGGGTGGGAAGCAAGAAGGGGGAAACATCAGGAAGGGGAGCAAGGGCTTAGAGAAGAAACAAGAGAAAGGGAAAAGGGCAGGGAGAGTGAAAGGAAGGAAGCGGAGAGAGGGGAAAGACTCCCCACTGCTTGTCCTTCCCATTTACCTTCTTCCTACAGCCATCAATGGCCTCAGCTCCCAAACAGGCCATAAGCCGGTATAAAGCCCAGAGCAAGCGTAATATCTTTACACTGAGATGTTAGTGAAGACAGCTTGTAGCTGAGTGTAATGAGTTTAACATACTGTAATTCATGATAATGTAATGCTCTATTTCATTACTATTTTAATAATGATTATATTGGTAAGATGCCAATGAGAGACACACATTCAATAAAAGAATATGAAAAAAAGTGTATAAATATGCTGAAAAGTGCCAGTTTTGGGGGGAGGCTGAGGCCCCCCCAACACACCCACCTCGCCTTCACGGCAGGAGGGGGCAGAAAGCAGTGAGTAGTGGGCAGGAGATGTTCAGGGGAGGCGGCAGAGCAGGGGCAGGAAGAGGTGGAGTGGGGCAGAGTGAGAGCCAGGATCCCTCCCCCAGGCTGCTAGTACCTCTCTCCATCCAAGCCGGGCAGTTCCTGAAATCCTCCAGCTCTAGCAGCAGCTGACACTGGCAGACTACCACCAGGGCTGGGGCAGTAGCAGAAATCATCTTTTTCATACTATGCGAGGGAAATGGCAGCTATCATGCAGTAGAACTCAGATGGGTCTGATCAGACCTAGCAAGATTAGGGCTGGGGCACGCTTGAGACATGTACAAGGGAAGCAACAGCAGAGGCTTAGGGGATGGGAGTGGGCCTGGGAGTCCAGAAAGGCAGCAGTAAATGATTGGGAATTTGATGTTTATACACCAAGCAAGAATGTCACATTCTCCCTAGGGTAAAATGCACATGTTGCCTGACTTGCATTTGTTTGTGTGCAAAGAAAAGACACTTGTCCCTGATAAGCGAGTGTCAAAGCTGAATAAAGTTCCAAATACAGATGCAGATAGTGAGAGCAGCTGTCCAACCAGCCTGCTGGAGAAGATATAGCTGTACAAATACAACACATCCCTTTTATCATGAAACACTGTGAAGTGACGAGTTATTTATTTAAAACATTTGCTCCCAGAGAGCCTGCCTTGCAGAGATACACATCTTGCTTTCATGAGAGTCCCAGGGGACACCGATTAGTTATTTTACCCAAGCATACTTCAATGGGCACTCAGATAATTACAATGAAGACCACTTTGGAAAAGGTGCAGACAATACTGAGCAGTTGGGATGTCACTGAGAATCTTTCTAAATGAAGGACTAAGATTTTCTTAAAGTCAGAAAACAGGGATGCCTGTTCTAATGGACTGGAGCTAACTCCAGCTTTCTTCAGCACAGCAACCCTAAAGGCTGCCTACCACAGTCCATTTGAACGTTGGATACTTTAATAATAATACCACTTAAACCTTTTTGTCTATAGATTCCAAAGCTTTACAAAGGGAGAAACTGAGGCCTGAAGAGAGAAATAACTTAGCCAAAGTCACCCAGCAAAGCCAGTATCAGGAACTGAACCATGGTCTCCTGATGCCCCATTCATTGCCCTGTGCACTCAGATGCATTGTTTCCTTTAATACATGTATATATTACAGTGTATATGACTGTTATCAAAGCTGGCTTTCATTGTGCATGACAGCTTTCAGGTGACCACTAAGAGGGGAAAGCTGGTTACAATACTGTTTTGGTACTACTTACAGATGGACTAACTGGCTACCCTCTAGAATAGATAAGGCAGGTATTTTACAGAGCCATGGTGGTTTCCTTTCTCCCAACCTTTTAGTGGAGTAGCCTGAGAATACTTGGTATGTGGAGGTAGTATTTCCCTGCAGACACCTGTACCATGGCCATTACCCCACAGCTCCACACTTGGTTTTTCACACTGTTTTAGCTGTATCACTCCACAGGAGAGAGCTGTCTAACTGAGCAGCACATTTCCAGTGTCTAGAGAGGCTCAGGAATAGAACTTCTAGTAACAACACTAGCAGGAGTTGTGCATCTAATCCCTTGTGTTTTACACCAATGCTGACTCCATTGATTTAAATGACAAAGCACCCGTTGACTTACAGGTGACAGCTTGCCTTATTTAAGTATGACAATCCTTAAAAAATATATTTGCACACAATACTTTAGTGAAACCTAGCCAGGTTAATGGTGTTACACCAGTGTAAAACTGGAGTAACAGAGGGGTGAATCAGGAACCCCTCCTCCATGTGCACTATTTTCCCTCCACTTCATTTTATAGTTGCTCACCTTAAAGCTACAATACAGTATTTCCCACAGAACTGTGTGCTCTGGCGGATCAGTGTGGCAGCATGTCTGGCTCTGACCAGACACGCTGTTCTGAGTGGCATGGTAAGGGGGGGCCGGGGCTGGGGGAAGGGAGTTGGATAAGGGCCAGAGGGTCTCAGGGTGCGGTCAGGGGATGGGGAATGTGGGGGTTGGATAGGGTGTGGGAGTCCCGGGCGGAGGGGGACCTGTCGGGGGCAAGGGTATGGCTAGGGGTCAGGGGACAGGAAGCAGGAGGGTTGGATAGGGGGTGGGATCCTGAGGGTGATTGGGGCAGGGGGGGTCTCTGGAGGGGGTGGTCAGGGGACAAGGAGCAGGGAGGCTTAGATAGAGGGTGCGGTCTTGGTGGGGGTGGTTGGGTGGGAGTCTCTGGAGGCAGTAGTAAAGGTACAAGGAGCGGGGGGGTTGGATGGGTAAGGGGTTTTGAGGGGGGCAGTCAGGGGGCAGGAAGTGGGAGAGGGTCAGATGGGGGTGGGGCCTGGCTGGTTGGGGAAGCACAGCCTTCCCTACCCAGCCCTCCATACAATTTTGAATCCCGATGTGGCCCTCGGGCCAAAAAGGTTTGCTCACCCCTGGCCTAGAATATGGGGGGCGGTTTTCCTCGCTGCACTAACATAATATTCCTACCATTAATAATGATGGAAATGAACACTGGGAATGAGGAAATCTTGGAGCGCATGTAAAACCCCTGAACAAAAGTGTATGGGGAAATGAAATGATGAATTTCCATAATTTTCAAAAGTCTGTCAGTATTCTGAATGGCTGCCAAGTTTAAATCTAAACTGACATGTTTCTTATGTTGCTGTGTGTAGGGGGAGAAAATTGCATCTCATTTCTCTACGGTACACTGTGTAAAATGCTGAACCGCATTTCTACTCTGTCTGTTCCTCTTAACTCTGAGGAGCTTTAACTACTTTTGATTCTTGAGTCCCAGAAAACCACTATTTAGCAATTAACTTTTTTTATGAACTATTCAGCCAAATATGACTGAAAATGCCAACAAAAATATGTCTGAAAAGATAGATAACATGGCTGTGCCAATAGAAACAGATTGTCGCACTGTGTGTTTCCAATGTATTTAATGAACATTTTGTCAAATGGAAAGGTATACTGATTCTGACTCTTTAAAAATAATTGTCTTAAAACTGGGAATTTTTAAAATACAAATAATAATCCTATGGTGCAGCTTTAAAAACATAAATTCTTCAACTAATCATATGTGTTTCTTTTTTCACCTGGAGTTCAAATTTCTCTGCTGTTTCACTTGAACACAAGTTTAACAGTTAAAGTGAAGCTGGAAAAAGCAGGTTTGGTTTTGTGCGCTAGCACTGTTACACAATTGGGAAGGCCGAAGTTCCTATCTGTTTTCCTTCTGTAAGCTGTGAAGAGAAATAGCTGTTCAGTCTCATGCTTCAAAAAACATTTGTAGGCCTCTCTGTAATATCAGTCTGTAAATGAAAAAGGGATTCCTCCATTCTTTATTTCAAACTTCCATTCAAAGGCACCTGATTAGAAAGATTCATTTATGGTTTTCTCACTTTATTACTTTCATTGTAGAAGACTGTTTGCAGGGGTTCTTGTTTGTAAAATGGTCTTGGTAGCGTAATTTTAGTTACGTGTTTGTTTGTGCATCCTAAATCCCAGGTAGCATGCTCTGCAATGTATGCTCTGCAGCCTAGTTTCCTGGCAGGTCATGGTCCTCCTAATCTTATCTCCCTCTCTCTAGCCTGAACTTTTCTAATGTAAAGCACCAATAGATCCTTTCCTCTGGATGTTAATGGAAAGAAAGCAAATTGGCTTACTTGGACAGAAATGGTAATTTAGGAAAGCTGAATGGATGTGCCCTATAGAAAAGGTGGGACTAGTATCACTGATTCACTCTTTGTCCAAAGAAATATGAGGTCAACAAAATTATTCTAGGCAAAATATAGAATGAATGAATGCCTCTTGAAGTGTGAATAGATATCAGAATCACTGATATAATTGTAGCAATTAAACATAGTTTGTTGTACTTAAATTCTACTTTTAAGGTTTAAACACTTCTTAGCAATCTTTGTTTATATTACAAGTGTGACAGCCAGTGTAGGTAATGTACATATAGTGACATGACAGTTGTTTGCAATATTTACCAGTTGGAACCTGATGATATAGTCCAGATACAGTAAGTTAGTCTTTTCTTCATCCAGCCCACTGACAAACAAAGTAAACTGATGAAAAGTTATAGTCTGAGAATACAGGAAAGCTGAAGAAGTTTTCACTAATTGTCAGGGACTAAGACTGGGCACTTGAAGAGGAAACATTGTCCAATATTTGCCTCTCTTTACAAAACTTTGGTGGCAAACAAAGACAAAAACATGCTAATTTTAACATAATAAAGCAGTAAATCACTTAAGTAATGTCCACTACTTCTGAAAGTCATGTGTAATAGGGAGTGTGGTAGACCTTCTTTGGAAAACCAGTGGGACTTGTGTTTCTAAGTCCTTCTGGTAAGTCTGAAAATCACCTTTATGTGAGCTGGATATTATGGGACAGATTTTCAAAATCACTGAGGACAGTTAGATACTTTAAAAATTTTAAAAATAATACACAACTGCATAGGGTTTTAAGAAGCTCCTAAAAGATTTAAGAGCACAAGAGCCATTGCTCTTCTAAAGAAGGTATAGCTACATTCCATTACATACAACTTTTAGAAGTCTATGGTTCTAACTCCCCATTAAAGTCTATGGTTACTGAGCATATAACTCCACTTTGGGTCTTTGAAAATCTCTATCTACAAGTGTAACTGGAATTTGAAATGAATCCCACATATTCAGCAAAGTTTTCAGAATAATGATTCAGCTGAAAATTGGTTATGATCCCACAGAACATAAGTGGGGGAATTAAAATCCTGGAACATGATTTGTCAAACAAAAGGGAGGGAGATTTAGTCAAGTACATAAGACATAAATATGAAGTTAGAAATGATATTTGGCTGTGAGGTCATCTTTAAAACTTTTCCAGTTTGGCTTGCAGCCAGCACACTGCCTAAGCTACACATTTTTATTTAAGAGTTTAGATTATGTGTGCTTCTGCTTGCATGTCCTTTCCTACCATTTCAGTCAGTGAGGGAATATGCAATGTTAGCAGTGGGATACTTTTCCTTTAGGTACAACAATATGGTCTGAGTTGCTTTGCTTGAATGTTTGGAAATACTGCAACCAACTGCCATTTGGTTTTATGTTTTTTTCCCATGCTTTGGTAACTTGTTGTTCGGTTCAAATATGGACCTGTCAGTGAGTAATACCAGTGATCATTTTGACCTTTTGTGGATAACTATCATGTATGGAGCATTAAGAGCTTGAGAAAGGATCATGTGATCAGTCAAATCCTGCTGGTCTCTTTTCTGTTTGTTTGTTTTTTCTGGAAGAGATTTGTAACATAGCATTGAGATTAAAGGGCTCATTCACTCTTTTGATTAGATTATGGGGGAGGGTCTGGGATTGAAACAAAAGAGTAAGGAAATATAATATAATTTTAATAATGTATGTATATATTGCTTTTCACTCAAAATAATCTCACACACAGTAAACCTACACAACTGCTTTCACCCACAACTGAAATGTAGCCTCTTCTCAGGTAGCATGCAGAAGTGATTTAAGACAGGAAACAAAGAATACCATAGACAATAGAAACTGCGGAGAGAACTGAAGTAGGCAGCATGTTCTTAACTAAGCTAGGTTGGCCAAGACCCAAAGATTACCACTCAATTTACGAAAGCGCTACAGCTTCTTAAATGACTACAGTTAGGACCTTGGGAAAGGCATTGCCTAACAGCACAGTGGTCCCTAGCACCAGGCTGGAATGAATGTCATTTACTAAATCAACAACACCACATATCGGGGATGGAGCAGCAGTGACAGAAGATGCAAACTTCATATGGCAAGTTCAAATCCAAGTAACTCATTTATGTTTGGATGCAGTGTGACTGGTATAAATGTATCTGAAACACTCACATTCAGCTTGTTCCTGAATGGTACATGAAACTCTTATTTTTACCCAATTTTACAGTTAAGATGGCTAAACTACAAAGTCAAGTAGCTCACATCATGAGTCATAGGGCTAGAACTCTCCCTTTCCAGGCTCTAGGTCCATTGCTCTAATCTTTAGTATACAGCATGTAATGAAATGTTGGCATATCCCCAGAAGACAGTTTTGCTTAGACCACTTCCTCTGTAGTTCACTACCACAGACCTCAGTTCTGGGTGTAGGCACATTTCCAGCGCAAATACATGATCCTAAACAGCAGCATTTTAAGTTAAATGTCAAGCAGGAAAATGAACATCTACGGTATTTCAAAATAAAATTATTGCTCTAAATTTAAATATAATAGCAAGGAAGAATGTTAGAGAACGTTCAATACTAAACAATATATAGGATAGGAAAATATGTGACAGGCTCATTTTAGTCACTACTTAACATGTTTAAAAACAGTTCTTTGCATTTAATAATGTCTGTTTTTCACCAACTTTTTTCACTTAACAAATATCCCTTCCTCTTCCCTCTGTCCAAGGATAAAGTGAAAACTGAAGAGCTGGTAAAGGTAACTAGCTATGGTGACTTGCTGAGAAATCATTGATAGCAGTAGACATTTTATTAAATTTTTACTATTTAATAACAGTGTAAAGAAATCCTCATTTTATAAAGTCTCAGGGTGTTGGAAAGAAAGATGTGATAATCCCCATGTAGCCTCATAAATTCTCTTGCTAGTCAATCCTGAATCTATGAATGCTAATAAAATTCTCATGAGAACACAGTATCCGTCCATAAAAACTCCTGAACTCCCCATGGGAATCGGCTGGTTTAGAAGGGTTCAGGGGTTCAAGTCTGTGGTTTATTTATTAAAATGTTCTCAGTAAATAGATCACAGTACACTAGATAACACACTGTTCTGTACAAGGAACAACCATCCTTTATATAATACATGAACATTCAGCCTTAAAAATAGCAATATGGAAGAAGCTTAAGACTGAAATGAAAATATATTGGGTTTTCTCTTTACATAGTCTCAAAACACAGAGAAGGGTTGATTTGCTTTAAATACAAGAAGCAGCTCAATTTTTGCTATATGTTAGGTTATGAAAAGAAAATTCAGTTCACCTGTGTCGTTGTTAATCTATTGTGGTGTGGGTAGGTGCACACAACATAACTGAGTTAGAGAAGACAGTGGTGAGTTGCAGCTAAACAACAAGGCCTAGTATTAGAAGAGTGTTTCTGATCCTGAAGCTTGGAGGGAGCCTGCCAATACCAAATGCTGGAACTATGTGTATTTTGTGGTTACAGCTTTTCCATCATAATGGGTATGACTTAGACTTACCCACCTCTCAAAAACCAAACATCCAAGCAGATCCTCCTACAACTGGGGAAGAAAAGTAGAAGACTCTATTAAGCCCACAAGGGACCATCTACAAGGATTTAATTTACTGAAATAGTATGGTGATGAGTCTGATGGTTAGAGTATATAGATCTAATTACTCTAACATCAGCTCTAGATATTCATTTCCCTGTGTGAAGATATCACAAAATACTGAAAAAGCAAAACTTGTTGGCCTAAATCTTGAGTCTCTTGTTCCATATGCATGAAGAACACTCACAGACCATGCATCCTGAATCAGTTCTCCAGGAAGCATAGAGATGATACACTTTCTATACACGCCAGATTCAGTCTTTGGTATCCTGGGACACACTTCCTGCTGGTGCAGAAATGAAGAAACCCAAGGCAGGACAGTTGCAGGTTGCAGCTTCACAGAGCCGTAGAAAGTTTAAACTCATTTCTGTACATAGCTCTGTTCAGAACACAGTGCTTTTCTTGACATCAGTCTGCTTGTCAGTAAGATACTACATAGCATCAGGAGCGGAAGGCACAACGTTCTGGGAAACTCAGTGAGAGACAACATTGCAATGACTGCTAACAGATCTTGTGCGTTGCCCCTACTTCCCCTCACCCCAGAGAATCAGGGGACATGCTGATAGATGATGGGAAACAGTCAAACCACAGTTTAGCTGTATATGAAAGCCATGAAACTGGAGGATGAGCAAAAGATTGCTTTGCTCTTAACAGTGACAAGCACAGAAGCCCTAGATGTCTAGAACACATTCCACAAGAAGGGGTGTGGAGTTGATGAGGGCAGAGGAAAGCCTTGTGTAAATAATGAAACTATTTGAGGACCACAGTGTCCCTAGAAAAAAATGTTACTTATATGTTCAGAATGAGAACATAGAATGAATGAGAAACAGTAGAGACGTCTGTCACAGTCTTGAAACTAAAAAGTCAGTCTGGTGAATATGGAATATTAAAAGACTCTCTATAAAAAGAGAGGTATGATAATAAAAATTCCATGAACAGTTACCAAGGGAGAAGGCTCTGACACTAGAAAGGGCAATATGTATATGCCAAGCAGCAGAATGCATAGGAACAGAAATAAAAAGCACAGACAGGCAAAGTGCACATGACTGTGAGTACTATAGCTAAACCAGCTATATGGAAAGCAGGAACATGGAAAGCAGGAGACAATGCCAGAGATGTTGCAACTAGCATGAGTATAGGAAATGCCCAGCATTCAGGCAAATACATAGGCACTACAATAAAACCAACCAATATGCTAAAATATACAGAGAAACAGGAAAGAGCACGTATTAAGTGCAGAAGGGGATTACTTAAGTGAAGAGGAAGAGCTGTCCTTAAGCACAATAGCAGACAATGCTAAAAATGCAAAAGACTGGCTACTTAAAATGTGCACAAATGGTACTTATGTGATAGACAAGATAGACAGGGGGAACAAGTAAATGTAATAACAGAAATAAAATAGATTTACGGACCATATGAAAGAAGAAAAGTTAAAAGTGTTTGTAAAGTAGACTATAATGAAAGAACAATTCCAGTCTTGGGAGAGTGCACGCTGACTCTTTAGTACAATGGGGCAATGATAAAACAAGAGCTTGTGGTGGTACAGAGAGGCAAGCCACCAGTCTTGGGCCTACACACGTGTGAGGGGCTTGGTTTGGTTAAGGGGATGCATACCATGGAGTGACAGAAAGACAACACAGAACCAGTTATGAGAGTATTGATAGCATTGCATGAAAATGTATTCACAGGCAATAGGTGCTTTCCAGTAACATACAGGATGCAGAACTTATGGCACTTGCTACCCTGAATAGGTCCACAAGGCTTAAGAAGAGCTGCAATACATGACAGCAAATGATATGCTTTGAAGTACAGTGAACCCAACAGATTGGGTTAACTCCTTAGTAATTGTAGAGGGGAAAAGGAGGGACTGTTGCTGTGCATGGCCTCTAAGGAGTTGAACAAAGACATAGAAAGAACATACTTTCACTAGCCCACAAAAAGTAAACTCTTGTCTGAGATGGCAAGAGCCAAATTTTTCAGCAAATTAGCTGCACTGGCAGAATTTAAGCAGAACCTCCTGGATGCTCAGAGATCCAAGAGCTGATCTTTCAACACAACATCTGACAGATACTGCTTCCTAAGACTACTTTTCCAAATATGTTCAGATCCTAAAGTATTTCATTATACTATGAGCCAGATACTAGAGGGACTATTAGGCATGCACACGTGCGTTGATGATGCAATAATTTGGAGCAGTACTGAAATTGAATATCAGGAGTAACTGAGCAGAGTACTGGAAATTGCGAGAGTCAATAACCTTAAACGAAATACGGCCAAATGTCCATTTCAAACAACAGAAATAACGTCCTTGAGATAGAGAATGACCTCCAAGGGAATCTAGCATAATAAACCAATGATTCAAGCAATACTGAACATGCCAAGAATTCAAAGACTGACAGGCATGTTGAATCATATCAACAAAGTCATACCTAACTATACAGCTTGCTCAACTCACCTCCGATGTTTCCTCGGCAAAGTCACCAAATGAGCATGAATGCAATAGCATGACAGATAGTTAACTGTTTTAAAGCATATTCTGCCATCAGCTGCAATTTTTTAACCTCTTGAAAGTCATCAAACTCTCCACAGATGCCTCAGAAGGAGGGCTGGGACCAGTACTATTACAGGAGTGGTGTATGCCTATACACAATGTCATGACTTTATCTATAGTTGTAGTTTCAAAGCAGAAATGGATCACAAGCGACTGATTACAATACACAAAAAGGGACTTGGAGAAGCACCTCGAAGGATACAGCATCTACTACTGAAAATGCTCAAGTATGATGTGACCCTTGAGTTCGTACCTGGACACCATTTAGTAATGGCGGACACACTCTCAAGAGCATGTGCTCCATTTGATGATACATGTCCTGATGAGCTGGCAGGAGCAAAAACCTATATGTGAACATGATGAAAGTGTTATGTGCTTTATCTCCAGGCATAGGGGATGAACTGGAGACAAACAGCTAAAGATGAAATGTTGCAAGCCGTGATACGAGCAATAAGCAAAGGAGGAAAAAAATCAACACTTCCCACCTACATATTCCTACTATAACATGAGCTTTTAGTGATCTCAGGAGTGCTCTTGGAGAAAACACAGATTGTGGTTCCCACAGTGCTGAGAAGGAAAATATTAGAACCAATGCAGAGAGGGCACCTGGGAATGGCCAAATCAAAAAGAAGAGATAGAGAAACTGTCATCTGGCCACAGCTGAATAATACCATGAGAAATGGTAAGCAAGTGTGGAACATGTCAGACGTGCAGAAATTCCCAACAGAAAGAACTAATTATACTGCTTGAACAATTCTCATTTTATGGGACAAAGTTGGAACTGACATGTTCAGCTTGGGAAGACACAATCGCCTGGTGTTAATGGAAAATTTTAGCAATTTCCCAGTAGTCAGACTTGAAGATACTACTGCAGTTACAGTTGTCACCAGGGCCAGCTCTAACTTCTTTGCTGCCCCAAGCGAAAAAAAAGGGGCGGTCAGAGGAGCAAAATGGGGAGGGGGAAGTGGCGCAGCCATGGCACAGCTGGAGGAGCCAAGGGGTGGGGATAGGGGTGGCACAGCTGGAGGAGCTGAGGGAGGGGGGCGGCGCAGCCAGAATGCCGCCCCTTACAAATTGCCACCCCAGGCACGTGCTTGCTGTACTGGTGTCTGGAGCCAGCCCTGTTGTCACACACATTAAATCTGTAGTTGTGCAGTGCCAACAGAGCCCAGCCATCAGCAGCCCTCTGACTCTGAGTAGTTTCTGAGGTAATGGGGAGACAGTGACAGTGGTCAAATAGTCCATGCTGTCCAGTACCAGAGCCATCTGGCAAATCTGAAAATGAGCTGCCAACCAACAACAGGGCCCACCAGCCCCAAAACACTGCCTTTTGCAGGCAGTCTGGGAGGACAATGGAACACCCCGTTCTTCCTCACTGAGCCCTCAATGCTGCTTCCACCAAAATGACTGTTGCTTTGAGGAGATCTGAGAGAGTTCACCATCACCTCCACCTTGCAGGCATCTCCACAGTGGGGAAAAAGGGCCATCTAGGGCAGTGGATGTCATGCAGAGGGAGTGGGAAGCTTATTTCTATCCACCTCCCCCTCCTCTGACACACACATGCATGCATGTACACAGACACATGCATCTGTACACACATGCATGCACACAAAAGCACACACCCCCAAATGTATCCTGTCTGCTTAACTGCTGTATGTACCTATTGTGCTAGCTTACCCATTCTCATGGTCATTAAGGCCATGGCAGAACTCGCCTTCAAAGGGCAGGGGGTTCTTTACAGCAGTTGAGCCATGGTACATTTCAGTCTGCTTCTTTCCATAATTGGCTTTCATATTATATGGACTGCATTATGGTCTGAAATATGGACTGCATTGTACCATGCAATGACATTTAAAATAATGTTCTCTTTGATTCTCAGTATGTTTGTACTGAATCGAAGAAACAGCTGGCTCCCTCCACTTACCATAATAACACCTTGACATTCCAATCTATATGTTACGAAAATTTGTTTTGTCCCGAGAATAAAGTGCTGGCTTTATATTTTAAAACTGTTGATTTCAAACACTGTCGGAATTGAATTTTTATTAAAAATTGGTTATATCTTTTCTCTCAATGTGAGCTCACTACATCTACAGAACTCAAATGCCTGAATTAAAAAGATAATTAACAAAAACAGTCAAATGACTCTGTTTCTTGAGGAAGCCAAACTTAATATACTGCATCCTTAACACAGTGGCAACCAAAAATGTTTAGGCAGAGAAGTGTGTGTAAAATCAATCTGTTCAATAAACAGGGAAAGCCCTTAAAAACTTGGCCCCAATCCTGCAATCAATTAGGCACATTGTATAACTTTACTCACGGGAGTAGTCCACTGAAATCAAGTAAATTAGGAATGTGCATAAGTGTTTGCATTGGAAATAAGTATTTCCAATAATATAACCCCAGAATTTGCATTATTCAAGGGGTTTCCTATAGTTAGAGTTGGAGAATGCAAAGAAATACAGCACTTAGTTAATTTTGCAAAGGAGAAACTGGATCTGGGGTCTGTTTTATTCAAACCAAGGTTCAAGGGATTCAGACAAATGGTTTAAATTTTATTTCATCTCTTATAATAATGAGGCCTTGTACTTATATTGCACGTCTCCTCACGAAGGCGCCCAAATTTACAAAATTTACCAGAAATGTTTACCAATATTGACTTACAGCCGCTTCTAGAGTAGAACATAGCAACTGTTTAACAACCCAATGACAAAACATGACCGTTTTGGATGGGAGACAAAGAAGAATGCTGTATCAAACTGAAAGTGTGGGAGGAATTTAGGTAGGGAGACTGTAATAACAGTATGGAATCTGAATTGGAATGAACATCCCAACTCTTCTGAAAAGTGCTGGAGGATAACCACAAGTGGTCAGTCCCACCGCTGTTAAATCACATCAACAGTTGGCAGCTCCCAGGGGTGTAGTATTTATATGCTGAAGCATTGATTCAGTTCTGACTTAGAGGGAAGAGTATTACCTATTGAATCAATAACCATGGCTATAACTTGTATTTTAGTTGCAGCTGGGTTCTCCTTGTGTATCCCCCATCTAAATGCTGACCTTGCTTAGCTTGTAAGACCTAGAATCATAGAACTGTAGGGCTGTTAGGAACCTTCAGGGGTCATCTAGTCCAGCCCTGTGCACTGGAACAATACCAAGTACACCTAGACGATCCCTGACAAGTGTTTGTCTAACCTGTTCTTAAAAATTCCAATGATGGGGATTCTACAACCTCCCTTGGAATCCTATTCCAGTACTTAACTTTCATAAGCAAACTAGGGAAATATGGTGCAGATTTAATTACTACAATGTGGGTGTACAACTGGTTGAAAGACCATACTCAAAGAGAAGTTCTTAATATTTCACTGTTAGGCTCAGAAAGAGTAACTAGTGGTGTCCCACAGAGGTCAGTCTGGTACTATTCATTATTTTCATTAATGACTTGGGTAATGGAGTGAAAGGTATGTTTATAAACTTAAAACTTTCTAATTATAATGGTAGTTAAACACCCAACTTCAGAGGTTTTTAAGAACAGATTGGACAAATACCTGTTAGGGATGGTCTAGGTATATTTGATCCTGCTTGAGCGCAAGCGGACGGACTTGATGATTTCTTAAGGTTCCTTCCTGACCTACATTTCTATGATCCTTACAGTTATTTTTTCCCACTAATATCTAACCTAAATCTCTCTTGATGAAGGTTAAGCCCATTACTTCTTGTCCTATATTCAGTGGACACAGAAAACAATTGATCACCATCCTCTTTATAACAGCCATTAAAGTATTTGAAGACTATCAGGTCCCCCCAAGTCTTTTTTTCTCCTCAAGACTAAACATGCCCAGGTTTTTAACTTTTCTTCGTCAGTTTTTCTAAATATTTTGTCATTTTTGTAGCTCTTCTCTGGACTCTAATTTGTCCACATTTTCCCCCAAAATGTGGTGCCCAGAACTGGACACAGTACTCCAGAAATAGCCTTGTCACCCTTTCTAGCCCGGTGTTTCTACGATTCTGTGTGTTACATACAACTCTCCAGTTAATATAGTCCAGAATGTTTTTTCACAACTGCATCACAATGTTGATTCATATTCAATTTGTGATCCACTGTAACCCACAGATCCTTTTCAGAAGTACTACTACCTAGCCAACTAGTCCCCATTTTGTAGCTGGACATTTGATTTTTCTTTCCTAAGTTTAATACGTTGCACTTGTGTTTACTGAATTTCATCTTGCTGATTTCAGACCAATTCTCCAATTGCCAAGGTTGCTTTGACTTCTAATCCTGTCCCCCACAGTGCTTGCAACCCCTGTTAGCTCAGTGTCATTCACAAATTTTAAAAACATACTCCTCACTCCATTATCCAAGTAATTAATGAAAACATTGATTAGTACCAAACCAATGACACCCCTGCAAGATCTTACTAGATACATCACTCCAGTTTGATACCAAACCATTAATAACTACTCTTTGAATATGCCTTTCAACTAATTGTACTTCCATCTTATAATAATTTTATCTAGCCCACATTTCCCTAGCTTACTTACAAAACTGCCATGTAGGACTTTGTCAAAAGACTTAATGAAAATCAAGATATATAATATCTACAGCTTCCTCCTATCCCCTAGATCAGTAATCCAGTCAAAGAAGGAAATTATGTTGGTTTGGGATGATTTGTTCTTGACAAATCCATGTTGGCTTTTATATGAAGCTGTACATCCTTACAAATTGATTGTTTAATAATTTGTTCCAGCATATTTCTAGGTATTGAAGTTAGGCTGAGTGGTCTGTAATTACCTGAGTCCTCTTTTTTCTTCTTTTTAAAGACGGGCACTATGTTTGCCCTTCTCCAGTCCTCTGGGAGCTCACCCTTACTCCATGAGTCTCAGAGATAATTGCTAATGGTTCCAAGTTTGGTTCAACTACTTCCTTAAGTATCCAACAATAAGTTTCATCAGGGCCTGCTGACTTGATTACATCTAACTTATCTACATATTTTTTAACTTGTTCTTTCCCTTCTCCCTTATTGTTATTAATTGTGTAAAGTATCTGATCACAATTTACCTATTCAGTAAAAACTGAAGCAAAAGAGGTATTAAACATCTCAGCCTTCTTTACGTTGTCTGTTATTTGCTCTTCTTCACTGCTAAGTAGAGGACCTACACTTTCTTTCACCTTTCTCATGCACCTAGTTTATTTACAGAACTGGTTCTTATTGCATTTTATGACCCTTGGTAGGCGTAACTCATTTTGTGCCTTAGGATATGTGTACATCCCCCGCCAGATCGGCGGATAGTGATCGATTCATCGGGGGTTGATTTGTCACATCTATTCTAGATGCAATAAATCAACCTCCGAGCGCTCTCCCATTGACTCCTGTACTCCACTGCTGTGAGAGGCGCTGGCGGAGTCGAGCAGCAGCAGTCGACTCACCACAGTGAAGACGCTGTGGTAAGTGGATCTAAGTATGTTGACTTCAGCTACATTATTCTTGTAGCTGAACTTGCGTATTGTAGATCGATTTCCCCCCCTCTCACAGTGTAGACCAGGCTATAATCTTTCTGATTTTGTACTTACATGCTTGTGATATTCTTTTGTACTCCTCCTCAGCAATTCATCTATGTTTCCATTTTTTCTAGAATTCCTTTCTGATTTTCAGTTCATTAAAGACCTTCTGAGGAAGCCATACTGCCCCCTTACTATTCTTCCTATCTTCCATTTTTATTTAGATAGTTTTGCTGTTACGCCTTTCATATTGTCCCTTTGTGAAACAGACAACTCTCTTGAACTCTTCTTTTCCCTAAGATTTTCCTCCCAGGGGACCTTACCTACCTGTTCTCTGAGTCTATTAATCTGTTGTTTAGAAGTCCATTATACTAATTCTGTGATTTCCACACCTTCCTTTCCTGTGAATCAGATCCATATTACAACTTTCAAACAAGTTTGTTACCATCTGCTTATAAGATTTGTGTCCATACACAACATGGTTAAAATGGTGGCAACTAACAACTTTTTGTTCCTGCCAGAGATCCAGACTGGCCCATGGCTAGTTGTCTTCCTGTAACTGGTTCAGCACACTCTTCTTTGCAGTGTGCACAGGTCCTCTTAATTGTGCCTGTGTAAGTGATCTGGTCAATTCTCCTTCCTCCTAGCTCTGCAGTAGGACATTCCACAATCCACTGCCTCATGACTTGCTGCTGCTATTCTCTGTGCATGTCCTCTGGGACCTGTATCCTGTGCCAATGCACTATGGAATAGCTACCTAGATTTTCCCAGCTCTGGATACATACTGACCTATATTACTTGCAATCAGATCAGGAGACTATGCTTTTGAATAGTATGAAAGTGCAGTTAAATATTACCATGAGGACAGGGCTTAAGCAAGCAATCAGTAATGGTCTGTCATTTTGAATAGAAAACAATTTTGTTTGAATTTGTAAATGAACCAAAAAAAATTGCTGTTGGGCTGGGAATCTGTCTGCTGGGTATTCCAGACGGAAATAATTGTATTTCACAAAATTATAAACCTCAAATTGGGGTTTATAGTGGAAATACTGACGGGCCATTATCTGTATCATTGTACTCACAATGCTATAATTACACTCATTATGGTGGAGCTATAACTTTGTGGTTAAAATGATGGCTGAAGTATGGTATTTTTCCATGGGATATTTCTTCCTTAACAGATGTTAAACTTGAAATCTGGAGTATAGGCTGCAATTTTATTTGGCATCGTTTTTCTGATACTCACATACATAGAGCCTACTTATTTATCTTTTATTTTTTCCTTTTTAAAAGCCTCGAACTGGTTCTCCTTTTGTGCCTGCAAATGAATGTAAATGCAGGTTCAAATAAAGGTGTGTAGACCTCAAATGGTAATTTGATGTCAACGTGCTGCCATTTGGACCCACCAATTTACTCACATAGTTATTATCAGTCACGAAATGTAGGGCTGCATTTCAAAAATTAGCTGACTAATGCTGTTATGCTAGATATACAGGTCTGACCAATGTGCAGTTTTGGGCCTGCTTTGTCCTCTGAATAAGTTAGAGCAGACTCAGGACTGTTCTAGCCTATGTTGGCTGGTAAAAACTCCTATTGGGTGCTGGTTTCACCAGCTCTATGCCAGCCAGACATTCCCTTAGGCCAGGAGAATTACTAGCTGCTTTGTTAGAGCAGCTTTCTGGCTCCTTGGCACTATGGGAATGGCACAAAGAAAATGGAGCAGGGCTCAGGGTCTGGCCTTATTACTGTACTAACCTGAAACATGGTACTATCAAACAGTCACCATTGTATCTGGTTTGGCTGGGTTTTGGAAGGGGAGGATCAGGGAAAGAATATTAGAATTTGAAAATGTTCAAAAACGATGTAGGTAGCCCCCATCATTGAAAAGTCGAGGGAGTATTGACTGAAATGGCTGAGTCATATGAGACAACAAAATGTGGGATATGTTGGCCAGAGAGCACAAGAGCTAGAAGTCACAGGACAAGACCATGAGGAAGACCTAGAAAAAGGTGGTTGAAGAAGCTGAAGGAGGACATGAAGGTTGGTGTCAGCTTGTCAAACACACTTGACAAGGACACTTGGAGATGAAGAACAAGAGCTGCTAACCTCACTTGATGGGATAAAGCAAAGAAAAAGAAAAAAAAAGAAAAAGTTCAAAAAGGTCTGACAGGGGAATGGGGTTAGAACCATTCACAGATGCAACTGAATATTGGTATGGGCTCTTTCCCTCTAATGTCCGAGCTCTAATAAGTTTTCGGTAGGAAACTATACCAAAAACCTCACTGAGAAAAAAACTGGAGCACAGAAATGGCTATACTAGAATGAACTAGGAACCCTTTCCTGTTAAACATTATTTTAATGAGAATAGTCAGTTGGACTACCTGAGAGAATAAACACTACTCACATAAGTAAGGGCTATCAGAATGAGGTCCTAATAATCCATCTGTTCTGGTTTCCTTTCTCCATAATTGACTCCAGATAATTCATCTAATACATGTCAGGAACTTAAAACAGTAATATATCACTGGGATCTCTGAAATCCCTATGATATGAATGGGGCTCCATGCTGGCACTTGAGTCTGTCCACACAGAGTTAGTTGTAGGATAAGAGACTATATTTGTCACAAGGATTTTGGGACACCAGACACCAGAGCGTTTCCAGAGAATCCTTCCAGGTTTTACATGGCCCTCATTGGGACAGGACATTTACTGATGTTTTCATTTAGTACTATGGGACTAAACTACTCAATCACTGCAGACAAATCTCATAGTTAGGGTACATTAAGAGAACATTAAGGTTTCAAAGTCAAACATGCAGAAATTAGGAAATGCCAGAAATGAGGTCACCCAGGCAGGGGAACACACCGTGTGTGAGCTTTGAAGCAACATTTACAGCACTTTAATAATACAGACCCTTTGGTCCTTTTTTTTTGGAGGCCATATAGTAACACCACCATCTCCTGTTTTTTCTATTCTTGCCTGGTCCCCTCCTGTGATGACCAACAGGAAAAAAAGGGTTTGCTGCCACCTTATGGGAAAGGTGGGGTATTACCAGCTCAGCAGCACCCACAATGCACATCAGTAAAGCTGGGCCAAAAAAAAAATAATTGGCAAATAGTAAATTTGCTGAAGAATGTATTTTTCAGGGCACTTAAACTGTTTGCAAATTTAGGCTCAATTTGGCAAATAGTTTCAGCAGGAAAAAAAATGGGAAACATTTCTAAAAAGTCAAAACGGTTCATTTCAACCATTGTGAAATGGTTTGTTTTGACTTTTTCATTTTGAAACAGAAATTTAGCTAATTTTTAACAATTCAGTTTAGAAATTTAGCATTTTTAAAGAAACAAGTGAAATACACCATCAACAACAAAAGGTAAAAATCTCCAAACTAAAAATAAGAAAAAGTTTGGTCAACCAAAACATTCTATTTGACCCAAAATGGATTGTTGTTGTTATTTTTGGTGAGAATCAAGTGGAGGGAAATCAGTTTTCATTAGAACTGAACCAAACAAATGTTTTGGTTCAGTCCCCAAAGTGGTTGGTATGTCTACAATGTTCAGTGTCATCTTTGTTGTCTTTCCATGGTAGTATTATCTGAAATACTTCCAGTTCCATGTGCAGGACCAGTTAGACAGTGAGAACTGCAACGTGTGACTGAGATGATGGTGTAGGGAGGAGAGTTTTAGGAAAGGAGGAGCCTATACAGGAAGAATGGGCTCTACCTACACCAAAATGGAACCAGATTGCTGGCATGTAAAATTAAAAAGATTTTAGGGAAGCAGTGCCAAAATTTTTCCTGGGGCAAGAGTTGGGCTGGGGACAGAACAGGGGGTGGATTGGAGCTGCGGCTGGTGGTGGAGTTGAGTGGAGCTGTGGATGGGATTGGAGCTGGACTGGGGGCAGAGAGGGGCTGGTCGCTACTCCCTCTCTGCCCACAATGGGGTCTGGCCCAGACCTCACCAACCTACCTACCAACATTGCTCCTAGGGGAGTGCACCCCACAGTTTGGGGACCCACTATTTTAGAGGATTTTTTAAAACTAAGGGCTGGAGAAAAGCCAGCAGATGTGGCAGAGTATATGGTTCGAGCAGAGACATCCCTAAGGGATGAATTTATTAAAGCAGGAACTCTAGCTCCTTGCAAAGGGAATAGGAAAGAAGTTGCTAAAGTACAGGCAGGAGCTAGTGGGGAACAATCAAAAATAAAAGCCCCAGTTAAATATAATGCAACCACGTGAATCTTGACATAATGTACAAGTGCTTATATACACAAGCTACAAGTCTAAATACTAACATGCGTGAACTAGAGTGCCTGGCATTAAATGAGGATGTTAACATAATAGGCATTGCAGAAACTTGGTGGAATGAGGGTAATCAGTGGAATGCGGTAATATTAGGGTACAAAGTATATAGGAATGACAGAGCATATCACACTGGTGGGGGAGTGGCACAATATGTGAAAGAAAAGATAGAGTCAAATTTAAGCCGTCTGCACTACCGGCTGGATTGGCAGGTAGAGATCGATTTATTGGGGATCAATTTATCGTATCTCATCAAGACACGATAAATCGGTCCCCAAAGTCGACTCCAGAACTCCAGCTCACCAAAAGGTGCAAGGCAGAGTCGACAGGGAAGCCCGCTATTGACCACTGCCGCTGTGAAGACGGCAGGTAAGTCGACCTAAGATGCGTTGACTTCAGCTACGGTATTCACGTAGCTGAAGTTGTGTATCTTAGGTTGACCCTCCCCACTAATGTAGACCAGGCCATAGTAAAAATCTTAAATGAATCAAACTATACCTTAAAATCTCTATGCATAAAAATCCCATGCTTGAATAATAGGAGCTTAACAGTAAGAATATACAATCGACCACCTGACCAGGATTGTTACCGTGGCTATGAAGTGTTCAGGGAGATTAGAGAAGCTACAAAGATAGAAAATGAAATAATAATTGGGGATTTCAACTTTACCCATATTGACAGGGGAAATGTTACCTCAGGAAGGGATGCAGAGATAAAATTTTTAAACACATTAAATGAGTGCTTCTTAGAGCAGTTTATCATGGAACCTACAATGGGAAAAACAATTCTTGATTTAGTCCTAAGTGAAATACAGGATTTAGTCCAAGAAATGAATATATCTGAACCTCTCAGTAATAGTGACTATAATGTAATTAAATGTAACATCCTCATATGGAGAAAGATGTCAAAGTTAAGCAGTCATGTTTAACTTCAAAAGGGGGAACTACACAAAAATAAAGAAGCTAGTTAAATTGAAATCAAAAGGAACAGTCATAAGGGTGAAATGCCTGCAAACTGCATGGAGACTGTTTAAAATCACCATAGCAGAGGCTCAAACTAAATATATGCCCCAAATGAAACAACAAAACAAAATGCCCATAAAATATCACCATGGCTAAACAGCAGAGTAAAAGAGATGGTTAGAGGCAAAAAAGGAATGTTTTAAAGATTGGAAGTCAAACCCTGCTGAGGAAAATAGAAAGGAGCACAAAATCTGGTAAATTGAATGTAAAAGTATGAATAGGCAGGATAAGAAAGAATTTGAGGCGCAACTAGCAGAGGACAACCAAACTAATAGCACAACAATATGTAAGTATATGTGAAACAGGAAGCCTGCCAAACAGCCAGTGGGGCCAATGGACAATCAAGGTGCTAAAGGAGCACTCAAGGAAGACAGGGCCCTTGCACAGAATCTAAAATTCTTTGCATTGGTCTTCACTGCAGAGTATGTAGAAGAGATCCCCTCACCCTATCCATTCTTTTTAGGGGAAAAATAAAGAATTGTTCCAGACTGAGGTATCAATAGAGGACATTTTGGAACAAGCTGATAAATTAAACAGTCATAGGTCACCAGGACCAGATGCTTTACACCCAAGAGTTCTGAAAGAAATCATATATGAAATTGCAGAACTTCTAACTGGTATGTAACCACAAAGGGGTATACAAACCCCAAACTGGACAGCCAGAGGTTAGGGAGTTGGTCTGGGCCCAGCCAGACCTGCCCTGTCACACTTGCAAGAGATTCACAGACTAAAGAAGGAGCTAACAGGGCAGATCAGCTCATTTGTGAGCTGACCAGGGAAAAGAAAAGATATCTAACTTGCAGCTGCTGAGGGAAAGCAGGATCTCTCCCATCAGTAACTGCCTGACGGAAAGGAGGACTTGTGTCTAATAGACCCTGAGAGAGAGGCATTTCCCCCTCTTGCATGCTGGCTAAGTTTGCTTGTGTTCATTTCCTTTGTTTTGTTTATGGACTACAGGAGATGGATTACTTGCTGATTACTGCTTCTGTTCCTATCTTCTGAAGCACCTAACATTGGCCCCTGTTGGAAGACTGGACAATGGGCTAGATGGACCATCGGTCTGATCTAGTATGGCTGTTCTTATGTTCTTACCGTAGATAGGAAGAGACTTGAAACTGACCTGGCTGGAGACTCAAGTCACAACAGGAGAAAGCTGCTGCCCAGCAGTGAGACAGTTGCCACACCACACCTAGCCTCAAATGGTGAGCTGACCCCCTTCAAACCGTCTTCTTACAGACAGCAAAATTTCAACATTATAGGGGTGATAGGAAGAGGCACAGGGAGGGCAGCCTTAAGGTGCTCCTGAGGCCAGACTCTTTTGTAAGCCCTCACAGGGCCCTGGGTCCAAGTCTGGTGGAGAGCCCAGGCTCCCCTGCCGACTCCCTCTCCTCCCATATTTCAAAGGGCCTAACCCCTTCACCACTAGGTGATGCTCCCCATGAATACTTGCCATCACAGTAACCTATTGTTTAAATCAGCCTCTGTGTGAGATGACTGGAGAATAACTAATGTAACACTGATTTTAATAAAAAAAAAATAGGTCTCCAGGCAATCCTGGCAATTACAAGCCAGTGAGTCTAAATTCAGTACGAGGCTACTTGATTGAAACTATAGTAAAGAACAAAATTTACAGACACATAGATGAGCACAATACATTGAGGAAGAGTCAAGAGAGCTTTTGTAAAGGGAAATCATGCCTCACTAATCTATTACAATTCTTTGAGGGACTCAACATGCATGTGCACAAGGGTGATCCAGCCCACATAGTGTACTTGGACTTTCAGAAAGCCTTTGATAAGGTTCTACACCAAATGCTCTTCAGTAAATTAAGTAGCCATGGGATGAGAAGGAAGGTCCTCTCATAGATCAGTCACTGGTTAAAAGATAGGAAACAGAGTGTAGGAATATTGGTCGGTTTTCACAAGAGAGAAATAAATAGTAGGAATCAGAGAGGTAGCCTGGATTTGCAGAAGTGAAAAAGAGTCCTGTGGAACCTTAAAGACTAATAAAAGTATTGAAGCATAAGCTTTTGTGGGCTAAAACCCACTTTGTCGGATCGGGTTTTAGCCCACGAAAGCTTACGCTTCAATACTTTTGTTAGTCTTTAAGGTGCCATGGGACTCTTTGTCACTTCCATAAATAGTAAGGTTTACCCAGGATCTGTACTGAGACCAATGCTCTTCAACATATTCATAAATTATCTGGAAAAAGGGGTAAAACAGTGAGGTGGCATAATTAGT
Source organism: Dermatemys mawii (assembly GCA_007922305.1). NCBI lineage: Eukaryota > Metazoa > Chordata > Testudines > Dermatemydidae > Dermatemys > Dermatemys mawii. The sequence continues at coordinate 25,553,672 of ML677333.1, forward strand.
AGACATTACAAAATTACTCTAGTTACATGCAAAGCTGACTGTGGAGAGTTACAAAGAGCTCTCACTAAATGGGGCGATTGAATGAGACAAGGTGAGTGAGGTAATATCTTTTATTGGACCAACTTCAGTTGGGAGAGAGACAAGCTTTTGAGCTTACAAAGAGCTCATATTCAGGTATGGAGAAAGTACTCATAGTGTCACCGCTAAATAATTATATTAAACAGGAGATAAATATAACAGGGTAAAACACTATTCTCAGGATCAGCGGTGCCCATACTGAATTTCCCATCATGTGACCTGATATAGCAAATATAAAATTAGTGCCCCATTGGTGTGTTACTTTGGGGGGCCCTTGATGTCCTGTGACCACAATATTGACTGTGCAGCAGTTAGTAATGTGGCTCACTGTGTTTAGCACAGCCCAAAAGACTCACAATTGGGATAAGGTAGTAAGTCCTTCTACAGAAATAACAGGCAGTAAGTAATAAAATCCCCAAATCCTTATCACATGTGGGTGTCCCTAGCCTTTGTTTGCAAGAAGCTGGGAATGGACCACAGGGGATGGATCACTTGATGATTACCTGTTCTGTTCATTCCTTCTGAAGCCCCTGGCATTGGCCACTGTCAGAAAACAAAAATCAATGAGGAGAACTTGTGGCACAAGGGGGCAACCTGATAGGGTGACCAGACAGCAAATGTGAAAAATCTGGACAGGGGGTGGGGAGTAATAGGGACCTGTATAAGAAAAAGATCCAAAAATCAAGACTGTCCCTATAAAATTGGGACATCGGGTCAGGGTCACCCTACAACCTGACGTGTGGCTCTGTGTGTGTGTAAAAACATCATACCCAGAGTTCTTCACCCCATGGCCCCTGTTTGTGCAGGGCAAAGCACCAGCCCGGGCAAGAAAAGGCTGGGCCGCGTGGGTGCTGTGGGGCTGGCAATACCCCACGTTTCCCATGAGGTGGCAGCACGCCCCTGTGTTTTCCTGCCGGGCCCCCACAGCGGCCGCCGTGTTATTATGCGGCCCGCACAGAGAAGAAGCGAGTGCGGGGCCTGGAAGTGTTGTTAGCAGGCTGCTCCGGGGCCGGGCAGGTCTGTTCAGGTACAGAGGGCGCCTGGGCTCGGTCGGGCTGGAGGGGAGCTTCCCCCTTTGCACCAAGGAGTCCGGGCGCCTGGCTCGGGGGCAGGCGGTGTCGGTGTCTCCGCGGCGGGACGGGGACGGTGCGGGAGTCGCTGCAGCCCCCGCCGGGACTCAGGAGAGGAGATGGAGGCGCCGCTCCCGGTGCCCGGCGGAGGCAGGCGCGGGGTGTGCGGGGAGAGGTGCCCGGCGGGTCCCCCGGGCTCCCCCAGCCCCTCCCGCGCAGTGCCGCGGGGCCAGAGCCCGGTTCTCCGCTGCAGCCCTGCGGGGTCTGCAAAGCGCCACCCCCGCCCTGCGCCCGGGCTCCGACATTGCCTGGGAGGGCAGGGAAAGGGGGGCGCCCCTGCCCTCTCCCGTCACTCAGCGGTGCCTGAGAGCGGCCCCGTTTGCACGGGGCAGAGCAGCGTCTCGCCAGGCCCACGCAGCAGGCTGAGACGCGCGGTATTGGCCTGCTTCGTCACCAGAGCCCCCTAGCCAGGGGAGCGGGGCTCCTTTCGGGTCACCCCCTTGTGGAGTGTGCACACTTGTGTCCCCCTCTCTAGTGCTGACAGGACAAACCCCACCGGACCCACTTAGTTCTGTCCTTCCTGCTTGGTGTTATGTGGGGACAGGGGTCTGTGGTGATTTTCACACTGCCCCGTGAAGTGCCTGGTCTAGGCCAAATTACAGCTGGAAGATGGGATGCAACATCAAAGGAGAGTGATCTGTTATGTTATTGATCATGTTATTGATCGTATTGGCCAGTAAAGTTATTCGCGGCTTCAGTGTTGACATGATGGGGCCTTTGGGTACTGAGCACTAGGCAGGCAGACCACAGGACACATCTTGGCAACTTTGGGGCTCTGTGCTGGGGCAAAGGTGTTCCCGTGTGGAACTCATTGCAGGCTAGGAGCCCTAGATTGTACCCTCTTCAAACCATGTCTCTATCACCATGCTTTATAAGCCTATATAGCACACATCTAGAGGCTGAAACTAAATGCAGTCATGATGTTGGTGATTAAATTATAACATATGCTCAATCATCTCTCTCCCTCTCTACTCTGTGTTTTGTTTTTTAACACTTAAGATCTAGAAAACCTCCCTTCTCAGGACATAACCCAAGGTGGATGGGGAAAGGAATGAGTACAAAGGAGGAGATTCACTCTCTAGTTGGGAAAGGAGTTTTTATCTATGTAGGAATAGCAAACGTTTGCATGATTTTTTTTACAAATTTCTTGTTGTTACTATGGGACTTTTAATGTAACACTCTATTATTTGTAATTCTGTATTTGGTGAATTATATTACTTATTTGTATAGCACCCAAAAGCATAGGCGCCAACTTTCCTCAGCACCGATGAGTGCTCGTACCCCGCTGCTCCTGTCCCCGCCCCATTCCAACCCCTTCCCCAAAGTTTCTGCCCCAATTCTGCCCCCTCCCTGTCCCTATTGGACCCCTTTCCCAAATCCCTGTTCCCGTCCCACCTCCTCCCCTGAGCACGCCGCATTCCCCCTACTCCCTTCTCCCGCCCAGGCTTGCCGCACGAAACAGCTGTTAAGTGGCGCAAGCGCTGGGGAGGGGAGAGGGAGGGAAAGCAGGCATGCAGCGTGCTCGGGAGGAGGCGGAGTGAAGGTGAGCTGGGGCCGGGGAGGGGCGGGATGGTGAGCTGCTGGTGGGTACAGAGCGCCCACCAATTTTTTCTCAGCCCCAGAGCACCCAAGTCATGTGAGAGGTCATGTGGCGGGTCACATGGGGGTGTCAAATGTCTCCCCCCCTTAGCTGATGCCCCCCCTTTGTTACAGTCCCACTAGTTGCCTCTGGCAGGGCCTGCGCAGGCGCAACACCACCCAAAAGTCAAGCGGACTGGGGCCCATTGACTGTTCTGCTGTGGGGCCTGGAATTGCTGTCGACAGGCCTGCCAGTTTAAGCATATTTTGAGTATTTCCCCTTGTAACTTATTATTTATTATTGTTGGGGGGAGACCTAGATAACACTTCATAATCCTAAAGAGGAAATCTATTTTTAAAGCAGAATATGTCCTTCATTGTTGCAATTTGTTGTCTTTTTTTTAGAGTTGTGATCATGGCGATTGACTGGATTGGTTTTGGTTATGCGATAGTGTTGGCTCTTGGCGGTGTTGTAGGATATACTCGCAAAGGTAATTGCGGAGGGTGGCAGGATTTGGAAATGGAGGGATTGATTCTCTACTGTCTTACACCAATGCAAGTGGGGATAAATTGCTCCTAAACCGGAATGATGGTATTTTAAATCCACTTCACACAAGTGTGAATGGCTGTATGAGTCAGATCCGGACAAGTAGATCAGATCAGGTCAGGAAAGAATTCCTGCTTCTGCTGTCTAAATCGGTGAGCAATCTGCGGCCTATCAGGTAATCTGCTGGTGGGCCACAAGATGGTTTGTTTACATTGACAATCTGCAGGCATAGCCGCCTGCAGGTCCCAGTCCAATGGGAGCTGCAGGAAGTGGCACAGAGGAGCCTGGCTGTGGCCCGGGCCAGCCCCCAAAGGGCTGTGCCACACAGTTCCGCTCTTGGCCCCAGTCTTGGCTGTCAGCCTGGGGTCCTGGCTCGTGGCCCTGCACCCAGGGGTCCACTCCTGCCCCCAGCTGTGGTCCTAGGCTTGGTCCCCTTACCTGTGCCCATGTCCCTCCCCTCCTGGAGTCATGACCCCGCTCCTTGCCCCAGGTGGGGGAGCGAGGACAGGGGTTAGGGGCGGCATGAGGTAAAAAGTTTGGGGATCACTGAACTATAGTGATGGAAGAACCCCTCTTATCTCTGTAGTAAGTGTCTGTCCTACAGCAGCACAGTTGCCGCTGTGCCGCCATAGTGTTTCTAGTGTAGATATACCCTAAAACAGAACTCAGTAGAGAACCTGGGGTATCAACTTCACAATACCTAGCATTGGAACTTTATTCTTATCAGGTTGTTGTACAAGACCTACTCATTGAAACATTACACAGTAAAAATTATTCTTTTCCAGAGTAATTCATAGCCAAAATGTGGGAAAACTTCAGTTCATCTCAGATTTTAGTTATAGCAGCAAAGTGTACAGTAAATTGTCTAATAATAATAAAGTGTTCTGTAATCTGTTTTTTCAGTTGTTCCTCACATTTTCACATTCCTTTAAATGGTTTGCTGCAGGAAGTATAGTCTCTTTGGCTGCTGGTCTCTTCTTTGGTCTGCTGTCTGGTTATGGAGCATATTGTATAACACTTGACTCCAGAGATGTGAAGATATCATTTTGTAAGTATTAAAATGTGTACAATTTAAAATAGACTTTTATGTGAATTAAAGACTATTCAAAATACATATTCTGTTTAATTTTTTGCATCACATGACACCTCAGTCTGCCTGACAATTTAGCTAGTTAAACATTTTCCTTCAATTTAGTCTTTTAAAGTTGGAGGCTTTATATATACAAAATACAAGTAATAGGATATGACAGAGACTAGATGTTTCAGGTAATACCTTTTATTGGACCAACTTCTGTTGGTGGAAGGTACAAGATTTCAAGCTTCACAGAGGTCTTCTTCAGGTCTGGGGAAGGTAACCAGAGTGTCTAAGCTAAATACAAGTTGGGACAGGTTGTTCACACATGCTGCAGGAGACCACTTAAAACAGCGGTTCTCAAACTGGGGGTTGCGACCCCTCGAGGAGTCGCCGAGTGCCTCCCGAGGGGTTGCGAGCCCCTGTGGCTGCCGTGAAACCGCCAAATTGATTACTTCCTAATTCTGTGGCTTTTCGCCAGACATACCCACTCTCCCAACTGTCCACCGAAAGCTGAAATAATCAATTCGGCTGACAGCCAGGAGCGCTCAGCATGTCCACAGAAAAGCTGCAGAATGTGGAAGTGATCAATTCCGTGGCTTTTCGGCGGACTCACAAGGGTTGCGCTGAGAAGCTGCTTCTGAAAAAAGGGTTGCGGGTCTCACAAGTTTGAGAACCGCTGACTTAAAATGAAGTGTGCAGTTAAGGATTAGCTCACCTATCTTGTCTCTCTCATGTCCTGGAGATAACAAGGCTACAACAATGCTGCAGACAGGTGTAGGATAGATGAGCTTACTGTGTCTGACATAGAATAAATGTTCTGTTTATATATATATATTTTTTTTAAAAAAAAATGTTTTTGACTGCTTACAAAGTAAGGGCCTGAGCCTGCAAAGACCTTATATGCATGTTTAACTTTGTGTGTGGCAACAGCCCCAGTGAATCTGGAGCTCAATAGGACAATGTAGGTGTGATAAAGCTAAGCATGTGCATAAGTGTTTACAGGATCTAGGCCTGAAAAACAGTAATCACTACTATATCCATCCCCAACTCTGATTGTAACAAGGGTATCCTATAATAAATGGTAATGCTTTGCTAGGAAGCCATAATAGTAGCACTGTTACTTTTTACGTGTATGGGAAATTATACCATAAAAAACGAAAAATGTGTTACCAGATTTGCCTGATACTTTGGGTTACGCTCCTCTATTATGGTTACTCTGTGTGTGTTCTGTAATTTTATCAGTGTATTGCTTGTGTCACGTGTGTTTTCATACAGAACTCAACTTCTCTCTGCTGCAAATTCCCTCCCGGTAGAGCTATCCTGCAGGACCTAGGTTCCCCAGGGCTGGGTTCCTCCAGCCCCAGAATCAGATGAAAACACACACACACATTAACAGAGCGCATCTGAGTAGACTGGGTCAATCACCACTCCCAAGCTGACCCCTTATATTCCTGGACTCATCAGCCTGGGTCGAGCAGCACTGCCAAGCTGTCACCGTTGTTTGCCAGGGGAGAGATGCGGGGAAGCAACCAGCTTAACCATAGAAGTAATGCCAAGTAATAACTATACAAGGAGAACCAAACAAACAAAACAGTTATAATATTAAATCTAGCTTAAATTTTGATTACAAAAGTCAGGTTTAGAAAACTATAACTGATTACACAAGTCAGGGTTAGAAAGCTATACTTAGAGTAGAAAAAAAAAACAGAGAGAGAGAATTGGGTGCTCACCACTCCATGAAGCTTGAACCAGTCAGGGTTCCCAGGCGGTGGTACTAGCTGTGGGTCTGGAGTGCTGAAGAAAGGCAGAGCCCCCAGCACAATCAGTCAGGAGAAGATGAAGTCCCAAGGGAACTGATGCAGATTTTGGATCCAGGCATCAGAACCGTTACTTGAGTGTGGGTAGAGGTTTTTGTAGGGAAACAGTTGTTCAGAGGAGAACACTAGATTTGTTATGCGTAAACCAACTGCTCAAGGGAGTATATCAGAGTTGTTTTGTTCAGACTAGACAATAGGAACGGATCGCTTCTGACTATGGGCGGTGTTCCTTCCAGGGAGCTCACAGTGCAATTAGGCAGCTTCGGTATTTTGGATAACAATAAGGGATTTATTACTAGAATTGGTCTGATAACTACTGAGCTGGGTGTGTGCAGGCATGGGTTCATTAACATCTGGAGCAGAGATCTCACATCATGCAGTGCTTCCCTGCTTTTTTGGTCCCAGAGTTCAGTGCGGTTCTTACCTTGGAATCTCTGTTCCCATTCTGTATTCTAATGGATATGCCTCCCTGTTCCATGTTCGATGCAAATGAGGCTAGGGGAGTTGCCTTAATCCTGTCACCCTTGTCCGGAGGGGTTTAGGTGTGTCTCTTACTGCCTTTTCATTGCTTTTTGTAAGTCTTCTGATCGGTTTTGGTTCAAGCAGAGGCTATGGGGGCGGGAGGGATGCCCATCGTGAGTCAGACCTAAATATTCAGAAATAGTCCATCATTTTTGAGTGCCCAATTTGAGACACCTGAAGCCTGATTTTTCTGAGGTGCCGAGTGTCTACAGCTCCCATTGGCTTCACTTGGAGCTGGGAGTGCTCAGCGCCTATGAAAATTGGACCCAAGGTATCTTGGCATTCTTGAGTAATCCTGGTCAGTAGAGCCTTTATAGAATGGACGTGCTTTTTAACCTGGAATGATGGTAAATATGTTCAGGGCTATAGGGGAAGCTCATGTGGTGGAGCAGTCTTGTTTTTGCTCAGGCACATGCTTGAGGTTGGATTATGGGAGCATTAAAGAAAAGCAGTGATTAGAAATCACTTTGCTTCACTGCTCAGTGAGTATATGCTTAGTGAGTGGAATTTTATGATCTGTGTTTAGCTGTCAGAACTTGTCTTAGTATTGTGAGATGAGCCCACAGAACAAGTTTATGCTCCTTTCACAAGCAAACAAAACTAATTATTGTCCACTGTGACTACACTGCTGTGCATAGGGCTGGCTTGTGGGTTCTGGAAAGGGATATTTTGGGTTGCCCCATAATAAAAAGAGGAGGAATTTAGCATCACTGCCAGCTGCAGGAGAAATAGAGGCCTGCTGCCTATGCTGAGACCCATGCTTTTGGCAGCTTTTAAAAATGATTTCAAGTGATAGTTCTTCATCTCCCCCAATCCTCCCATATAGCTGTCTGTATTTTCTGGTGAATTTTTCCACTCATATAGCATTCTACTAATGTATCAAAAAAACTCAATGATAGACCGTTAAGGATTCATTGGCATTTTCTTTTACAGATGGGGAAGGAGCGGCAGGAGCATTGTATGATTCCCACAGTAGCCTTAATTATGCCAGTGTTGGAGTTAGAACCTATATTATGTTGCACCAGATACCTTATCACACTACTGAGCTATTCCATCTCTTTTAGGCCAATGTGCCATTATCCAGTGTCAGAGGAACTAGCTGGGCTGGAACTTTTGGCTCCCCTGATGCATTAAAGGCAACTCAGATGGCACTGCCCCTCACAGCCAAGAATTGGTGTCAGGTCTGCCCTGTGAACCAAAGAGACCGTGGCCATGCCATAGGCCACATCAAGAACAATGTTCTTCAGGGAAAATATGTGATAAGCAGCTGTTTATATTTTCAAGGCAAACTTTGCAACTAAAAGACTTAACTTTTTTTTAAAGCAGCAATTAGCCTTAATAGGTTCCTGAAACTGGGCGTTGGGATAATGATATATGATGAGGGGATTTGTGAGGCAGTGTTCAGTCAATTGGTACAATGTGCAGTGGCTTTCACTATTCTCCTGGTTGCTCTTTACATGCAAATATAGTGGAATAAATTCACACTGATAGTGTTACAAAGGAGGTAAGCATCATTAGCTCTATTTTAGGGATGAGGAAACTGAGGCACAAGGAGTTGCTAAGCATCAACCAGCAATCTAGTGACCAAGCTCAGACAAGAACCCAGGTCTCCTGAGTTCTAGTCTGATGCTCTAACTATTAGGCTATAAATATAGTTAGCTACAGTAAGGTGTTAGACCAGAGAGTGTTCTATCACATGAAGTTTCACAGCAGAAGGTAGTGAAAAGTGATTTGGTAATCCTTTGATAAGTAACCACAGTCTTGAAAATTCCACAGCTGAATAGCCTTGGGGGAAACAGTAAATATGGTGTTGATTTTTCTGTTACAGTTTCAGCTTTTATTCTGACTATTGTAATGGGAATGAGGTTCAAGAGGTCCAAGAAACTAATTCCAGGTGGACTAATTGCTGGTTTAAGGTAGGTGTGTACATCTATGTTCAGTTCCTACTGCAATGATTTCAGCCTGTTTCAAATAGTATCCAGTAGACGTCCAATCCAAGAACATGGTGATTGAAGTTGTTACCATCCAGTGAGAGTTAGACGGGCTAAATGAAATGAGTATGAAGTTCAATTTCCAGTAGACATCTATTCACAAAAACCACACATCTGAGAGTAATTGGAAGCCTCAGAAAAGAGGATACTTACAGGTATAAGTACAGTGGAACCCTGCAATACCGCACCCCACGATAGCGTGAATCCGCTTATAACGCGAGGCACGCAAGGCTCCTGACGGTGGCAGCGGGTGGTGTTTTGATGTTGCACAACCCCACAATACCACGACCCTGCGTTTACAGTGGTTGATATTTTTGGACCCCAGTCATCGTGGTATTGCGGGGTTCCCCTGTACATATTGTTGAAGGCGTTAAAAAGTACCTGAGGTAGTTATATGCCAAAGTTTTCAAACATGAACACTTAAATTTGGGCTCTTAAGTTCATACTCAGTGACTTAAATAAAAATGGCCTGGCTTTTCAATAGTTCTGAGCAAATTTCACTGTAGTCCATGGAAGATGTAGGTGCTTTGAAAATAAGCCTACTTTTATTTAGTTATCTTGATTTAGGTAGCCAGGTTTGAAAATTTGGGCCAGTATTACTGCATATGATGAGTCAACTGTTTCATTCCTCTGCTGCTGTTCTTTATTTTTACATATAAAGAACATTTTCATATTTATTCTATAATTTGGTTCCATAGTAATTCCAAACTTATTCTCTGTTGCTCCACCTCTCAAAACATTTTTCAATTTGCAAGTAAATTGTTTTTCTAACTGTTCACTCTGCAAGATCAACATGCATATCAATTATTTTCTACATTTTACATCATCATTATTGAAAGATTTAGCTGTGAGAACTTTCATTGATGGTATATGTGGTAGAATAAATATTAACCTCCTTTCTCAGAGCTATATCTGTACATGGCTAACAAAGATACGCATCAGCCAAACTGTCAGCTCGGTTCTCATGGTAGAATCTTCAGTAGTGATTCATAAATTTTAAGGTACCAAGTAAATATTATAATGAGGCTGACCTCCTGCACAACACAAGCCATAGAATTTCACCCAATAATTCTTGCCACAAACCCTTAACTTTTGCCAGAGCTAAAGTATTGTCAAGTGATGTAAGAGGCAGAAAGTATTCAGGTCGATATTCAGGTCCTCGGTTCAATTTGTAGGGGAGGTACTTAGAAATATCTTTTTGACTTGTAAAAAAAAAATTTATATGGTGCACTGAGAGAACAAATATGGAACTCTGGTATCCCTCTTCTGACAATAACTACCTTTCATGCTTGCAGACCATGAATAATACAATCCCTTTAGATTAATATTTGTGCAATGTCTTTATTAACATCTAGTACAGAATTCTTTGTAGGGCTAAACCAGCTCACCACTAAAACTAAACAAATTCTGGAGCAAATTCTGCTCTGAATTCACTGGGGCTACCAGAGTGCAAGTCAAGACTGACTGCGTTTCAAAATGGAACCAATGCTGGCAACCGTTATCAGCAAACTTTGCAAATTAACTAGTGCATCTGCAAGGGTAGATAAGGAGAAACCGTGTTCAGTATCATTTCAGCTAACTGTTGTAAATGGCTCCATTTCCAAGTGCAGACACAGCCAAATATTCTGTTTTAACCTATGTAGGGTTAAAAGGTACTTAAGCATTTCATACCACTCTTAATTAAATCTATCTTGTTGCAACTCTGCGTTGGACCGTGCCTTTTACTGTATTTATTGAAACAGTGTGAAGACTATTTCAGTTAGAACATGAACTTTATGCCTGGCATGAGCACTTTGTCTGGAAATCATTAATACATGCAAAAGAATTCTGATAACTTTGAAACCTAGAACACACTGGAAAGCAATTCAGTATTTTTGTTTTCAAAATCTCTCCCTCAAATGGATCAAAACTTAGAGTAGTGTCTCCAATCACGTATACCTGAATTATATTCATATAACTTCATTCACACAAATATAGGTAACAGGAGAATCAGGCCCAAAAGGTCTAGAACAGGGATGGGCAATTTTTTTGGCCCAAGGGGCCACATCGAGGTTCAAAATTGTATGGAGGGCCGGGTAGGGAAGGCCATGCCTCCCTGAACAGCCTGGCCCTGTCCCCATCCGACTCCTTCCCACTTCCTGCCCCCTGCTGCCCCCGTCAGAACTCCCAACCGATCCAATCCCCCTGCTCCTTGACCCCTGACTATTCCCGCCAGAGATCCCTGCCCCAACCATCCCCACAAAATCCCCACCCCCTATCTAAGCCCCCCTGCTTCTTGTTCCCTGACTGCCCCTTTCAGAGACCCTCTTGCCCCTAATCATCCCCCAGGACCCCACCTCCTATCCAAACCCCCCTGACTGCCTCGACCCCTAGCCACACCCCCACCCCAGACAGGCCCACTGGGACTCCCACGCCCTATCCAATCCCCCCGTTTCCCATCCCTGACCATCCCCCGAGATCCTCTGGCCCTTATCCAACCCTCCATCCCCAGCCCCCTTACCACGCCCAGCCCCCCAGAGCGCTGCGCACTGAGGCTGCTGGGGGGGCAACAGTGGGGGAGGGGGAAAGGAGCTAGCCTCCCCAGCTGGGAGCTCAGTGGGTCAGACAGAATTAACCCACGGGCCGGATGTGTTCCGCAGGCTGTACTTTGCCCACCCCGGTCTAGAAGATTGTGCTTTCTAGAACCCATAAGTCCCGATTCTCACTAGTGTTACACTAGTGTAATTTCATTGCCATCTTCCAAGGTATGCTGGCATACAACTGATAAATGCACTGGCGTACCAGAAGTGTTTTAAAAGATTGTAATTTATAGGCTCCAGATTCGCTCATCTGTACCCAATAGCAAATTCATGAGTGGGCTTTATGCTATTTGATTGTTCATATTTATTATTATTCATAATAAACTTTATTGTGTTTTTTCCTTTTGTTCTGTGTTTTGATGCAGCCTTTTGATGATTTTGAGATTGGTTTTTCTGCTGCTGTAAGAGACAACAGCAACTATGGACTGAAGTACGAGTATCATTTCCCTTCAACAAGCAGACAAGCTCTTGTACTTGAAGTATGTCTGTCTTTTTTTTCTTTTTTGTATTTTTTCACAGTAAAAGTTAACAAATACATTGGAAATTTAATTCCTCAAAGTTTTTTTTAATATGGTGAAAACTTTTTTAATTAAACAAGAAGGTTTTTGATAGTTTGTTTCTTGTATCATTTTCATTTAAGCAATTTATTGGCTGGATTTTTTTCTCCAGAGGTGCTGAGGGACATAGCACCATGAAGAAATCAGTGGATGTTAGAAATGTCTTGCACTTTGAAACTCAAACTATGTGTGGATGTCTCACTAAACTAAAAAGAGGTTTAGTATTAAACCATAATCTTGTAAGTTTCTAATATCAAGTAATCCATAGAAGCTCGACATAACATGCAAACTAAAGTCTTGTCAATACTGATCATGTAATTCACTGTGTTTTATCAAAATCACTAATGATGAGGATATATGCTTGTGCTCCATATTGCACTAGAATCTATATTGTTTCTAAACATGTAAATATCTCCTTCCACTGGCTAGAGAATGTATAAATTGATACCATAATCAAATAAAAGATGGAACATTTAAAGCAGTTTCTTTTTTAATCTTTCGTGTTGACTGACAAACTCCAGGGACCATTATTTGTAGTGTCACGTGTGAATGGAAGAGTTTTGATTGGTAGCTGTGTATGCCTTTCCTACTAAGGGTCCGATTCTGTAAGGTGCCCTCATCTTCTATTGAAATTAATGGAAATTGACGAATGCTGAACATTTTGCAGGATTGGGTCCTAAAAATCTCACTTCCAAACAAAACGTACCCAGTTTGCAGTTGTGATATGAAGCGCTCTCTCAGAATTGAGTGGAGCTGCACAGGGATTCACTTTACCTCTTTACAATAACACTCCCCCACCAACATCTGGATCTTTCCAGCAATCAATTTGTACTTGGCTTCTGGCTGAGTGGAAGGGCTGCAGCTCTCCCCATAGCTTCAAGGGATGACTGACCAGCCTTGCCCTAGCTCTTCCTAGCGCAACTTTGCTACTTGCTTCTTGAACATTTGAGGAGGTGCCAGTAACCCTGTGCCTCCCTCTTCCCCACACGCAGTAGGGGTTCCTGGGACGGGGAAGGAAGGCAGAACTCCTGTTCCTCAGAAAGATTGTCTGAGAAGACTTTATAATTTGGACCAGTGTATTTTTTTGTTTAAGGTGGTTAGAACAGCAGTTCTCAAACTGTGGATCACAACCCCATTTCAGGCAACCACTTGGGAAGGGCAAGGGAGGATGGGGAGGGGGGAGGGGGGAGGGCAGACATAAGAAACACTAAATACCAAATAAAAGCCACCTTATCCCTCCCCTGGGATCAAAAGAGGTGGGAGGAAGACCCCCAGATGCATGACCCTTCAAAATGGAACATGACCATAAGTTGTGGGACAGGGGCATACATTGCAGGTATATTTGGGCCTGATAGGGAGGAGGAGGTGGGAATGAGACACAGGCAAGGCTCTGTAGTGTTAGAGCTGGGAAGGGGGGTAAATGCTTTGCAGCATCAGGGCTGGGAATGGAACACCGGGAAACAGACGCTGACGGCTTGTAGAGCTATGGATATCTTTGCTTACAACTAAACCCAATAACCGTCACATTGCCTGCAGTTCTGCCTTCTGGTCTTCAGCTTTCAGGAACCACGGGAGGAGGTGAAGGGAAAGCCCTCCAACATTCAAGTTACAGGCCTGGTGCTGAAGCCCTTGGTCTTCCGCTTTGGACCGTGGGTGAGCTCAGGCTTTGTCTTCCCTGATGGGGTCATGTCGTAGTGTTTGTTGTCAGAAGGGGGTTGCAGTGCAATGACGTTTGAGAATACCTGGGTTAGGACATTGGATGAAAAGGGTTTAGGCGTTGCTTGTTTCCACACAGTACTCGGAGCTGAGACTCCTGTCCTGCAATTGGGACCCTAAGCCAGGTCAGCCATTGCTCAAGAAAAACACCACACATGCCAGTCACCTCAGCCTCCACCCTATTGTAGCTACTAGGTCTCTAAGGTCTTTGTTTTCAAATCCCACTGCTGCCTACTTTGGGGTAAGGACTTGAAGTTGGGTCTCCCAAATCCTAGGGGACTGCCCTGACCACCAGGATACAGTGAAAATGTATTGATACAGACTGGAACAGCCACATCCCAGGAGAATGCCTTGCTCACTGGTTCTTATTTTTTACTTACACTTACACACACCCACACCCACCGCCCACCATCCCATCTTGAAGTAAATTCCCAGTTAGGTTGCTCATGGGTATGTTTTGGGAAGATGCACTGAATATATAGGCAAGGAAGGTGTAGTTTGCGAATCCCCCTAGAGTTCAGGTGTTATCTGGCCTTAATCTTGCACCTGGCCAGCAATGGGCACCTACGGGACTTTGCCAGCAGAAATTTTGGGCCCTAGGAAATTAGGGCACCTCCAGGATTAGGCAGCAGCTTTTGGGGAGATGTAGTTAAAGAGAGGAGGCTCAGCGAGTCAATCAGCAAGATTTGGCTCTTGTACAGTTTTATAAAATTAGCTCTTGGAATAGCAAGAGGAGCTAGCCTCCCCTCCAAAAAGGTCCTTGTTTTTTCATTTTATTTACATGCTATGTTTAGCAGGGCTTCCTGTATATGCAGAGGAAACAGTGTAGCAGAGTAATCACTCAGATCAAACCCTCTTGAAAAGACCACCAGCAAAGAAATAAAACCAACCCCTTTACGTTCTCTGTCCTTGTTAACGAGATCACTGCAGCCTGGACCTTACTGAAATTAGCCAGGGCTCAACTGTAGCTGTTGAAAGGACAATGAGCGCACGTTGGGCTTGTCTAAATGGCTTTCAGCCCTGGGTGATGCACCCATTAGTGATGCTTGTCAGGCCCAGGGAAATCTCCTCTTGGTAGCAAGTGTCATGAGGCAGGCACCTGCAATACTCACCAGTGTCATGTCACAGCACAACTCGTGCACCTGCCTCAGGGTTCCCAGAAATAGTCCAAACAACCCTGAGTAGGAATAGCTCTGGCAGGGTTAGTTTATTACAAAGGAAAAGCTCCATCATCTGTCCCCACACTCAACTCCAGGTGTCACTCTCGCAGGTCTCATTACGTCTCCTCTCAGCTTTCAGCCCCCTCTGGCTTCCACTTTCTCAGAGTCAGCAGGCATCTCCCTTGGGTGCTCTCAGACTGCAGCCCTCTCAGGCCATGGTCTTCTGGTTCAGCAAGCCCAGCAGGCATCGCCCTCTGCTGCTTCCTGCCCATTCCTTCCTCCTTCCAGGAAGGGGCCATATAGCTTTCTGCAGGTTTTCACAGGGCCACTCTCTGCTGTACCTTCTTCAGACAGCCCTCACCTGCCCCTGCCTCTCTCTAGAGCCCAGGTGCTCTCTTAAGCCTAACTGGAGATCAACTGACCAGACACGTGCACTGGCTTCTGCCCTCCTCAAGGGATGTTGCTGTCACAAGGTGACACTAATACTTCAGAGGCCAGCAGCCATCAAATCTCTCCCACCACCTCTTCAAAACGGATAAGCAGTGGGGAAATGAGCTCATTGGGAAACAGCAACGTCCTTCCCTCACCCATCTTGGCAAGGTGAGGAGTCAAGGATGATATGCAGCAGGTTGGCTGTTCCTTCAAGTTGCCTCATGATGGGCTGGGAAGTCAAGGAATGTGGTCAAAAGAAGAGCATGAATATCTGCCAGCTCCCTTTGGTATTCAGTCACGCAATGTATTTAAGTAGTTTGGCATGTTAGCGAACAAAACATTGTAAATGAGCGTTCAACCCAAATTTTGAAAACTTCAGAGATTCAAACGGCTTTTTGTTTTTGCGTATAAAGTACCAATTACTGTAGAGTTCTGCCTGTTTCTTCGCATTTGGGAAGTGCTTCATGCAGCAGAAAAGGTTTCAGAATTTGTATGAAAAGCTTTCAAAGACATTGGCGACTAGGAGCACCAATGTGATCAAAATCCAACCGCCATGAAATACTAATGGAGACAGGAAAATGGAGAGGGACTCAGCACTCCAAGAGGTATAGTGTGTGTACAAACCTACCTGTATTATAAATAAATGAGCTCCAACAGAAAGTAATGAATGTTTTATTTCAAGTAAATGTATCTTCCAATTACAAGATTATTTAACAAGTTACCCTAGTCTACAATACATTGTAATCTAGTTAGAGCTATTGCAGTGACATTTTTAAAGCATTATGTTTCTGCATGCTAGTAATGAACATGTCTTGCTAAAAAATTTCAAAATCCCATTATCATCTAATCTGACTTTCTGTATAGCTCAGGCCATAACATGTTTGAATTATGTGAAGTTTACAGCTATACTAAGCATGGTGGTTGTACTATACTGTAGGTGCAGTGATTTTTAGTAACCACTGAGTGATTAGATGTTGAATATTTTCTTCACCTGTGCAATGAACTTGTCATCCTCTTGTGGTTTCCTTTGGCTACCAGGCTGCAAGAATTTCTTAATTGTGGGGATGTTGCTTATTCTTTCCTTAAAAGCCTAAAAGGAGAAGCAGGAAAAAGCCTTTGAGCGTAAGGAAATGACATTCAACTTCACAGATTAAAATGCACAATGTATTTTACAAAAAATTTGCATGAGCAAAAAAACACACAAAACAAAATAACTGGTAGCTATTTGTGGCCAGGTTTCCAGAAAAGGTCAGTACTAGAGTTGGCCAGAGGACGACAGTTCCTTTTTGTGGCAACTTTCAAGGTTTCAAAATTTATTTTGTTCCAGATTGTAACTTTTCAAAGGTGTTCATGCAAATGAAATTGTGTTAATGTCTGTTTTCAGTTTAGGGAGCAACAGCACGGTGATTTGGGCACCCGCCTAGAAGACCCACGTTCAAGTCCTTGCTCTGCTATGAGTTGGTAAGGACTTGAACCTGGGTCTTCCACATCCCAGGCCAGTGCATGAGAGTATCTTCATCAAAATTGAAACATCTCTGTTAAGCATTTTGGCTTCAATGCAAGGGGTTTTTTTGGCTGAAAATGTTCTGAGCAGCTCTACTCTTTCCACAACATCTCCCACTGAGAATAATGAGAGCTCAAGGGCTGCAGTGGCTCCAAGGGCTTAAATATCAATACTTTACATTGGGCAACAGAGTCTGAAGGCAAGTGAAATCAGGTTCCTTGGTGAGAGCAGGCGATTCAGTTACCTGTAACTGTGGGAATGGGGAGAGTATATCAGACTTGCACTCTTCTGCCATTAAAATGGCCTCAAGCAGATGGACATCCGCCCAGCTAAATTGGTTACCAACAAGAAACTGCTGGCCATGGTCTTTCAAGACCTATGGAACATGAGAAAACAGAGAGGTCTTAGGGGTACAAATGGGAAATAGCTTACTTACTTGGTTAGATGTGTATTTGTCAGGACTAGTCCAAGCAAGAGGTCTGAGGTGATAAGTACAGGATTGTGGGCAATCACAATGCAAAGACATTTAATTCAAATTGGGTCCACGATTCAGTGTATAATCTTCTCCTAGACCAGGATAACTGCAGGACTGCAGTCCCCAAGAAGGAGATTCATGGCAATGGTGCAAACAGAGGGGGATTATTTGTAGAAGTGGTTAAGAAATAGTTGGTGTCCCCGCCTTAATTAAAAAGGGAGGCCTTCTGATTACCCACAATGTTTAATCTATCACCACAGGAATCTCTGCATGGAGCAGATTGTATTGCACACCCCACAAAATTCTACCTGTAGAGGGGGCCCCCCATGACCGCAATATAATACTTCTGCAGATTGCTAATAGCAGGTAGTTTAGGAGAAACCTGACCCATCTTCAAATGGCTTGGGTTAATAGTTATTGTGAGTTCTGGAGTTCCACCTTACTTCTCTCCCTCTTTTGCTTTGTAGGCAAAGCAAACAGTGAAATATCCAAAGGAACATGCTGCTGCCTAAGGAAGCTCCAGCGGGGTAATTAGTCCTTGAGGAGCAGAATCTTGACAGAAAGCAGCAGCTGGTACAGTCTGGGCCTGGTGTAGAAACTGGGTGAAGCAGCAACCTTCTGTGGGCCCTTGCACCCATCAGTTCAGGGCTGTTTAGGAAGCAGAGGAGCAGCAACAGCAGCACCACTAGCAGACTGGAGATCAAGTGCACATTTGTATGCTGACTAAGCAAACTCCTGGACTGTGGGGCCAGAGCAGGGGTCTCAAACTCAAATGACCACGAGGGCTGCATGAGGACTAGTGCACTGGCCCAAGGGCCGTATCACTGACACACCCCGCCCCGCTGCCCCCAGCCTTGCCCGCACTCTACCCCTTCCATGAGGTCCCGCCCCTGTCCCGCCTCCTCCTCTGAGCACGCAGCTCCCTGCTCCCTCCTGGAAAGCACTAGGCACCACCAACAGCTGTTTGGCAAACAAAGCAAGAGCAATATAGGAAGTCCAGAGCTGGAAACACAAGCAAACAAATCTAATTTAACAAGAAATTACTGGCCTCAGATGATTCAAGCTTTTTTCAAATGTGATATGCTGATAAATCTGACAGAAATTTCAGCCCATCTCAGCCTAATATCAATTATAATTTTATACAGTCTCCCTCTCCCAAACAGATCCTCATAACCCTGTTCTCCATCCTCCCTTACCCCCGTAATCCAGCTCCCTGTGCCACATCCTCAAATCTCCATCCACTCACCCCTATTACCCAGCTCCCTGTTCCCCAAATCTCCCCCCACTCATGCTTGTAGCCAGCTCCCTGTGTTCCATCCCCAAATCTCCCTCCCTCACCCTCATAACCCTGCTCCCCGTCCCCAAATCTCCACCCACTCACCCCTGTAACTCAGCTCCCTGTACCCCATCCCTAAATCTCACCCCACTCACCTCCCATAACCCTGTTCTCCATCTCCAAATGTCCCCACACTCATCCTTGTGACCCAGCGCCCTGTCCCCAAATCTCCCCCCAAGCCCTGCTCTCTGTTCCTCAAATCTCCCCCATGTCCCAGCTTCAATACCCTCCCAGCCATAAGATGCCCCTTCCTGTCCCCCCGTGTCCTCTAGCTGTCCTTTCAGCCTTCCCGGACTCTCCTCCCCGCCACCCCTTGCCTGAGCCTGGCACTCTCCGCAGGGGATACCGGTAGTGGGGCATGGCGGGCAGGGGGCGGCGCAGCAAGCCCAGGCAGCTGCAGCCGATCCGAGAGCCATGGATTGGCACTCACCTCTGGCTGCTTGCAGGGCAGCGACGCTCACCCGGGGGTGTGGAGGCTTCTCTGCTGCCTGGCTGGGTTGCTGCCAAGCCCCAGCTTCCAGTTGCTGCTGCTGCGGCTTCAATGAATGAGCTGGGGCGGCGCTTCCCAGGAGCCCTCTGCAGCAGCAGCCAGGAGCGCTAAGCCAGGCTCCCCGCCGCCCTCCCGCCTCCCTCTGCGGGAGGCTTACCGATCCTGGCTGCTGCTACAGAGGGTTCCTGCGAAGAGCCGCCCCAGCTCATTCACTGAAGCCGCAGCAGCAGTGCCTGGTAGCTGGGGATTGGCAGCAGCCCAGCCAGGCAGCAGAGAAGCCTCCGCTTCTGGCCCCTCCCCACCTGGAAACTGCTATGGTGGGCGGGGGAGGGGGGGCGCCAGGGAGCTTTGCGGGCTGCATGTGGCCCTTGGGCCGCATGTTTGAGACCCCTGGGCTAGAGTCCATCAGAACCAACCCTCTTGCAGAGTCAGGTCTAAAAGTATTTGTAAAGAGCCTATCACTGTGCTAGCCAACTTCTGGATGCCAATGTGAACAACTGAGTATTAGTAGTCACTCTACACTATACAAATGAGCAAACATCTCTGTGAGAGCATCTGTCTTGAATAATTAACAGGTCCCTATCCTAACAAATACAAGACCAAGTACAATGTCAACACATCTAATGTTTTTGGCTCTCTTAAATCACCCTAGAAGAAACAAAGATACAAAATCTTTAAAAGTCCATAATACAACTGGAACATGTAACCGTTTAACCTTGCAGAATCGATCCTATGGGGGCATCAACGCAGACTTGTAGAAACTTTGATTGAACTAGTTACTAGTTGAAGTTACTCTGGATAAACTTAAAAGTAGCCAGTGAAAGATTAAAACAACAATGCATCACTAGGTGAAGATCAAATTAGAACAGAACTACTTATAGCATGCGGAAAGGTCAACATGAAAATCCTGCTATGCCTCTTACATTTGATCTGGGAGAAGGAATACATCCCCAGAAGAATGGAAGAGGAGGATTATAATCAAACTCGCCAAAAATAGAGATTTGATTGATGGTAATAACTGGCACAGGATTGGGTGCTTTCAGTCCCAGAAAAAGTATTCAATGTAATCACCCAAACAGAGCAGCCATACATAGCAAACATAAAGAACAAGCTGGTTTTCACTTAAATCAATTTTGTGTTGATTGAATCTTCATCCTGAGAAATACTGTAGAGCAAAGCAATGAATGGCAACTGCCAGTGATCCTGATTTTGTATATTTCCAAAAAACATTTGATAGCGTCAATCTAGAGAACCACCACAGTAAACAGTATGAATCTATGGAGTCTCCAGCAAAATTATCCAAAGTATTAAAAACTTGCATCAAAACACTCAGTGTGAAGCAAAGATAAACCAGGAGCTAACAGACTGGTTTAATGTTAACACTGGTGTCACAAAGTAATATCTTGTCCCTCATCTTGTTTTGAGTTGCTATTGAATTTAAGTGACAGATTGGCAGTATGGAAAAGAGCACTGCATTGATAAATGGCAAGCTTGGAGATTTAGTCTTTGCAGATGACATCTGTCTTCTAAATAAGACAGCTGAAGATAGACAGCCAAAGACAGATGGTCTTGCAAGTTCTGCCAAGCAAACAGGTCTTATCACTAAATCAAAAATGGAAGTTATGAAAATTAATTTACCTACCATGATTTTCTGAACTTAGCAGGTGAAGCCTTGAAAACAGTTAAGTTTACTAATCTAGGTAGCACCACTCCTAGTACTGGTGACTGTGTTTGAAATAGAATCCAGAACAGGTTAAACAAGTGCTGTATTTCAAAATCTCAAGTCCTATGTGGTTAACAAAACAAACTTAAGATCTTTAAAAGCAACATCCTAAGCATCTTCCTATATGGAGAAGAGTCCATCCAATGCAAACTGAATATCTTTCAGTGCAGATGTATGTGTAACATATTCAAAATAAAATGGACTAAGAATAAGTAATGAAGAGATCCTAGAATGGGCACAACTAGCTACAACAATACAAGCAGTAAGGAAGAAGAGCTCGACTTCTTTGGGAAATCTTGCCCAATCCACCTGCCTGAAGAGATTTCCTCCTGTGCAAGGGAAATTTCAGCAAACACAGTCGTACAAACTGTTCTTCTTTATGATCTGTCATGTCTGAACGGTTGCCTCACTTATCACTTACCTTTTCGTAGACTGGGAAGTATCTGGTTGTGGCCCTCTCGATGATTAAGGCAAAATTCTTCTCCTTTGCCTCAGGCGGTTGGAAAGGGAGAAATATGATCATTTCCATCAGATCTGTTGTTCCTTCCACGTACATATCAATCCTGAAACAAATGGTTTTTATTTTCCATTTAGAGGAGTCAATTTATTTCTGAACTCTTGACGTTTGCCCAGTCAGCTTGTTGTTTTTTTGTAGTGCAATGGCAGGAGTACTCAGGAGGCTAATTCAGTCATTGCACTACAACAAAATTGATTTGACCTCTTGATCTTTTCTGTGCTATTAGTAATACTTTAGACTAGGGGTTCTCAGTCTTTGTTCATATGATATCCATGCTATGAAAGAGAGATTGCCCCTGTGGCAAGAACAGCAATAGTTTATATGAAGAGTAATATGAGGAATATATCTACGTATTTTAGTCGTGCTATTCAAAAGCAGTTTACATTTTGAATTTTTTTTAAAAAAAAAAACAGGAAAAATTTCCTTCCTGTTTTTCAACCAGCTACACTGCTGGAAAAAAACAACTTTTTGAATTTTGACAATAAATGGGAATTTTGGAAGAGGTTTTCACCCTTTAGTTTTGCTCTTGCAACCAGCTCCAATTTTTAGCAGATTATTTTTTTATTAGCAGGGACAAAGAGGCACCAGAACTATATAATGAGCAAGAGTTCTACAGAAGATTTTAAGAACCAGCACCTTAGGTTTTGACAACAATAATGCAGAAAAGGTAGCAAATGGTGGAACCTAGATTTACATGATCAATCCTATTCTAGTAAACAGTAGAATATATCCTTCAGAATCGTTAATTTGTTGGTAATGATGCTGAAAGAGTCAGAGCCGAAACTGAGTTCTCAGGGCATGGGATGGTGGGGGGAAGGTTTTCCTAGTAAAATGAGCACATTTATTTGGATATAATTGATACCAAAAACATTGAACCCCATAAAAGGATTCCTACTGTGTTACTTTTCAGGAGAAAGCACACTTACTATGTTCTCTCAACACTGATGTTTTTGTTGTGACTTCATTAGGAGTGGTAAACAAGGAAAATTTCATTGCTCAATGATAAGCTATAGCACAGCAGTTCTCAAGCTGTGGGTCAGGATCCCAAAGTGGGTCATGACCCCATTTTAATGGGGATACTAGGGCTGGCTAAAACTTGCTGAGGGTGAAGCCTGAGTCTGGGCCCCACCACCTGGGGCCGAAGCCAAAGCCCCAGGGCTTCAGCCCTGGACGGTGGGGCTCAGCTTACAACTCCCAGCCTGGGGCTGAAGCCCTTGGACTTTGGCCCTCCTCCCAGGGCGATGGGGCTCAGGCTTCGGTCCCCGTTCTTGGGGTTGTGTAGTAATTTTTGTTGTCAGAAGTGGGCCGCAGTGCAATGGAGTTTGAGAACCCCTGCTAACTAGAATTCTTGTGTACAATGAAGTCCTCATCTAAGCAACAGAGTATCAGAAAATTGGCTTTAGGAGATTGTTGTTTGTCCAAATGCTCTATACAATCTATGGTAATTTGTAAAGTGAACAGAAGTTTTCAGCTGTAACTGGCTGTTTTTAAATTGGGCCAACAGGCACAAACATACCCCAGGCTGCCTCCAAAGATTAAGTTCTCTGAATTGCTATAATTAAATAGGAAAGAAATCAAAGTAAGCACCAAGGCATATGAGGCCTTTATTATTATCGCATTAACGATTGGTAGTTGCGTCAGGAACTTAACATGCTTCTGGTCTCTATGTAACTGAAGAAACTCTGTGGAGGGCCTTAACAGCATCATCAATTTGTTCACTAAGAGTCATAGGGAACAAATATTTAATAGTGGGCTCTTCAATCTAGCAGAGAAAGGTATAACATGATCCAGTGGCTGGAAGTTGAAACTAGACAAATTCTTACTGGAAATAAGGTGTAGATATTTTAACAGTGAGAATAAGTAACTATTGGAACATTTTACCAAGGTCATGGTGGATTCTCCCTCACTGGCACTTTTTAAATCAAGATTGAATTTTTTTCTAAAGGATGTGCTCTAGGAATTATTTGGGGAGGTTCTCTAGCCTGTGATATACAGGAGGTCAGAAAAGATCACAATAGTCTCTTCTGGCCTTGAAACGTCTGAATCTACCAGGTAGATAATGACCACGAATCAAAACTCTGGGTTTGAGACATCAATGGTATTTTGATAGGTTTATAATTGTAATACACATGCAGGGGAGAAGGGAGTTAAATTTCAAAGCAGTATCCTTCTCTATCCATTTCAGGTACATGTTCAAATAAAGATAGTGTATATTAATAAGGGTAGTGCTGTTACTGTACTGTGCTCTCTCTCTCAGGTCCTTCCCATAGAGGTTGTGCTTCCCTGCTATGTAGCTGAGAATGGCTCTGGTCTGCACCAGCTTCATCCCGTCAATTTCCACCATAGGCACTTGTTGAAACAGCAGGGATCCATCTTTGGAAAGGAAAAGAAGTTAAGTCACTAAGTCCTCACAAACTGTTGTATCATTACATGGATCTGATAGAAAATGCCTTATAATTTACACAGACATTTCCAGTCATACTGGAAAGATCCTAAGCTTCTATTGGCAGAGTGAAGGAATATGCAGTACACCTCTCACACAAGGCCACATGCATTAGACAAGTTGTCTCATGAACAAAACTCCCCTTCCATTGACAGTCCAGATTAAGTCAAACAGAAGAAAGCTGTTCTTAAAACATGACTGTCCAGACCATGGCTCTCAACCTATTTACCAACGTGGGTCGCCTCTGCAGCTCTCTGTGTGTTATGTGGGCCACATCCACACTATATATATATACTACCTGTACATGTATAAAAGAATAAGATTTAGTATTTGTTAAGTGCCAACCCAGGGACTGCGCCAATGCACCCAGCCCCCACCTACGGACTACCCCCCACTGCACCTGCCCCAACCCCCCCAAGGACTACCCCCCCACTATTTGCCCCCCCCCATCTAGGGACTGTGCCCCAGTATCTAGCCCCCATCCAGAGACTGTGCCCCAGCTACCTAGATTCTGTCCGCCATGCACCCCCCTCCCTGAAGTCCTAGCCCCCTGCACACCCTCCCCACACTTCTGCCCCCTGCACCTCCCTCCCTGTGGTCCTAGCCCCCTGCATCCCCCTCTCCGTACCTGCTGATCTACCATCTCACCTACATGTAGCTCAGCTTGGTGGCCCGCCCTGCCCCCACAGTTCTAGTGCCAGGGAGCTTGCTCCAGACAGGGTCTCTGGACTCACAATCCTGTTAGGGTGGGAAGGGGGAGCTGACCCCTGGGCCTGGTTTCACACCATTGCATTTTTGCACACACACACCCCGGGGTGGGTGATCCTCCTGCCCCACCATAGTTATGGCACTGAGAATGTCACGTGGGCCACAGCTGTATACTGATTGGGCTGGAAGTGGCCCATAGGGGTTGAGAACCACTGGTCTAGACACAACTTGCACCAATTTAAAAACCATATATTTAAGTTAAATCAGTGCAAGTTTGTGTCCAGACTGGGCCATAGACTCACCCTTGCGTAACTTTTCCAAGTCTTCCTTTGTTTCCACAAACTCTTCTTCAAACTGGAAAACAGAAATAAAGGGGATTGTTATGCTTCATGGATCATGAAGGAACAACGAGTGGATATCTGCCTTTGGGTATTTTATTTAAAAAAATCAGCTGATGCCACGTGGAAAATGTTGAGAAACTACAAGATGCAATTCTGCCTGTATGTTTCTTGCCTTATTTTAAAAAATAAAAATAAAAGATATTTGAATGAGAATAGGATCTTTGTTGCTACATAACTTCTTCTCTAGCAGCTTATCTCCCACAGTAACATACTTCACTGAAAGTCATAAACAAGATTTTTCACTTCAATTATTGAGAAAGCCAAAGGGGAAAATGAATTTCTAAGAAATGACGACAATGCTTTCAAGCAAAAATTCAGCACAGAAACTAAGCCATATCAGGCCACACTTTTGCTTGATGTGAATCAGGGTAGCTTGGTTGACTTTGGGAGAGCTGTGCTAATTTATACAAGTTTGAGGATCTGGGCAAAAAGTATACAAAATTATCTCTAAACAAAATGTTTTTCAAAGTTATTCATGTGGTGTGACGGGGTGTTTAATGTAAGAGTAAATGAGAGACAATTGCAAATATCAAACATTCAAAAGAAGCTGGAGAGATTCCTGACTTTGAACTGCAGCAACAATCCAAAATCTCTTCAGTTTATTTTTTCTGAACAAGACAACAACCAATGATAGTTTCTCCTTGGAAACAGAAACCCCTGTTATTGCAAAGTATGAAATAATTACATTCTACAGGACACGAAATGCCAATTTCATGAATATTCTTACCGAATACTATTAGGACCGTGTAAGTAATATACAGGATAAGTGACATGCAGAATTTACATCCAGCTTCTTGTGACTCTTGTACATGCTGGTGTAATCACGTGTGTTAGGAGATAGCACTACTAACTAGTCATTAGTCATCATTTCAAAATAGAACAGTCATTTCAACCATTGATTAATTTGATCACTTTATAAGAAGTACAAACCTCAACCCCAGCTGTTGCTAACAGCCATCGGATAGATTCCATTCTACCTCTTCCATTAGCATAGTGCAGTTTGGGTTTTCCAGCCATGTTTTCAGATTTCTTGTTGCCTGACAAATACAGCAAAGGAAAATGATTTAAAAAGGAAGTATTTCATTTCAAATGGGGGAGGATTTGAATTTTACCTGCCAGTATAGTAAACATTGCTCAGTGTTTTGTGATGGAAATATACCTGAGGAATCGAGAGGTAAGCATGACCCAAATATCTGGGCTTACTTCATAAAAATCCTCTATGGGCTCAGAGGAGAAAGACTACCTTTTGTCCGTTTACTGATTGGGAGAGTGAACTGTTTTATAGGGAATCGTGGAGCTAATGTTGAACTGGCATCGTCTTATTGACCTGCTTTTTTTAAATTATGATTTATTAGGAATAAGACAGCAGTGACAGTTTTTTTATGCCACTGTGACATTCGGGGATGCAGCCAATAAGTGGTTATATCACCGCCTGCCCTATAACCCTGGGTGCCTTAAATGCTCTATTGGTGTGGTTTACAGCCCAGACACCAACAGATAGCAGACAAGCAGGTTCTGGTTCAGCACCCTGACCCCAGCAGCGTGCCTTCCACACATCAGCCCCACACGTTAAGTGATACTAAGTAGAAGAAATAAGGGTTAAGAGAGGATTACAAACAAACAAACAATTTCAGCCAGTTACAATTTTTGCCTAAGCAGGTTTCTCCCTATAATCAATTTCCTGAGACTTCAACACTCTTGAACCATCTTTTATGCATGGGAGAATTCTGCGCCACTGTGTGCCTGCAGAATTAATGTCCTCTGCAGATTTCTTTGCTTCCCTGGATAAAAAATGATTTTCTGATGGGAAAGCAAAGGGAAGCCACAAGATCAGACACATGCCCCTCCACAGCAGCACAGACACATCCTTTGGGTGCTCAGAGCAGCCAGCAGAGAGGTAAATCACTGTGAGGGGAAGGGATGCTCACTTGGAGGCTGGGTCACACCCATCTAGGGCTGAGTCAGATCCATCCCCTGGCCCACCCAATCCCATGCATTTGGAGCCTCACTCCCCTCCTCCACACCCAGAACACTCCCACCAAGCCCCCTGCACCCAAACCCTCACCCTGCTGAACCCCACCTGCACGTGGTCTTCCTGCTGAGCCCCAACCGCCCCGCATCCGGCAAGCCCCAAGCCCCCTCCACACCCAGACTCCCCTGCTGAGCCCCATTCCCCCAATATGCAGACCCCCCACAATGAGTCCCAACCACCTTCACCAGTATCCCCTGCAGAGATGAGGAACCCCCCCCCCAATGAGCCTCTATGCCCCCAGACCTCCCACTGAGCCGTTCACACCCAGAATGCCCCACATAAAACCCTCTCAACCCACACCTGGATCCCACCACACTTGAATCTTGCCAGGCTGAGCCTGCCTGCCCACACCTGGTGTTGAGGCCCCCCGAGGTGTTTCTGGGACAGGCACAGCCCTTGCCCTGTTAGGGCAAGGTTGGGTGCAGCCTCACCACCAAGTCTGTGTCCCAGGGAGGGAAGGCGGGCTGCAGGGTAATCTTTTACCTCTCTGCAGCTGATAGCCTGTGCTCCCCACTGCCATGCTAGAGCCTCCAGATTTATTTATTGAAAAATGAAATTTGCAGAATTTTAAAATATTGTGTGCTGAATTTTTATTTTTGGAGGGCAGATTTTTTTATTTTCTGGTGCAGAATTGCCCCAGGAGTAGCAAATCTGACAAGAATTGCCAGCATGGTAGTGACCCAGAAATGGTCCTCTATGTTACAGCCACCTACTAGTGGAAAATTCTCTAGATTGAAGGAGAACTGTAGATCTTAAGTATCTGAGAGATTATTTAAATACATTGAAAAAAATAATTTTCAACTCGGCCTTCAGGGCTCACTTTGGCTTTAATAGCCTGAGCAGATCCGTAGGATGTACTTGGATAAACTACTTAGTCCTTCAGGCTCCAGTCAAAGGCCAATCAATCCCCGTATAGGATCTAGGCTATTCAGTCTCAGCCACCCAACCTTTAAGCCAGTACCTAATCCAGCGTTTGGCTTTGGGACTGGACTGTGGCCCTCCTGGTCTTGCTCTGTAACTCTGCATCTTTTTCACCAATCTGTTCTACATCTACAGCTAAAGCAAAGGCAGCTGCATGCATGGTCCCCACCATTTCTATAAACACCAATTCACAGAATACTTAGAACACTTACGCAGGGATGGCCTCACTCACACCCTGTGCTTCCCATTTGTCTCGCTTCCCATCTGATATCTCAGATAGCAGCAAGGGTCAGCACTGAGCCTGCAATGCATCCAGTAGTTTCCAGTTTTGCTAACAGTGCTCATCTCACAGCAACCTTTGCATTCTGCTGAGTCACCTCTCCAAGGACACAAAGGAAAAGATCTGGAACGCTTGAAGATGACCAGCCTCAAGGCTGAAGGCAAACTCAACAGGTTGCACACAATGTAAACGAACTACTCTGTTGTTAGAGATAAAGTTTAATTATTTATGGAACTGGTTTTGCAACAATTTTTCAATCTCATATCAGGGCCCAAAGGTTAACTCTGCAGCAGAGAATCAGGAGAACATCAATGAAATGGAGGCCATGAACAAAAGAGTGCATGTCAGTTGGGTGGTGGGATCTTTTGCATGGCTGGCTGTCCCTGCCCAAGTCTCCCCATTGGATGTTTTCCTCAACAATTCCAAAATTAATGACTACTGCAATCACTAGAAGATTTGCCCCTGAGTAAAGACAACAGCATTTTGCTCTCTCTTCCAGCCTCTATTTTGCATTTCATTCTGTTTTCTATCTTTTCCTCTGCTGATACCCTTTTTTCCTGTTTCCTAACAGTCTGCCTGAAACCACCTCCCCCCAATTGCTTCTTCCCTACCCCTTTCCCAAGGCCCTTGATCCTCTTGTTCTCATCCACACCCTGTTCCCATGCACCCAAGGCTTCATTGAGCAGCAAACTGAAACTACCAGAGAGCAAACTGTACTTTATACATTGAGCTCTGCCCCTCCTTGCCTCCATCTGTTCAAATTTGAACTACAAAATGCAATTAAGAGATAGAAGATTTCCAGTTTGTTAATTTCATCCCCCCTTTCCCAGGAGTAGTGAAGGGGAAGTCAAATTAACACTTAGACCCAAAAGCATGTTAATATCAGGTGGCTGCTCAGCTCAGAACAGCTGGGGAGTGAAACAGAGCAGTTGGAAAGAAATTTGAGCTGAAAAAGAAGGGCCTGTACTGACACAAGCAGTACTTGCCCAATCCAGTTTCCTGCACAGGGAAATCAACCTGGAGATGAGTCTATTTGCATGAGGCTCATGTCAAGGCTGCTTTGGAACACACTTGTATTATGCAAATTGTTCTGAGATTGCCCCCCTCCATATTGGTTTAGGTACGTCCACCCTGAACATCTGATCATGGCTTATCGAAGCAAGGCAGTTAAGTGACTCTGTAGCTACATTTTGTGATGGATACACATTTTTAAAACGTTTATTAATGTAAGAGAAGTTAAACCATTGTTAAGTTCCTTCTGACTTGATAATAAAATACTAGACATAACGTTTATATTTTGAAAATCTCAGACTTCCTCTCCATTCTAGTGAGATGTATTTTCTATGTCTCAGCCAGCATTGCCAGACTCAAGGTCCCAGATCCCAGTCTGATTGTTAAATATAATTCACATATACTTTTTGTTTAACCTGATTTAGGTTCTGATCCTGCAATAAGCTCCTCAGAGGTGGACCCCCATTTATACAAAGGCCACTGCATGGCCTTACTCCAGTCTTTCTAATCAGATACAGTGTTCACAGTAGCTTTTATATTGTAATGCTGTGTTCCTTTAGCAAAGCCTTACGAGGTTCGTTCCAGCAGAGTGATCACATGGCATACATCCCACACGAAGCCAAATATGACTCAGTCTAGAGATGTCTGAACCAGTGAACTGGTCTCTGCTGGGATTTGGACCAGCAGGGTCTGGATCCAGAAACAGCAGCTTGACCACAAAGTGCCCTAATAGGATTAAAGGTAAATTACCCCGAAGGTTTAAAATTTGAATTACAAGTCATGATAAAACCTTAATCTCTCTTCAGATATGACTAAGGGCTTGGTTACACTGGCAATTTATAGCGCTATAAAGCCTCCAGGAGCACTATAACTTACTACCTGTCCAGACTGGCCAGGCACACAGAGCGCTATAAACCCACAGTTATAGCGGTCCTGGTAATCCTTCCTTCCCCGAGGATTAACAGATAATGCGTATCGCCTGCTCCGTATTATAGCAAGTGTGAATGAGCATTAACACTCCCAGCGCTACAAGTGATCTCCGAGCCATTTAAGGCAATTGATGTCTCTTCCCTTTCTTTTGAACTCGGCTGGAGGAATGCAGAAGTATGTTTGCAGAGTTTCTCTCTTAACTCGGCAGATAAGCAATGCAAATGTTTAAGGAGGGAGCCTGTGTGAAAACAAAGTCTGCTAGTCTTCTCTGTGAAAGGACATGTGGTGACAGGCTCTCAGAAGGTCGGAAAAACCACTCACTCTCTCCCTCCGCATACACACAACACGTTCCCCGTCAGCCCCCTTGTTTGAAAAGCATGTTGCACCCAGCTGAATGCTGGGATACCTGTCCTAATGCGCTGCTCCCAATGCCGCCTGAAGTGCCACAAATGTGGCCACGCTATACCGTTGGCGGGTGTCAGTGTGGCGATGCTATAGCGCTATCCCTATAGCTGTATACGAGGACAGCTATAACCAATACCACTATAAACTTGTAAGTGTAACCAAGCCCTAAGAGCTAGAGCCATGCTCCTCCCCAGGCCAAGCTGTACAGCTTCATGCCCCAATCCTGCATGATGCTGAGCCCCATAGAGTCAGTGGGAGTTGACGGTGCTCAGCCCCTTGCAGGAGGCTCTCTGCACTGCTCAGTACCAGCTGCCAAATGAAGAGTCTAGTTTTTCATCTTTATAAATCCAGCCTTTTGTTTTCATGTCCGCCAAAGTGCAGTTCAGCAGTGCATGGGCAATTCTGTCTTTTCATAGAGATTAAAGTTCCTGTTAAGTCAAACACCCAAAGGCAGACAAGTTAAACCTAGTCCACTGCAGACAGTCCCAGACATGTCTGCAGAGAAGAACTATCAATATGGAACAATGTTAAACACCTCAGGCAGTGCTTCAGGTTATGCAAAATAGAAGTAAATAAGGTTACACGCCTGCTTATTTCCTCCTCTGAGTATGTAAGCAAGGGATTGGACAGAGCCTTGGCTACACCCCCTAGTACTTGCTGGCCAGAGTAGTTGAGCCAACAGGATAGTAGATTAGGGCCAGGTCTACAAAAGAACATACGCATCCTGCTTGGCTGCCACCTAACCCTGCAGGAGCCTGAACTCACTAAGCACCTACATTTTGGCTGTAAAAGACCCCAAAGCCCTTAAGTTTCTGCCTCTGGGCATGGCTCACTGATGCCTCGCTCTAAGGTTCCATCTACACAGTATTTGGGAGCCTGGGGAAAAAGCCTCCCAGCCCAGATCAACAGGCTTGTGCTCTAGCTGTGGAGACAGTACAGGTACTTTGAAGCTGTGGCTTGGACTGGAGCTCAGGCTATGAAGCCTGTGGGGAGTCTTCAGAGCCCAAACTGTGACTTCAATGCGCTGTCTACACAGCTATTTTTAGGGCCCGAGCATGAACTGGTCAACCTGAGCTGGGAGGCTCACTCCCACGGGCTCCCAAATGCTGTGTAGACGTAGCCTAAAAGTTCAGATGCTTGTCTCATGCCTAAATCTTATCCTCTAACACAGTGCCACAGTCCATGTCAGGCATGTGAACTGTGAGCACTTTAGTGTGTCCCAACTGAAAAATACCGTGGCATAGTAAATCTTTTGACCGATACAAAACCTGGCCCAGTGGCAACCCTCGAAAAGCACTTGTCTCATCCATGGAGCCCAATGCAGTAGATGTGCTCAGAGTATGCCTAATGCCACACAAAATAGCAGGATCACAAGGAGGATGCAGCCTCTTCTGTAATCTTTAGCCTGGGTACTTCACAAGGATGTGGGGAAACCCTGGTTCAATTCCCCCCTCTACCTGATGAGGAGATGGGATTTGAACAATGGTTCTCCACCTCTCAGGTGAGTGCTCTGACCACTGGACTATGGGATGTTTCCTATTTAAATTGTTTCACTTTAATTAATAACTGATAATTAAATATCAATTGGATCGGAGTGAGAATCACTTTGAACCCCAGTGGTTAGGACAGTCACCTAAGAGGTGGCAGATACATCTTCAGAGCCCTTCTCCTCAATGGGCAGAGGAAAGAACTGAAC
Source organism: Dermatemys mawii (assembly GCA_007922305.1). Classification (NCBI taxonomy): domain Eukaryota; kingdom Metazoa; phylum Chordata; order Testudines; family Dermatemydidae; genus Dermatemys; species Dermatemys mawii. Next base: position 25,585,726 of record ML677333.1, read on the forward strand.
AGGGGTGAGTGTAGGGTGCTGGAAAAAATTGTAATGGTGGGCAGTTAGGGGCGCTCTCTCCTCCGACTCCAGGGAAAGAAAGGGTATTACCGGTCACGATTCTCTTATCAGTTGCTGTTCTGTTATTGCATACTTCGCATACCGGTGCTCTCTGGTTCTCAGTGCCTGCTTGCCTTGTGCAATACTAATGAAGCACCTGCTTGCATTACATAATACTAACAAGACAAAAATAAGGTATTAGTTATTCATGAGGTATCTATGAAATGCAAATGTTCCTGTTATTTCTCTGCCTGTGTTCCCACGTGCGGTGGGCTTCACCCCAAGCATTGCTCCGGTGCGTCGGGCTTTCCCTGTCTCAGTGGCAGCAATGAAGGGAACCCCCGTTGCGGGTGTGTCACTTTTGCCTTCAATAAACTTACCACTTTTATTCAGCAGCTGTGTGTGTGCCTCGTTCCTACGGGACCCCGAGTACCCTGCAACAGGTGAGTATCCTAATTGCTGGGCTAAAGATTAAGGGAGGATGCTGCTTTCTTCTCCCCACCCCAAAACTATTTTGTATGGAGTTAGGCAGGCAACTAACTCTCTCTTGCAAGCAATTACTTAGAAGGCTAACTGCCAGACTCCTAGTTATGGATCGCAAACAGAGATAGGATCCTCTCTCCAGCCCGGATTTAGGCAGCTAACTCTAGGGGAGAGGTTGGGTTTAGGACAAGCCCGTTTCATTAGCAAGCATCTCCAATTGGCTATTTTAGGCTATGTCTACATTTAAAATGCTACCGTGTAGACACTCACTACACCAGTGGGAGAGGTTCTCCCATCACTGTACTTAATCCACCTCCCCAAGAGACGGTAGCAAAATTGACAGAAGAAATCTGTCTACACTGGGTGCTAGGCTGACTTAATTACATCATTCAGTGATGTGGATTTTTCACACCTGTGAGTGACATAGCTGGCGTGACCTAACTTTTCAGTTTAGACCAGCTCTTAAGCAGCTCTCTGCCTAGCATGCTGGCTCTTATGTATCCACTCTCAGCCTCCTGTCTCCATAGCTGCCAACTTCCCCTCTATCCAGGGGGTGGCTGACTTCCCCTCTGTCCAGACCGAGTCCCCACCCCACCCCACCCCACCCCTTCCCCCAAGCCTCTGCCCAACCTCTTCTTGCCCCTGCTCTGCCCCCACCCACAGTCCACCCCTCCTTCAAGCCCCTCCCCTTTCCCACCTCTTTCCGCCCCTTCCTCAAGTGCGCCCCATCCCTGTTCCTCCCCCTCCTGCCCAAAGACGATCTGCACACTGTGAAACAACTGTTTGTGGCGTATGGGAAGCACTGAGAGGGAGGGGGAGGAGTGCTCAGCAGGGCCACCAGCAGGAGAGAAGCGATAAGGAGCTTTGCTGCTGGTGGATGCTAAGCACCCACTAATTTTTCTCCGTGGGTGCTCTAGCCTAGGCACCTAACTCAGGTTTTGTGGATCCCATTATTGTTCCAGTGTTTTTTCTAGACATCTGAGCATTGCAACACCTAAGTCCCTTTATAGGACAATGTCTTAGCTAGCTCAAGAAGTGAGAATCACAGCAGTGCAGGATTAGAAAGGACCTTGACAGGTCATCTAGTTCAGTTCCCTGCATTCAAGGCAGGACTATGTAATAATCAGACCATTCCTGACAGGTGTTTATCTAACCTGTTCTTAAAAACCCACAAAAGAAGGAAGCAAACATGTCTCATAAGGGTGTCAAAATGCCTTCTTGGGCAATGCAGCTCATGCAGCCCTCTTTGATTGGGCCTGAAGATAAAGTCACAGTCTAGGTTCAAAAGCCTTAAAGGTATTTATTTAGGGCCTAACTCCCTAAACTTTGAGGATCAGGGGACCAAATCCTTAGTATTAAATACATATACACACTTTCCATCCAAGGTTCAAAACATACAGAATGGGCATTTATGACTCAGATGACATCAATGAGAGTTGTAAGCGCCCAGCATTTCTGAGGATCAGGCTCTTAACTGGGTGTCAGAGTGTTAAAACCTATGAACAGGAAGAACAAAACTCTCCTGGGTGAGTTCAAACAATGGAATTAAGAGCCTGGACTAGACTAGGTCAAAGAAAAAGTTATATAACAGACCACAGCTATTACATTACTGAACTCTGCAGCTCTAACTAGAGGTGGAGAAATCACTGTGTGCTTTGCAAGTTATGTAATGTGACACGCTGTTCAGCTAACAGCCAGAAGACTGAAGACAACAGTAAAGGAAGAAGCAATCTTTTTGGAGCAAAGGGTCAGTTTCAATGTCCTTCCCATTTTGGAAAAAAGTTTCAAAACTGTCAGTGTCCCATTCTGACATTTTTTTAAAAATGTGCATTTTTCAGTTTGAAACAACATTGTCAGAGATTTACGTTTGAAAACAAACCAAAATGTTTAATTTCAATTGATCCGATTTCTCCTCCCCACCCCAAACCCCTTTCACTTTTATGGGTCATGACAAATCGAGAAGTTTGACTTTGCCCCAATTTGGGACTAGGAAACTTTTTGAACCCTCATGAATTCATATAGGTGGGGTTTCATCACATCACAAAATCTGTCATGAAAAATTCAGCTTGAATGTCTGCAGACTCCAGGTCAATCCTATTTATAGGGCGAGGAAAGGCATTTCCCGGCCAGCGCCAGTGGGATCACAGCCCAGCGCGCCCGCCCGCCCGGGTAGCGGGGCTGGAGCAGACAATCGCCCTCCCCTGCTGGAGTCATCTCTGCCCCGGACCCTCCCACAGCCGGGCTCGGCTGACAGGCTACCGCCTGCAGCCATCTCTGCCCGCGCGACAGCCCACCCGCTGGGCGGCGCTTCCCCCAGTGACTCGGGGCCCTGCCGCCCCTCAGAGCGGGCCCGCGGGAAACTGACTCCCGCCCTGCTCTGCGGGCCCCACTCCCGCGCCGAGCACAGGCTGGATCCCCCCGGCCCCCCGCCACACGTGCGCTCACTTTGCCCTCACACCTCCAGCCACACACACGTCACGTGTTGCGCCTCCCCGCTCCTCTCAGAGAGCCCCGCCCGGCTCCACATGCCACAGCTGCAGAAAATCCACAGTCAGCCCCGCAGGCAAGCTGCGTAACCCGCTAACGCTACCCGGCAGCAGAACCGCTCCGTGGCCGCTTCTGAGCGCCGACCTCGGACTCCCGCCTGCCTCACTCCACCCCGGATACAGACAGGAACAGTGCAGCTTCCTTCAGCCTGTGCCTGGCTCCACCTCCCGAGGGGAGCCTTCCTTCGGACCCTGAGGAGGGGAGGCTCCCATCGGAGATCAATGGCTCCTCGCCCTGGCTCCATTTCCAACTCTCTGTCCCCAAGCACTGCAAGGCGGAGAGACGCTGTGTTTTCTTCCAAGCGATTTGTGTGTGAACAAAAACAATGAATATGATGTTTTTCATGCTGCTGGCCTCTGACTCCCTCCAGGCCTTGCTTGGTTTGAGAAACTGAGTGATAGTGAGACTTTGCTCCATAATGTTAATCAGACAAATGCAGAGAGAACAGGTGCTCTTGGATTGTGAGCTGGAGGCCGATCAAACACACTGGTGGCCTGGTGTATATTCTGTAATTGTCAGGTTCAGTTTCCCAACACAGTTCTGTATTATGGTTAGAGCAGTCTGATCCTGGCCACTCAAGCAAGGCTACTGGTGCCCTGTGTCTTGTGATAGTCAAGGAATCAATTATAAAAGTCTCTAACACACACTCACTCAATCTGGGGCTAAAAGCCACCCTTCAGTGTGAGAGACCATGTAGGGTGACCAGATGTCCCCATTTTATAGGGACAGTCTTTATTTGTGGGTCTTTTTCTTATATAGGCTCCTATTGCCCTCCATCCCATCCTGATTTTTCACACTTGCTTCTGGTTACCCTACCAACATGGTAACATGGATATATAAGCTGTGTGTGTATGTATATATATATATATATATGTGATAAGATTGGGTTCAGTTCTGGACATTAAAACCAGAATCCTAAACTTATCAGACAGCCCATGCACAGGGTGAAAACCCCTCAGCTTATCCCCCATTTCTAATCATGCTGCTTCCTTCCTCCTGTACCAGACACCTCAACTGCTCCACAGTCTGTGCTGTTTTATCTAGAGCTGCTTTTGACATTTTTCACCTTCCTGCCTCTGTCCCCCTCTCTTATTCCCTGTTAAACTCCATGTTGCCACTCAGTCTGCCTACCAAGCCAATCTAGGTTTTCATACTGCATTCATCTGTGCTGGTGAGTGCTCTGTATGAGATGTGGGCCTGAGTGCTGGTGCAGCAGGAGGAAAGCTGCAGTGGGATGTTGGAGCTGGACACTTGGGAGCAGCTCTTTAACAAATGCTGGAACAAGATGGCCCAATGACTGTTGCTACAGGAGCCTGCTGCTCTCCAGGCAGAATCAGGGCTTGGCTACACTTGCAGCTGTAGAGCGCTTTGAGTTAAACCAGCCTTTGAAGAGCACACTAGGGAAAGCACTCCAGTCTGTCCCCACTGACAACTGCACACACACTAGCGTGGCCACATTTGGGGCACTTGCAGTGGCATTGGGAGCGGTGCATTATGGGCAGCTATCTCAGCATTCAAGTGGCTGCAACGTGCTTTTCAAATGGTGGGGGGAGTGGAGTGTGTTGTGTGTATGTGGAGGGAGAGAGGGTTTTTGGAGTGCTAAGTGTATGTTAGCCCCACTCAGACCCTCCTGCCCCACACTCACTCAGTAAATGTTTGCTTTGCCCCCATAGCAGATAAGCAGCCACTGTCTGAAACAGAGTTCTGAAACGGCAATTCCACGTTCCTGCAGCGATTTCACAACAAAGGGAAGAGTGACCACTTGGCTTAAGGGGACTATGGGACCTTTCCAGAGGTCAATCAGAGTGCAGTAACTTAACTCCTCATTCACAATGAGGCTGGAGCATCTCACCCAATACGCAACAGATGTTAATCCTCTTGCCGAGGTGGAGTACCAGGAGCACTCCAGCCAGGGAGTCAGAGCGCTCTATGTGCTATGCCAGTGTGGATGGGGAGTAAGGTAGAACGCTCTGGGAGACTTTATTGCAGTATAATGTGCAAGTGTAGCCAAGCCCTCAGGGAGTGGAGCTTGTGTATTATTCTTCAGAGGAGGTGTCTGATAATAGTACCTAGAACCCATTTCCAAATTAAGGTCTGGGAAGCTAAGGGGGAATCAGATCACTCACCACCACTTTACTTTTGCTGTAGTTACAAATGGTAAAAGAGGTGGGTTCCTTCAATGATCCAGAGAGCCCCCTGCATGATTCAGGAGCTCTGCTGTAGAAGAACTCATTGATTGCTCAGTCAGAGAGTGAACAAGGGCACAACTCCTACTCACTCTTCATTTCTTCAGAATTCTTCATCAGTTCGGGCAGAGGTTTCCAACACAAGCTTTTGACAAACAAACAACAGTCACGCTGCAATAGTCACCTTACAAATGCCATAGTAAGAGGGATGTGAAATTAGTTGTCACTATTGATTAGAAACTTTTAGCGGGTATGTGAATTCTGGTTAATACATACTTGCTGCTGCAGAATTCCTTTGATCCTCCTTTCTTTGTGGTGGAAACCAGCTGGTTTCTAAAATGAGAAATGCCATGCTGGACCACCCTCTATAAATATTAAAATCTGACAATAACTCTCAAATGGTTGTCAATGGGATTTTTATTGCCCTGAATTTGTTCTGCTTCAACTGTATGGTACTAGTTCTTTACTAAATGACTTTGAAAGAGGATTAGGTATTGCAGATATTCACTATTTGTATCAAATTATTTATTTATTGAATTGTCTTGCTAATATTTCTGTATTATAGCTTGTTTCACATTACTTCATTTTCAAACTGTACAAAGGCATCCATTACTTACTGAACATCAGTGTGAGCCAGCAGAAGAGTTCGACATCTTTGGGCAGAGTCCTAGCATCTGACACCCAATCAAGCCTCTCTTTTCTCCAACAGAAACTTAGAACAACTGAACTTCCAACAATAAAAGCACATTAGCTGCTTAAAACATGCATATATATGAGTGTTGCAGTAGCAGAACCAGCACTGAAAAAAATAGCATTTGGGACACATCAATAAAGCAACAACTGCAGAGGGAAAGGTAGTTAAAAAACAACTACTGGCCTGAATCATAATCCCAGATCTGATTATGCTTGAACATGAGGAAGGTTGATTCTATATCCAAATGTGGCTCATGCCAATTTTGCCAAGGATTACCTGTTATGCTGGGTTTTTTTCTGGAATTATAATGTGTTCTGCCTTGTAGTTAGGGTGTTCTAGGACTTCCCTGAACTGCATCGGGCTACCAAAATGGCTCATAAGAACATAGTAGGCTACCAGAAAGAGACAGTGTTGGAAACCCTGGTTTACATAATCAAAGCCCAGCAGTCATTAAATAAATTGCACTCCAACAACAAGAGTAATGAGTTGTTTTATTTCCTTTTATTCTCTTACAGCTAGTGGTTTAATGTCACCGCTTTTGCTCTGTGCATCCTATAATTCATGTAATCATTTCATGTGCTAGCGCAGTTATTTGGATTTCTGTGGAAATCTTTGCATGCAGAATTTCTAGCTTGTGTTAACTGATTTTGTCACTATAATTTTCACACTTTGAATTAACTTCACTTTGCAGTTTTCTCAGCTAATACACAGCTACAGTAAAGCAGCTGCCAAGATTTAAAGTGATCATTCATTGCCAATGTTGAAAATGCTCATCACTTTTGGAAGTAATTTTGCATCTAGCGGTGGTTTCCTCTGGCTGCCAGGCTGCAGGAATTTCTTAATTGTGGGGATGTTGCTTATTCTTGCTTTAAAAGCCTGAAAAGAGAAACAGTACAACATTTAACAGCAAAGAAATAACAGAGCAAAAGATACTTGGATTCAACATATGTTAATCAGGCTTTAAAAAGAGACCCCCTGGCCTGACCCTGCAATGAATTGTAAGTGAGCTGTGTAACAAAGTCCCGTTGACTACAGGGAGGCTCTGTGAAGGTGGAGGGCACTGTCCACCTGGGACTTGTAGGATCATGGCCTCAGAGCCGGTTGAAATTTTCTTCAGAACTTTTTCACTGAAAATTGGGCTTTTGACAGCAACTACAATTGCCCTGGAAACATTTCATTGTCATCTAATGTTTCTGTGACACTGAGCCAGAAAGAGTTAAGCAACTTGCAGGCTACATGACCCAAATTCAGCCTTTAGAGCAGGGCTGGCTCTACCTTTTTTGCCGCCCCAAGCAAAGAAAACCCCAAACATACAAAAAAACACAACTGCTTGGACAGCCGCCCCCAGAATGGACGGAATGCCACCTCTTAGAATGTGCCACCCCAGGCACTTGCTTGCTCCGCTGGTGCCCAGAGCCAGCCCTGCTTTAGAGACATATTAGAAAAGTATGTAAATGGTAATAAGGGCCACTCCATGTTAGATTGGCCAGAGCTTTGAAATGCAAACCTGTATTGTTAGAGAATTAGAGGTAATACTAATTGTATGTATTTACTTATATCTTGTTAGATGCTAACCATGTAAATACACGGTTCTTGTCTGTTACTATATTCTATTGATTCAGAGGTTAAAAATGTAATGGAACTTGGATGTAATAATATTGTCTATATTTCTTTGAAGTTTGTGGAAAACTGTCTATGAACTGGTTATGGATAATTACCTTATGCTTATGAATACAACTAGTTACCTGTGTATACATAGGAAATAGGAGGTTTTTCTTCAAAGCCTATTTGCGACTCTAAAGCTCACCATCTCTACTATGAAACTGACCTAAAAACTCTATTCATATCTCTGTTAAAAATGGCCTTTTAACCCAAGTCTCTTCTTTTTTAATAAATCTTAGCTTAGTTAATAAGTTAATAATAATGTGTCCACTTTTGAGATTTGTAGAACTTTATCTATGATGAACAAGATTTTAAGTAATTCTCAACATATTTGATTTGGCTGTCTGGGTGGGTGCCCAAGGTTGGGCTGCTTTAAGGGAACTGGGTTTTGGCTTCTTCGTCACCAGTGAGGTATTGTAGAAGCTGTTTTGTTGCTGGCTTGGTGAACCAAAGTATTAGAATAAACCACCAGTTTTGGGGATTGTCTGCCCCATTTGTTGGGGTTTTCCCTGAATGAGCAGTCTCAATGTGGCCTATCCTGGGGTGCAAGTCACTTTCATTTTGACATTGTGGAGAAAACCCCACTTTTGCTTTCTTATTGCTACCTTTTCCCCCCCACTCTGGAAAAAAGATGGACAAATGATTCTCTCCTCCTTCCTACCCCAACATTCGCCAACTTTTTCTCCACCATTTTCTAATACAGCTTTTAAAAAAATAAGTGGGATTTTCCCTGACCAAAACCAATTTTGTATAGAAACTTCTTGTTGAACATATTTCCTTTTTCTGAAGGAAATTCCTAGCAGTTTTGCAAACATTTCCCAACCAGCTCCTGTGGCCCCAGATAGGTAAGGCCCAACATTTAGATTATTATTTTTAATAAAAACAAAGTTTTCCAATCCCAATATGTTTTAATACATTTTAATATATAATTCAATCAGTATTTTTGGTTGGCATTTAGACCCAGTCTTGCTGTGTTTGCAACCCAATATGGCAACTGGAGGAAGCAGCTTCTGGAGCTGGCAAAGGAAGTGCAGTGGAAGTACTAGGAACCTGTCATCTGAGCTGTTCCTGAGCACCATGTCAGCACAGTGTCAGTGCTGGAGGACTGAGATTACAAGGAAGCACACAGTAATTTGTAGGCCAGTAGGCACTCCTTGGGATGATGCAGGTATCTCAGGCCCATTCAGGAACTCTCTGAATACTGCTTGCTTCTAAGAGAACCAGGTCAGGGATGGTTATGATATTGCAATCCACCAGTTCAGATCTGATTGCAAATCTATTTTTTCTCTAATGTTGCTCTTCTGTCAGATAAGGGCTTTGAAAGGTAGAGATGAATCCAAACTTCACAGCTTGGATCTAGATCCAATTTTTTCCCAGAGTTCAGAGGTTCACATCTGCATTTCTCATTGCAAGGCAAAGCACTGATTGGACTGGATTCTGCTTTCATTTACAGCAACACAAATCAAGACTGTCTCCACTGATGTTCATGTACGTACTCTGGTGTAGAAGTGGTATAACAGAGGGCAGAATCCGGCACTCTGTATCTTTATCTCAACACTGTTTAAATCATCAAGCCAAATTCATTCCACCTCCATTGGCTTCAGGGATTAATCTGACCCCATATTCTTATACTACATAAGATGATTTGTTCAGTAACAGTTTTTAATTTAGGCAATATCTGAAACACTTGTACATGTTTAAGAGCCAGATCGTCAGCCAGTGTAAAGCAACATAGCTCCATTGACTTCAGTGAGGATCTGTCCCTACACATTTCATTTCCTGTTAGAGCTATTAATTCTTTTACCTGTAAGAGAGGGAATTTGGAGAGTATATCAGGCTTACACTCTTCCGCCATTAGAATGGTTTCAAGCAGCTGTACATCTGCCCTGCTGAATTGGTTGCCAACAAGAAAATCCTGTCCATGGTCTTTCAAAGCCTACAGGACAGGAGACAATGAATTTATGGATATAAATGAAACATTCTGTGCTCTGCATAAATACATAAAGTTAAGACTAATCTGACATTTCAAAAGCACATCTAGATCTGTGCAAGAGTTACCCTTGAAAGTAAGAAATACAAAATACAGGATTGTTTGAACAATTAGAAATTTCAATTTCACTATGGTGTTAGGCCTTATTCAAAATAATGCAGCTTTGGGTGCAGCTAGGGTGATCAGACAGCAAATGTGAAAAACTGGAACAGGGGTTGAGGGTAACAGGAGCCTATATAAGAAAAAGACCCCAAAATCGGGACTATCCCTATAAAATCAGGACATCTGGTCACACTGGATGTGACAGAAAGGTTTGGTCTCTTTGATAGTAGGAGTTTTTTAAATCTGTAGCTCTTATGATCACATCTGAAAGGGGTTGGGCATGGGGATTTACTAGCCCCTTTCCATGGTCCTCCACCTCAATGCAGGAGTGACCAGGCTCAGAACCAATAAGTTACCTTAAGTAATTCCAGCTAATTGTTTTACTGCCAGTGCAGACAAAGCATAATCTTTAAAAAACACATCACCACAAACATTTTATAGACCAAGTGGGAAGACACATTATTTTAATAGTTATTATTAATAATACTGTATAGTGTGCCATAGCTGTGCGCAGGTACCAACTGAAAATTGATCTTAAGATGTTTGCACAAGGCAGTTTCCAAACACTATCAATGGTGCAGTGCAAGGCACATCTGATGGAGCCTCCTGATGCTCCATGCAACATGATAGTTATTCCAAATAGCTATAGGAGGTTCACAAGAAGCTTAGAGAATCCCAAGCCACTACAACTGTCTCAGTTCAGTGAACAGTAGCATATATTGGACCCCTTCACCTATTCCTGCACATGTGTACCCTTCTCTCCTTTCTCCCCAGTAAGAGGTGAGTTTGATGTTGGATAATTATTGTCCAGCTTCCAATGCCAGGTCTGTTCTTGAAGCCCAACTAGTGCTTGTCTCCCCACACTGGGTGTGCTACAAGCAGAACTGTAATATATTTTATATAGCACATATGTTGTACAGATGGCACCATGTACCAAGAATACTTCAGGAAGACACCTAGCACAGAAGAGATGCTGATGCTACCTTGGCATCTAAGAAAGTCTCTCTTAAAGGGGCTTACTAAAAGATGTCACTGGAAATTTGGAGTACAAAAATTATCCTGGCTCTTGTGCAGCTTTGCAATTATGAGGCAAAGAAAATTCCATCAAGCAAGCTCATAAATTTATATTTGTCTTAACTCAGGGGTGGGCAAACTTTTCGGACCGAGGGCCACATCAGGTTTGCGAAATTTTATCGACGGCTGGTTAGGGAAGGCCCTGCCCCCAATCCAGCCCCCTCCCACTTCCCGCCCCCTGAGAATCCCTGACCCATCCAACGCCCACACCTTGTCCCATGACTGCCCCTTCCACATACCCCTAACCACCCCACAGGACCCCACTCCCCACCCAATTCTCCTGCTCCCTGTCTCTTGACTGCCACAACCCCTATCCACCTTCCCACCCCCAACCACCCCAGAATCCCACCCCAAACAACCCATCCTACTCCCTGACTGCCCCCTCCAAAGCCCCCACCACCACCCTGGAACCTTCCCATTCCCTCTTACCATAGCTGCTGTGTGGGGGGAGGAGCATGCAGCCCTGGCCCCCCGAGCTCCGCCCGTGCAGGGTGGCTCCGGGGGAGAGGGACAGTGCACAGCCCCGGCTCCCAGAGCTCTGCCTGTGCAGCGTGGCTTCGGGGGAGGGGCCAGTGGGCAGCCCCGGGCGCCAAAAGCGCACCCCGCGCGGCTCCGGGGGAGGGGCCAGCAGGCAGCCCTGGGCCCCCAGAGCGCTGCCCCTGCATCGCGGCTCCGGAGGAGGAGCAAGCGCTGCCCCTGAGGCATGGCTCGGGAGGGGGGCACAGCTTCCCGCCCAGGGCCGGATGGGATGGTCTCGCGGGCCGGATGTGGCCCGCGGGCCGTAGTTTGCCCACCCCTGCCTTAACTAGTTCTCCCATGGGCACTCCAAATATATCTGTTCTCCTACAATATAGGCTGAATGTGCATTTACTAGCATAGATCCAGGATATATTAATCAAGTGATCAATACTCCAATGGTTCTAAATTGTTGCCTTACTGCCACATACCTTTTCAAATATAGGGAAGTACCGGGTTGTGGCCTTCTCAATGATTGAGGCAAGATGCTTTTCCTTTGCCTCCGGTGGCTGGAGAGGATGATGCATAATAATTTCATTCAGATCCATTGTTGCTTCCACATACATATCAATCCTGAAAGGGAAAGTGTGTTCACATTGGTTTGAACAACTAGTATTCATATAGATTCCTGCAGTGAAATAACTCCTGGGTCAGGAGGCTAAATTCCAGAAGACTTACCACTGACCAATTTGTATTTACTGTTAAAAAAATAATCAATAGATATAGGACATCACCTTCTTTTTCAGAGATGGTTGGAATCATCTGTATTAAAGATAGAAGCTAAGTATGAAAATAGTTGCCCTAAAAGTGAAGCATAGCTATCGAAATCACTCAAATCTCTATTTAGGCACCTAAGTGAAATCAGTGAGAGGGCAAGACCTAATATGAGTGACACACAGTGTTTCCCATTAAGAATTAAGTTAGGACACCACTTATAGCTAAAGTGATATTTGTATCCTTGGCCACTAGACCATCATACAATATAATTTGCCCTTGCTAATTAATCTGAGGACTTTGGAGACATATAGGGAGAGTTCTTTGTCTGCATGAGCATCCTTCTCCTAAATATGCAGTCCATGGGGACAAAGAGCAGGGATTCCCTTGGCTCTTAGCTTCCAAGAATTGTGTGCTGCTTGCACCTGTGAGAGACAAGACCAGCAGTCTTCCTGGAAATGGAGGGTGATATTAGGAGAAATACGGATCTCTGCAGCTACAGTACATTTGTTTTCTGATTGGCAGAGTTTTGAAAATTGAAATGACCTCTGATGAGCTAATCAAGATGAACTCACATGTACTTGTTTTGCATCTCTCTTATCTAATCTAGTTATTTAACATTGTTCCAGACCTTAGTATTGTTGACCTTGGCTGGAGGTAAACAGAAAGGTGCTGGCTCATCATATAATTTATCAGGATTTTTTCCCCCTTATTCTATGTGCAATACAATTATTTTTTATTGCTATCAGGAAAAGGTAGTGCTGTTACAGTACAGTGCTCTCTCCTTCAGGTCCTTCCCATAGAGGTTGTATTTCCCTGCTATGTAGTTCTGAATGGCTCTGGTCTGCACCATCTTCATTCTATCAATTTCCACCATGGGCACTTGTTGAAACAGCAGGGATCCATCTTTTAAAAGAAAGGTGAGAAGTATGACTCAGAAATTACAGTCTCTTTCCCCAAACTATTATCATTGCAATGGAGTTGAGAAAACCTCTAACTTGCTATTTTCTTTTTAATTTGAGGGTCTTTTATCTTATACTGTGAAGTGAAAGAAGTTTACAGTAAAATGTGAATGCTATTTCTTATGGAAAAGGATAAACATACTAATAGCTTGGATTATAACAATAAACTTCTTAGAATTGCTGCAAATCCAATAAAGTCTCCAAGATAAAACCTTTCAAAGTGATTCAAAGAAGGGGACAAACCATGCATTATGTAGCTTACTCAGGTAAAGTTCCCACTGAGGTCAGTAGGGGAAGACTAAAGGATTTGGCCCTTAAGAAAACTTGTTTCATGTTCCACATGAACTTTCCAAAATAATAACTTTGTATAAACATCTTTAATCTGACCATCTCAAAACACTGTATCCTGATAAACTATAGAGTAGCATTTGTTACTGTTTTAAAACTGGTATAACAGAATGGAGATTGGCACCCAATATTTGAGTGAAACAAAATGGTCTGACTGCAATGTGCAATTATGATTCATTGTGTTCATGAACCAGTCCAGATTTTCTTTAAAAAAGACAATTACATTTTCAAGAATTCCACTTTAGGATCCACAAACAGTTCTAATAAAAAACTCACCCTGCTTTAACTTTAAAAGATCTTCCCTTGTTTCCAAGAATTGTTCTTCAAACTGGAAAACAAATGGGTAAAAAGAGAGAAAAGAGTCTCATTGTTACTACATGTGTCAGGTTAGGAATCACTTGAGAAAATAATGATCAATAGATTATTTGCTTTTAGAATTTTTCACTTAAAAGCAGTTGAAGACTTTAAAATATTCTGTATTTAGATAAAATCCTGTCTCTGTCACGTTTTCCCTTTAGGCTTAATTAAAATGCCTTTTCTGAAAGAGCCTTTGTTAGATTGTGACCAGCCCTTCCCAGGTGTGCAAGGTGACCAGAGAGCAAAACAAACTTTCTTCTGTGCAAGAGGCAACTACAATGTTCTTGCACTCATGACAGACAACGACGGGAGTGTTCTAAGCTCCCTATGGTGGGCTGAAAGCAGAGCCAAGCATGGGGGAGGAGAGAAAGCTCACACACAAGCTCTTGGGCTATTCTATGGCTTTTTTTGCCACAACACACAAGTGGGAAGGGAAGAAAAAGGGTTGTGCAGTGGCAAGAATCCCCAGAGGCTTCCTGGCTGACTGCCAACTGGCATTTCCGAGCAGCCATGTACCCTTGTGGCATGGCTTCCAGTGTTAACATTGTAAGCAAGCAGTGTCACAAGATACTCACTAATATTAATATTGTGTAGGGCCAGGATGGCCAACCTGAGCCTGAGAAGGATTCAGAATTTACCAACATACATTGCCAAAGAGCCACAGTAACACGTCAGCAGCCCGGCCGATCAACACCTCCCCCTCCTTCCCTGCACCTCCTGATCAGCCATTTTGTGGTGTGTAGGAGGCTCTTGGGGAGCAGGGGGAGAGGAGGAGGGAGGGCACTGCAGGCTCAGGGGAGGGGACGGTAAGGGGTGGAGTGGGGGCAGGGTCTGTGGCAGAGCCAGGGGTTGAGCAGTGAGCACCCCCTGGGGCATTGGAAATTTGGCACCTGTAGCCAGTGCCTATACAAGAAGCTGCATATTAACTTCTGAAGAGACGCTTATGGCTCTGGAGCCACAGGCTGGCCACCTCTGGTGTAGGGCACAGAAGCCCCAGCCCCACAATGATAGGCCTATGGTCTCCATCTTGACCAATATGAGGCACTGAAACTGGGACTTTCAGAGTTGGAAGCACACATCTCTATGGCTTGAGGTAAAGAAGCAGGTTCTACAGATGAAACTGTGAAAGACTCATATCCTCTGCGGACTGGGAATGGGGGTGGAGGAAAACATATAAAATGTTGACTACAGTGGTTGTCAGTGAGTATAGAATTTGGGCCCTACTATTTGACCTAATGGACCAGCTCCATTAACTGTAAGTATGTCTCATCGTCACCAGGAAAAGCCACTAAAGGGAGATGTGATCACACACCTAGTCATAAGTTACATGCTGGCTGTATAGTCACTTGTATGCGTCCAGTTCTGGGCACTGCATTTCAGGAAAGATGTGGACAAATTGGAGAAAGTCCAGAGAAGAGCAACAAAAATGATTAAAGGTCTAGAAAACATGACCTATGAGGGAAGACTGAAAAAATTGGATTTGTTTAGTCTGGAAAAGAGAAGACTGAGAGGGGACATTATAACAGTTTTCAAGTACATAAAAAGTTGTTACAAGGAGCAGTGAGAAAAATTGTTCTTCTTAACCTCTGAGGATAGGACAAGAAGCAATGGGCTTAAACTACAGAAGGAAGGTTTAGGTTGGACATTAAGAAAAACTTCCTAACGGTCAGAGTGTTTAAACACTGGAATAAATTGCATAGGGAGGTTGTGGAATCTCCATCATTGGAGATTTTTAAGAGCAGGTTAAACAAACACCTGTCAGGGATGGACTAGAATGATAATACTTAGTTCTGCCATGAGTGCAGCAGACTGGACTAGATGACCTCTTGAGGTCCCTTCCAGTCTTATGATTCTATGTGCAGTGAGTTCTGAACTAATGACTTCCAGTTGGTTACATTTGCAATATGGAACAGTCATTTCCACCAAATTATGCATTGCCATCTTGGTTTCTTTAGAAAACAAACAAACCTCGACTCCAGCTGCTGCCAACAGCCACCGTATTGTTTCCATTCGGCCTCTTCCATTAAAATAGTACAGTTTGGGTTTTCCAGCCATGCTTCCAAGTATCTGGCTTCCTGTTAAATTAAATAAAGGAAAAGATTTCAAAGAATCCACATGAGAGAGGTCAGTGTCTGTGACTCACGAAGTCAGCACTGCATTCTCAAGTCTCTCTGCTCATTGTATTTAATATATCTGGATTTCCCAAGCACCTGTCACTAGGGCTCCTACTTGCTACAATTATACAAATAAAATATAATAATGATGCTGGCTATAAAACAAACAGAACAGAACACTGAGGACCAGACAGGAGAAGTAGCTTTTCTCAGAATGCTGGAATTCTTCTCTCTCAATGCTGGAGCGAAAAGCTCAGAAAGGCACTCACTGATAGAAGGATTTGTAGCTAAATGCTAAAACCACAGGCTTAGAAAAGCTCCTGGTAATATTATGGAGAGGAGGTTTCATTACTATAGATGCTGAAATAAAGGTCTATAACATCTAAAGTTAGGGAATTCTTCCTTCTGTTCCCTTCTCTCTTTCCCTGTGTTGGTTGTTCCCTCCACCCACCCCAAAGGGAAGCTAGCTGGCTCTCTGCCCTATTATTGCTTCTGTTGTCTCATGGAAAGAAACTCATTTAAATGGACTGAAATGCCATGAGATCAACTGCTTTTTGTGAGATTTTTGCCATTTGGAGCCAATATTAGAAACAGAGCTAGTCTTGTAAGATTTTGTCCAGTCCCAGATCAGAAGTGGATGAGGGCTCCACAAAGACCCCTGGATTCACTTTTATTCATTCCCTAACAGGTGTGAAGAGTTCTGCTAAAAGATCCTAATTATACAAAACACCTGTGCAATGATCTGAATGTCAACACTGTTATTTTAAAGGAAGAGACTAAAACTCTGAAGTTCAGATTAAGCAATGAAACATGAAATACTTGTCCCAGGAGACTAGACTAAAGAACAAACTGAGTAAGTTGAACAATGGCACTAGATGCTGTTGCAATGCTGGATTCTGGGAAGGCACCTATATGTTCTTTCTGAAAACTATAATATCCACCAGCAGAAAGGATTTACTATAGGTTAAGGGGAAAGAAAGATTATTCCAAAGAGTGTAAATATAAACATTAAAGGCCTGACGATCAGAGAAGCTGCTCTGAAAGTGCCATTGTGGAACTTGCTTGACCTTCAATTTTCTTTCAGCAGCTAATCTCAAGGGACAAGTTACTGTGTCATTAATCAGTTAGTGGGAGTTGCTTTGCTGCTTAGTGCCGTTGATCATCTGGCCTTCATTTAAAAAAACAGGTGAAGTGTTTTCCATGGTATGTAAAAATCTCACTTTTATGTTAATTTGCCACCTATGGTGATAGTTATCTGTAATTCATTCAAATAGCTGCTCTCAAACTGCAGTCTGTAGTTACATGATGCTAACTCTCCTTGTTTCCACCTACTAATCCATGTGATAACAATGCTAAATACACATAAAATACCTTTCTAGTATTAATGTTTCATGCAAGCAATTACTGTCCTTGTACCTGGAATGTTATGCAATTACCAATGGGAAGGGTGTGTATGTGTGCGTGCAATATACCCCAGTAACATATGGCGCACACAGAAAAGTTTGAGAACCCTTGCATTAAAACAACTAAAATGTAACTCACTGTGAAAATTTTAAAGCCCAAAATATTTCAGTCCTAATTAACCGAGTGCTTTATGACTGAGACACTCTCAAAATACTGTACAGATGAGACCAAATATCATTATGACCCTTTTACATAAAGGGGGACTGAGGTATGTATGGACTTTGCCCAAGACCACACAGCAAATCAATGGCATAGACAGATAAGAATGGCCATAACAGATCTGACCAATGGTCCACTGAACCCCGTATCTTATCTTCCAACAGTGGTCAATGCCAAGTGCTTCAGAGGGAATGAACAGAACAGGCAATCAGAGAGTGATTCTTTCCCGTCACCCAATACCAGCTTTTGGCAATCAGAGGCTAGAGACAGCCAGGACATGGGGTTGCATTCCTGGCCATTTTGGCTAATAGTCACTGATGGACCTATCCTCCATGAACTTATCTAAAAAAATAACAGTCTCCTGATTCCTAATCCAGGGTCCAACCACTGGACCACATTATCTCAGATAAGTGTCATTTAAAAATAGAACATGCATGTAACAACATACTAGTGTACAGTAGTATAATTAGTCAGTCATTTCTAGTGCTCATTAAGCTATTTTGCTCATTAAACTCATTAAGCTTCTATTGATAACACATTTCTGTCAATAATTATGAAGTGTAAAACTCTTACATGTAACAAAAATCAGAAGAGTGGGACCAGTCCTCAGCCAGTGAAGTCAAGGGAGCAATAATGATTTGTACCAACTGAGGATCTGACCCTGTGTTTTCATTAAGTGTAGTAGTGAGGAGGAAATTAAAATACTATAAATATAATACCATTCATTCAGCATTTTCTCTAATAATTTTACTTTCACCTCCAGATGTCTCAGATACTTGCAGCATGTTTTATAAACATAGTGTGCTTTAGCGTGTTACCACACATCAGAGAATGACCAGAATAAATTAAGATACAGAGTCCATTTACAGAAAAACTCCCCCCACAAAATGCTTTATTCTAACCAGAAAGCTGTGGTGTGTGTGGTATACTTTGGCAAACCTTCAACTATTCACCAAGCTAGACTTTGCCCTGTTTTATAAATAAGGGAACTCAGACAGTAAAGACTCAGAAGAGACCCTCCTTTAGATACATTTTCTCTAGTAGCCATTTTGTTGTAGTTGCGGAAAAGAAAGGCTAAAGCAAAATGATATTGTCCTACCTTCCGCATTCAATGAAAAAAGTCTTTTTCACCAGCCCCAGCTGCCTCCTGTGTCCTCAGGAAGTTATTATGGTATTTGTTATGGAGGAGTTCAGCTCTTTTTTATTTAGTCATTTAATTTATCTCCTTACCTCCTCTGCTCTATCAGCCAGCTTGTGCAGCAGCAAGGAAAGTCCAGTGAAAAAACTTTCTTCACTCCAAGCCTGCATTCCTGTTATTGCTGCCTCTCTCCCTCGCTCCTTCCCTTCCCTCAGCTTGGGCTCCCAAACTATATTCAACTATATCTTTTCAGAAAGATGTCCCATCACTGAAGAAGTAATCAATTTAATTTCCACCAAAGGAGATTTAGATTAAATATAGAAAATTTTTCCTAATATCTAAAGATAATTGAGCACTGAAACAGGTTACCAAGGGAGATTGAGGAATCCCTGGGCTTGGAGGTTTTTAAGAACAGGATACAAACACCTGTCAGGGATGGTCTAGGAATTCTTAATCTTGCCTCATGGCAGGATGGAGGATGGACTAGATGACCTCTTGAGGTCCCTTCTAGCCCTATGTTTCTATCTTGGCTAACACCAGTTCAGGCTCCACCAGCAGGAGTAACAGTGTGAGCGCTAGTGTAGATAGAGCTGTAGGCACTTATCAGCATTTTTAGCAGTGTGTCCTCTCACTCTGCTCAGAGCAGATCTACCTGATTCAGTGGAAAAAATGCTGGCAGCACCTATTCTATGCTAGCTCTCCCATAGTAGCTAATGCCATGGCAACAACAGAGCTGAAATGGTGTTAGCAACAAATGCCCAGTGTTCACTTTGTCTTCAGAAATGCCATGTCTTGATCTTCCCTGAAATCATTTTTTTCCTTTCTCCTTTTAACATTTCTGACATCTGGATTCCCCTTTTCTCCCGGTGCTACAGCAGTTGATCTGAAAGCTGAACTACTTTAATGCACATCAACCTTATCATACAGAAAGTTAGCACAACAATCCTATTAATATTTAATCCCTTCGACCCATTCACTGAAGTTTCAAACAGTTTGATCAATTCTCTGCACATTTCTGAAGATCAGTACTAACCTCTGTGACTCCTGATCCAGTCCAAACTCTTCTTGAATAAGAAATCGTTCCTTCAAGTTATAAGTTTTTGTAGCTCCACCTACTGGGAGGTAAGTCCAATTTTGTCTGATAGATAAAGGAAACACCCACTGTTAAACAAATGAAATCAGTTGCTCTGGCTGCTTTTTGACTTGTCACCTGCATCAAAACCTTCCTAATACACACTTGGCTAATCCACAAACCTAAAAGTCCACAAAAAACTCATGATGGATTTGGATAGCTATTTGTGGAAAGTGTCACTCGTGTATTTAGTATTACCCCTGGGTGGGAGGCAGCATCTCCCGTCTAGTGGTTGGGGCCCACGGTGACGGCTACACCCTATGGTTAGTTTTTGGCAGCAACCCCAGCCAGTGGACACAGTTCTTGGGTGGGGTAGGAGAACCTCAGTCCTGCCACTCCACCAAGTTCTAACTTAGGACTCTGGGAGGCTGGTTTGGCTTTGCTCACTCTGCAGTGCCTTACGTCAGCATCAAGTCAACTTCCCTGAGTCACTTTCTCCCTTCCTTTGTATCCCAGCCAGCCGCTGGCCATCCCTGGGAAGTGCTGCCTTCTGGGCTCCCTGCTGTGGCCTCAGTCTCTGTGGGCTATGGCTCCCCTCATTCCCTGGCTTGTTGCAGGATCCAGCCATGTCTCCCATGGAGCCTCCAGAGAACATCCTTTTCCTTGGCCTGCTAGCGCCAACTGAGCTGTCTGGCTGCCTTTTAAACCCTGCCTCCATCCCAAGCATGCTTGGCATGGGCAGAGGGACAAGGCCTCCTGAACCCAGAGTTGCTACTTAATCCACTTCTGTCCAGTGAGGGATTTATACATCCCATCACATACTCTCCCCCTTCAGAATCAGGGCTGGGAAGCGGCTCTTGCAACTCGAATCTCTCAAGGAAAAAAATCTGCATATTTATGATCCTTCTCTAGCTAGTGAAGGATTTCAGAGCTATACAGCTGCAGGGAGAGGTTCCAACGCATAAGCCTGGGGTTGCTATTCTTTCATGGTGTTCAGCCTCTGTAGCAGCACATAGTCAGTCACTAGCTGAAGGGTATTCCCCCACAAGTAATACTTTAAAGCGTCCACTGCCCATTTCACTGTAGGCCCTACTTCTCGGGGAGCAAGTTTCTTGCAGAAACAACTTCTTCTCCACTGATATCTAGAGATAGCATCTCACCCAGGCCCACCATGGAGGTGTCTGTTTGGAGTGTGAACTTCTTTTTGAAGTTGAGATAGGCGAGCAAGGTTCTTGGCACATCCACTCTTTTAGGTCCTGGAAGGCCATCTCGCAGACCACAGACTACAGGATCTTCCTTGAGCTAATATTCTTTACCAGGTCTATCAAGGGCACCACAATGGTAGCGAAATTGCCTATGAAGTACTGGTAGTTCTCCATGAGGCCAAGGAAGCAGTGTTCCTGGCATTTTATCATGAGAGTGGCACATTGTGCCAGAGCCTGCACTTTGTTGAGGAGCAGTCTCAACTGCCCTCATTCTACTCGGTAGCCCAAGTAGCTCACCTCTTTCCAGGCCAGCTGGCATTTGGTCGGTTTGGCTGTTAGTCCCGCCTCCTGAAGGGCTTATAATGTAGCTGATACATGCCTCAGGTGGTCTTCTCAGCTCTGGCTGTAGATAACAATGTTGTCAATGTACGCCATGGCATACAACTTGTGTGGGCTGAGCACCCAGTCCATTAGATGCTGAAAGGTGACTGTGGTCAAAGGCATGATTTGAGCTAAGGTAGAGAAGGCCGTATTTTCCCTGGACTCAGCTGTCAAAAGGATCTGCCAGTAATGCTTACTGAGGTCCAGAATTGAAATATACTGGGCAGTCCCCAGTTTGTCAAGCAGCTTGTTGACCCGGGGAATCAGATAGGCATCAAATTTGGAAATAGCATTTACCTTCCAAAAGTCAATGCAAAAGTGGGTCAATCTGTTGGCCTTCGGCACCAATATGATGGGGCTCCACCACTCACTCCGGGATTCTTCCACTACCCCATTTCCATCATCATCTATAGCTCCTGCTAGGCCATTTCCCACAGCTTTTACAGCAGGGGTTGAGGATTTTCACAATCTTTCTTCCCTGGCTCAGTGTCTATATGGTGCTGTGCTAGGCAGGTCTATCCCAGTTGTGCTGAGATGACTGCACGGAAGGCTTCTATCAGCTGTTACAGCTGGTGTTCTTGCTCTGGCAGGAGTTCTCCTCCCAATGGTACAGGTCCAGGGTCAGGGTCAGTAATTCGCTAGAAACCTAGCTCTGGTTCTGGTGGGTCTGGCGCTATTAAGAGGGCCTCTTGCTCCCTCCAGGCTTTGAGCGGTTTGATATGATAGATTTGTTTCCTTACATCTCCCAGGCTGGCGTAGCTTGTAGTTAATACCCTCCACCTTCCCCACCACTGCGCCATCAGCTTTGACACCGACATCAGGAGGCATAGCAGGACCCTAACCCCAGCAGTGAACTCTCTCAACAGGCCCTTTTGTTGAAGGTGCGTTCTTGCTCAGCTCTCAGTAAGTTCTCCCAGGTGAATGCCCGGAGTCTCTCCAAGTCTTCCCACAGGTGAATCATGCACTAGATATTGCAAGATTACTCCTCCCAGGTCTGTTGGAGGAGGTTCAGCACCCCCAAGGGTTGATATCCATGCAGGTGTTCAAGCAGGAAGAACTCAGTTGAGTTTCAGCAGTAACTATTTCAGGGTTTCGTTGAAGCATTCCACCAGTCCACCTATTTGGGTGTGGTAGACGGACATCTTCAAAACTTGATCTTTAAATGGGCACACAGTTCTTTTATTAACTGAGATGTGTATTAGTCCCATGGTCTCTTAGGACCTCCGTGGGTTCTTCTTCAATAGCTCAGGTGCATATGGCTGGCAGTGGTTGACTGGAAAAGTATGACTTTGGGGTTTTGGCTTCCTATCTGACAGGCATGTGGAGTTTTTGGCACTTTCCATATTTACCTTCTTGAGCAACGTTAGAGCCAGCGTCAACCAATTCCCACTTAGACTAGAGGTTGGCAAGTAGTGTGAAAGATGTGTTTAGAACCCTGTAGAGGTCCCCATTTCACAGAAGATTTGCATCAAGACTAGACAGTGAAAAATAAAGTTTACTTCACAGGGAGACATTTATTTCACCTGAATACATTCTCTTCACAGATTACTATCTTTTGATTGAATGCTATATTTCAGTGCACATGAATTTATTTCCTGAACTGTCTTCCCAATTCCTTTTTTTGTACTCAGATCATAAGCAAAACATTTGATTTCTCTGAGCATTACAGCTGTGTGTGCCAATGCTGAGTGAAAATTTGTATTGCTATGATTTAAACTCTTTTTATACTTGCAGAATTTTATTCAGTCTCTACATTTCTGTCATCAGGTTCAGTCCTCCTTTGGCTTCCAGGCTGCAGAAATTTCTTGATTGCAGGGAGGTTACTTATTCTTGCTTTAAAAGTGTAAAATAAAGAGAAGAAAGAAACAAAGAGTGAGGAGCCCTCCTGTCCTGTATATATCTGGCATGATGCTTCCTCCCTTTATTGAGTAAACAAAGTGTGACAGAGTCAGACCAGAAGGATATAAGAGAGTGCTGGAAGGCAGGTATATTAGCCTCAGGATGTGCAGGTTCCTGTTCCCTGGATAGCCAAACAAAGGCTACTCCAGGCCAATCAAGACACCTGGGGCCAATTAAGAACCTTCTAGAAAGGAGTAGAAATAGCTAGCCTGATTGGGACACCTGAAGCCAATCAGGAGCTGGCTGAAACCAGTTAAAAACCTCCCAGCTAGTCAGCTGGGAGGAGCCAAGCAGAAAGGAGTTGGAAGAGAGGAAGCTTTGCTGCAACCTTGATGTAAGGGAGAAGCTAGGGGGAGGGAACCTTGGGGAAGTGGCCCAGGGAATTGAGGCAGCATTAGTGGTGAAGGGAAAGCCACCAACGTGCTACCATTAGGGTCCCTGGGCTGGAACCCAGAGTAGAGGGTGTGCCTGGGTTCCCCCCATCTCCCTCTATACTCTACAGAAATCCTCTTGAGAGGAGAAGTAAGACTCAGCTCATTCAGGAGGCTGAACTGTGCTTACTGAGCTCTACAGAGCAACAAAGACTGTGGGGTATTCCCGCCTTTCCACCTTCCATACTGGCCTGGGATGAAGGTAACTCACTAGGCGGTGACTCTTGCCAATTAAACTGAGAAAGGGAGGTCACTCTGGGGCCTAGATGAGTTTCTGAGGCCTCTAAATCTGCCAGGAAGCACAGGACCCACAAATACAAACTTGGAGCTTTGTCACAAAAGACAGGAATATATCAGGACTATAGGAGCTCCCTTCAGGACCCGAAAGGTGGTGTACCAATGTAGGCATCAATCCTGCAACTGCATCCATACAGAGGGATTCCTATAGTCCTGTGTAGCTACATTTATTTCAGTGGGGTTTCATAGGTACAAAGGTCCACCCAAGTGGATTCTGTTGCTCTTCTGGGCATCGGGCACATGCTCATATATTTCAGCTTTGATGCCAATCATTTTATACAAAGTATTGTCAGCCCAGCTGAAAAAATTAGACCATCAAGCCATCTATGAAAAAGTAAAA
Organism: Dermatemys mawii; assembly: GCA_007922305.1. Classification (NCBI taxonomy): domain Eukaryota; kingdom Metazoa; phylum Chordata; order Testudines; family Dermatemydidae; genus Dermatemys; species Dermatemys mawii. The sequence goes on from ML677333.1 coordinate 25,609,900, forward strand.
AAGTTTTGAAACATAGCAGAACCTGAATATAGATTTATATTTATTTTCAGGTTAATTCTACTTAAATCCATGTCCTCTGCACTGTAGATCTGCACTTTATTGGGGCAACCTTATTGACATCTATCAGAAAAGCATCAGTAAGGGATATAAACATCTGTGTAGCCACACAGCTATCAACCAGCTGCATGGCTGGAAATTGAGATACAGTACTTATATGTAACCCTTCTGCCCATCAGAGTTGGCAGCAACAAGGGCCGGGTTCAGTATCCAGGGGTTCCATTCCAATAGCACAATACAAAAACCGGCTCGAGCCCCCACCCAGTGACCTGGGACAACCATATACCACCCCTCTGGGCGTCTGTAAGAGACAATACTTCCCCTCTCGCAAGCACAG
>ML677333.1:25620293-25654588 GCA_007922305.1 Dermatemys mawii
CTGTGCTTGCGAGAGGGGAAGTATTGTCTCTTACAGACGCCCAGAGGAGTGGTATATGGTTGTCCCAGGTCACTGGGTGGGGGCTCGAGCCGGTTTTTGTATTGTGCTATTGGAATGGAACCCCTGGATACTGAACCCGGCCCCTGTTGCTGCCAACTCTGATGGGCAGAAGGGTTACATGTCCTAGGTGAAGGTCGCTGCTTTGCACTGCCACAATCTCTTCCTCCCTCCTTGGATTATGTGTCCCCAGAAGGCACTACATGCAGGTCAGTGCTTTCAGAAGCTGCTTGTCACAGCGTGAGCTGGCTCTTCAAGGGGACTGGGGCTCAGCTGCACCTGTGCCCGACTTAGCTCCCTTCCCAGAGGGACGAGATGAATGAGGTTGTGTCAAAAGGGCCACGGGACTAAGAGCAGACCTGCTTGGAAAATCAGACCAGCCTCTTAGTTGTTAGTTCAGAAATAGGGAGCCTGGAGTCAGAAGAGCCCTGCAGGAAGAAGCATCGCCTGGGTTAGAACAGAGCTGTGGTGGGCTGGGGAGGCCTGCCAGCACTGAAGCACAACCCTAGGAATGGGGGAGGCTGTGGGTACCTTGTTTCAAGAGAGAAGAAGTTTGACCGAGGCTAGGAAAGACCAGAGGGGAAAGCACTTCAGTGTAGATACCACCTATGCTGACGGGAGGGATTCTCCCATCAGCATAGGTAATCTACCTCACTGAGAGACGATAGCTAGGTCAGTGGAAAAATTCTTCTATTGACCTAGCACTGTTACAAAGGGACTTAAATTGGCTTAACTATGCTGCTCAGGGGTGTGGGTTTTTCATATCCCTGACTGAAGTAGTTAGAGCACCATAATTTACTAGTGGAGACCAAGCCTAAGACTAAGGTGGGACACCTTAAAAAGTCCAAAGTTTGTTTGGACTTTGATACTCCAGGAGGGGTGTACTTTTGTGACTAGGCCTGATCTACACTAGAAAATTAAGTCAACTTAACTATGTTGCTCAGCAGGTGTGAAAAATTCACACCCCTGAGCAGCGTAGTTAAGACAACTTAACCCGCAGTGTAAGACAGCACTGATGGAAAAATTCTTCCCTTGACCTAGCTAATGTCTCTCAGGGAAGTGGGTTGCAGGGTGCAGAAATCCTCCGTTTGACGTAGGTAGTGTCTACACCAAAACACTATGGTGGCGCAGCTGTTTTGCTGTAGCATTTTAAGTATAGACAACCCCTTCCTTCAGCAACTGAACTATGCTGAAGTCTATAAGAATCTTTGAGGATTAGAAGAAACTGAGGCAGGGTGACTGTAGTGCCACACAATGCCGGGGGTGTCATACTCTGGGACTGTAGCCTGCAACCACTGTAAAGGAATGATGTTTCTGGCCTGTTATTGTTTATAGGTTCATCTATAAATAAGTTCAGAACAGTGTGTGTAGTATATACCATACTAGAAAGTTACAAGTCAATGTCTTTAAGGGGTCATAACTCAGTAGGAGTTTCTTTCCTGCTCCAGAGTTGAGGTTTTAACACCTCTTTGCATCTAGAGATAAACTGCTTCTTCTTATTATTTATATTCTGATAGTGGCAACAGTGTGATGGCTTCCTTCCAAATGGAGAGGAAGATGCAGACACTCTCCCAAATAATCTTTTGTTTTCATATTTTATCAAGGACACGACACTCATTAAAACAAACCACTCAAACAGCAAGAGTAATTAGATACCATTTTCTGTCACTGGACTGTCAATTGCTTTTATTTATGGTAGTGCTGGTCATCTAAACTGGCTTGTTCTTTTTAGATTTTGATGACCTTTCTCAATGGAACCTGGCATTTAATCTTTTTTGAAAACTTCAATCACTGTCGCCACATATTGGTCATCAGGTGGGGTCTCTCTCTGGCTGCCCGGCTGTAAGAATTTCTTAACTGTAGGCATGTTGCTTATTCTTGCTTTAAAAGCCTGAAATGAGAAACAACATAAGCGATCAGAGTAAGGAAACAACATCCAACTACTTCATAAATAAAAACTCCACACGTTAGTTTTGAAGAAACACAGCTCATTATATGAGTAGCAGAGCTTAAATCACCTCCATTCCACAGACGTCTATTGTTATTATTACATAACAATAATATCATGGTAGCACTTAGAGGCCAACCAGAGCAAGACCCCATTGTGCTTGGTGCTGTACAAACATACAGAAAATTACTGTTCATGCTCCAAAGAGCTTGCTGTTGATTTACACAGATTTAATGAGATCAGTATCAGCCCAGGAACCCCTATTAAATGAGCAACTTGAAGTCTTTGTTTTGTACAATTCTGTATTTGCTGGATGAGCTTTAGTAACAGAATTACCTGTAACACAGGGAACTTGGAAAGCACAGTGGTCTCCTTCTCCTCTACCATTAAAATGGCTTCAAGCAGCTGTACATCTGCCAAGCCGAATCAGTTGCCAACAAGAAACTTTTGCCCATGTTGTTTCAAGACCTACAGAACACAAAGGAACACAAATCTTATGGATATGAAAGAGCCATATACACTGGATAAATACTGGCAACTGAGCACAGTTGTAACAATCTTGTATGGGATTTTCAAAAGCACTTATGTGATTCATTGGCACCTGTGTCCCTCCCCTAAAGTAAGAGGACCAATAAAATGCCATCTTGGCTAAGCCAGAGAATTTGCTGTTTGGCTTGGGTTTAGCATGCTCACATAGACTGAGTATGCTCAGTAACACTGCTGAAGCTTGTTGCCCTCACTCTGCCTGCCCCCAGCTATCGGCGGGCATGTGTTGTCTCTGTTAATTTTTTTAAAAGGTTCCACTGGCGATCCTGGCACTTACTGTCTGGTACACCTAAATTCAACACCAGGAAAATTACCTGAAACTATAGTAAAGAACCAAATTACCAGACTCATAGATTAATACGATTTGATGGGGAAGAGTAAACATGGTTTTTGTAAAGGGAAATCACGCCTCACCGCTCTATTAGAATTCTTTGAGGACGTCAACAAATATGTGGGTGAGGATGATACTGGGGATATAGTATACTTGAGCTTTCAGAAAACCTTTGATAAGGTCCCTCACCAAAGGCTTTTAGTTTTAAGCAAAGTAAACCATCATGGGACAAGGGGAAAGGTCCTTTCATAGATCAGTAACGGGTTAAAAGATAGGCAACAAAGGGTAGGAATAAATGGTCAGTTTTCACAGTTGGGAGAGGTAAATAATGGGGTCCCCCAAGCACTTGTATTGGGACCCAAGCTGTTCAACATGTTCATAAATGATCTGGAAAAACCAAATAGACAGTGAGGTGGCAAAGTTTGCAGACAATACAAAATTACTCAAGATCATTAAGTCCAAAGCTGACAGCAGAAAGTTACAAAGGACTCTCTCAAAATTGGGTGACTGGATGACAAAATGGCAGATGAAATTCAAGGTTGATAAATGCAAAGTAATGCACATTGGAAAACATAATTGCAAATATACATACAAAATAATTGGGTTCAAATTAGCTGTTACCACTCAAGAAAGAGATCTTGGAGTCACTGTGGACAGTTCTCTGAAAACATCTGCTTAATGTGTAGTTGCAGTCAAAAAATCTAACAATGTTAGGAGCCATAAAAAAGGGATAGATAATAAGACAGAAAATATCATAATGCCACTATATAGATCCATAGTAAACCCACACCTGGAATATTGTGTGTAGTTCTGGTCACACCATCTCATAAAAGAGAACTTAGAATTAGAAAAAAGTACAGAGTATGGTAACAAAAATTAATAGGGGTATGGAACAACTTCCATACAAGGAAACTCCCTTCCCATATATCATCCTATTGTCTCTTGCTGTACGTAATTAGGGGTGCAGTTTGAAAGTAACACATTGGGATTTATCTGTGCAATTCCCATTAACTTTAATTGCAGCTAAGAGATTACAAATCATTTTCATTCAATTTCTTTTGTTCAGTTCGGCAACAGAATATTGTTCATTGCAATCACAGGCATTTGTTCTAGTGCCTCCATTGTATGTCTTCATTCAATGATATGTAATGAAATGACTGTAAATTGTTGCCTTGTTATCACTTACCTTTTCATAGACTGGGAAGTATCTGGTTGTGGCCCTCTCGATGATTAAGGCAAGATTCCTCTCCTTAGGTGGAGTGAAAGGAAAGATAATGATCATTTCCATGAGATCAGCAGTTCCTTCTACATACATGTCAATGCTGGAGGGAGGGGAGAGGAGAAAGCATGTTCAAATTATTTCAGGTTTTTCTTGAAAATTAGTAAAAGCAATTTTTTATGATCCATTCATGTTTGTATAACCGGCTTTTGTGTTATATGACAGCACTGTTAAAATTTCAGTCTTCCGTTCATGCCTTGCTCCCTTTTTAATGACAATGCAGACATGCAAGCAAAGTTTTCTGGTGAGTGGTTCTTCTTATTCATTTATTTTTGCTGTTAAAGTAAACCTATTGCTTATCAAAGATTCTGGGTTAACAGTCCTGGAAGCTCAAGCCCTTTTCATCCACAGAACCAGTGTTGTTAGGTAATGGCAGCAAGACCATTATAGTACTGTGCTACAGAAAAGTTATGACTGCTCTGCCTGTGTTAAAGAAGTTTCACCCACAGCAAAACTGCAAATACTTGTAATTCTTTACTATTGGTGTTTCAATCCCAATTTGCTCAGCAAAACATAATACAAAACAAAAACAAAAATTTACAACATTAAAGGCCTAATCCTGTTCAGCACCATTTCAGAGACAATGGTTTAAACCCATCAAGGGCCAGAGAATTTGCCGCCTAGTGCATAACAGCTTTTTCTCACCCTTTCATACTCAACACAACGTATTACATAAGTATTAACTGGTATTATATAGATCAGGCCTGCACAACATGCAGCCCGGGGGCCACATGCGGCCCGCACGGGCTCACTGTGCGGCCTACGGGGGGTGAGTAGGGGTGGGGCAAGCCAAGGGGTGGAGTGGGGGGAAGCGGATGAGGGCGGGGTGAGGGCGGGGCTTTTCAGCCCGCAGCTGTTTTTTTTGCAGCAATATGGCCCTCGCTGCTTTTCAAATTGTGCAGGCCTGATATAGATATTCATCGTAGTTTGTTAAGCAAATGGGGGTGTTACACTACAATGCTTTCTCTTTCAGATCCTTCCCATAGAGGTTGTACTTGGCAGCTATGTAGCTGAGAATGGCTCTGGTCTGCACCATCTTCATCCCGTCAATTTCCACCAGTGGTACTTAGTCAAACAGCAGGGCTCCATCTTTGGAAAGGAAAATACAAAAAGTATAATGTTACTTAGGCCAGGTCTCTACTTAAAAGTTAAGTCAGCATGGCTATAGCACTCAGAGGTGTGAAAACTTCACGCCCCTGAGCGCCATGACTATGCCAATCTAACCCCCGGGGTAGATGCAGTTACGTTGATGAAAGAATGTTGACATCGTCCTAGCAACCAAGACGAAGTTCCTACAGTGATAGAAAAATCCCTTCCATCAGCATAGGAGGCGCCTATACTACAGTGCAGCAGAAGTACAGCACTGTAGCTGTGCCACTGTAGCATCTGTAGTGGCCTCGGACCCTGTCCCCTCCCCCAACTGTGTTATTGTTATAGTGGAGCTGAGAAAAATATCTAAGTCGCTGGTTCACTTCTGAGTGTATATTAGAAGATCTTCAATGTCTGCCATTATATTAAAACATCATGCACTAAAATAATGATGTGGGAAAGAATAAACATATACTAGCCTAAATATTTACTCTCTAGCATAATCAGTTGACACATTGCTTTACAAACCTAGAGTCAGATGTTCCCTCCCCAAAGAGCTTCCAATTTAAATTTTAATTAAACTATATACGTAGACTATGCTCCAAGGGCTTAGTCAATGGCAAAACTTCCATTGAATTAAATGATACAGGATTAAGCCCCAACTAAGCATGTGTGCTACTGTACTTACTAATAGGCTTGGTCTACACTAGTGGGAGGGATCGATCTAAGATACGCAACTTCAGCTACGTGAATACTGTAGATGAAGTCGGCGCATCTTAGGCCGACTTACCTGCCATCCTCACAGCAGCAGCAGTCAGCAGCGGGCTCCCCTGTCGACTCCAGCTTGCGCGTTTTGGCAAGCTGGAGTTCCGGAGTCGACAGGAGCGCCTTTGGCAATCGATTTATCACGTCTTGACGAGACACAATAAATTGATTGCCAATAGATTGATCACTACCTGCTGATCCAGCAGGTAGTGAAGACATACCCACAGACAGCATTTGCTCTGAATCCCTTTTGTTTGCTTTAGTTGCCTGATTTTAATCCATTAACTTCATTCTTCTTCTAGGTAGAAAAGATTATTTTAACAGGAGTTTGCTCTGTTTTGCACAGAACCATCAAACTATATCAATAGCCTAAGATAAAAAAAAAAGTCCTTCTGTTGTTGCAAAGTGTTTATAGTGCAATAAAATTGTGTAGAACTGGTTGTCTACAACATAATTTTTTGGTAAACATTATGTAAAGATTGTGTGTCCTCATGACTTTCTAAGAGCAAATGTGACCAGATTAAGGGATAAATAAGCATTTAGCAAAAAATGTCCTTTTCTAGAAGAAGCCTTTTCATTGATAAAAAAACCAAAAACCATTAACAAGTATGCAAGAGCCAGGGGGCTTTTACCATCAGAAAAATGTACTTAGATAAAAGCTTATTAAGGGCTGGATTTTCTAGCCACTCCTTGCAAAGATTTCCCTGACAGGTCAATGCACTAAGCATTAGTAAACTGAAAGGGCGATTAGTTTCTAAGGACTTGTCTACACTTGAAACGCTGCTGCAGCTATACTGCTACCTATGCCTTTGGGAGGGGTTCTCCCATTGCTGTAGGTATTTATTCACCTCCCTGAGAAGTGGTGGCTAAGTAAACAGAATAATTTTTCCATGGACCTGGTGCCATCCACTCCAGGGGTTAGGTCAACTTAACTGCTTTGCTCAAGGGCATGGATTTTTCACACTCCTGAGCAATGTAGCTGGGTCAACGTAACTGTCGACCAGGCCTTAACAGCAAAAGTAATAAGGCCATGTCTGCACTGCCGCATATGTCAGCAAAATTAAGGTCGCTCGGGTATAAACCCCTACCCCACCCAGTATCCCCCCAAGCAACCTAAGTTTTGCTAGCATAAGTGGTAGTGTGCACAGCGCTATGTCTGCAGGAGAGCCTCTCCTGCCGCCATAGCTACGGCTACTCATAGAGGTGGTTTTATTATGTCAACAGAAGAGCTCTCTCCCGTTGGCATAAGCAGCTACACAAATGATCTTACAGCAGCATCAGTAAAACACATCAGTATAGCTGTGCTGCTGTAAGATTACTTGTGTAATCTTATTTATCCTTAATGACTATAACAAGCTATTAGCTCAAGTGAGATTAGTGATAGTCAGACAATTGCTGGTCCTCGCAGCTTTTACTGGGAAAAGCCATGACTGGCCTTTAAATAACTAGAAGCTACATATAGGCAAACAGGTTTGGTTAAGAAGCAATCTAAATATTTGCCAAAAATACAAACCAAATGTGGTACACTGAAAACTGTTAAAACTCTATCACTTTAAGAGTAAGAGTTTTCCTGATCTGACCTGTAGGCTATGGGGATCTATAGGGAAGCCTAAGATTAGAGTCAGTTTTGCAGACAGCTAGTTTAGCCCATGTGGGATGAATTGTGCCTCTCTGTTTTAGGGAGCAGCCTGCTTTGTCTCTTTCTGGTTTGAGGTTTGTATGTGTTGTTATTCTGAATTCTACGACATAAAGTACTGTTACTCTTCCTGCAAAGTTGCAATGTATGTTTTTATCAGACTTCTCTGTGTGTATGCCGTGAACAGAATACCAAACCCAAACCACTTTATGGTTCAATAAAGTTCTGTTAATTTAAAAAATAATTGACACACGGTACATCTACGGTAAAAGAAAACCCACGGCAGCAAGTTTCAGAGCCAAGTCAACTGACCTGAGCTCACAGGGCTCGTGCTGCAGAGCTAAAATAAATCAATGTATAAATGTTTGGGTTTGGGCTGGAGCCCAGGCCCCAAGACTCTCCCCCCTCACTACATTTCAGAGATTGGGCTCAAGCCTGAGATCAAATATCTACCCTGATATTTTTAGCCCAGCAATGCAGGCTCTACCAGCCCAACTCAGTCAATGCAGGATGTGAGGGTATGTCTTCACTACCCGCCGCGCGTAGTGATCGATCTTTTGGTGATCGATTTATCACGTCTCGTCAAGATGCGATAAATCAATCACCAAAGGTGCTCCCATTGACTCCAGAACTCCAGCTTTCTGAGAGGTGCAAGCTGGAGTTGACGGGGGAGCCTGCGGCCGACCGCTGCCGCCATGAGGACAGCAGGTAAGTCGGCTGAAGATATGCCAACTTCAGCTACATTATTTATGTAGCTGAAGTTGTGTATCTTCGGTTGGCCCCTCCCTCTAGTGTAGATCAAATCTGAAACTTGCTCTGCAGGCTATTTTTTCTGTGTAGGAGTAATCACAGGTGCCTAATCTGTAACTGACAAACCTATTCAAACATACCTTCCTACCTGGACTAATCCCTACACACCCAAGCCACTGAACAATAGTCTGCAGTCAACTGCCATATCGCTCAACACAGAACAGCTATACCAAGAAAACAGAATATGCTTAAATGTAAACTCTTATTAAAAAGTAAATATATACCTGCTTTCAGGGAGTATAGCTTTTGAGCTCAGTGCATTAAGATAAGAATCATGCTTGCACTGTGGGAAGTTATTGCAACATTCCTTTATGAGCATTCATTTATATTCAGAGTCTAAATAATACCTACTGTATCAGCCATCTTAACACCAAAGAATACAGTAGACTCTCGATTATCCAGGATGATCAGGAAAAACTTAATCCCAGTTAATAAAATCCCGGATAATCAAGAGTCTACTGTGGGGGTAGTGCCCCGGCCGCCCTACGCCCAGGGGGGAGGGGGCTGGGGTGCACTGGCAGCCCTGCACCCTGTGGGGGAGGGGGTGGTGTGTCAGCCACCCTGTGCAGAGGAGGGGGGGGTGCGCCGGCTGCCCTGTGTAGAATGTCCCACCACCTACCCCAGTCAGCTCCCGCTGCTAGCCTGTGTGTAGGAAGCCCAGGCTGACAGCGGGAGCTGAGATCTCGGCTGGCAGGGGCCAGCGGGAAAATCCCAAAGCGCCAGCGGGCTGAGTGCTCAGCCTGCCACCGCTCTCGGGTTTCCCCCCAGGCTCCTGCCAGCCGGGGTGTCAGTCCATTGCCAGCCTGGGCTTCCTAAACCCAGGCTGGAAGGGGACTGAGACCCCAGCTTGCAAGGCGCCAGTGGGGAAAATCCCAAAGCGGCAGCAGGCTGAGCGCTCAACCCACCGCCACTTTGGAGTTTCCCCCGCTGGCCCCTTGCCGGGGTCCCGCCGCCTGCCCCACTCAGCTCCCACTGTCAGCCTGGGTTGCCTACACCGAGGCTGGCAGCTGGCAGGAGCCTGGGGGGAGAGCCCAAAGCAGTGGCGGGCTGAGCATTTAGCCTGCTGCCACTTTGGGCCACCCCCCAGGCTCCTGCCAGCCAGGGTCTCAGCCCGCTGCCAGTCGGGGTTTCCTACACCCAGGCTGGCTGGGCTGAGACCCCAGCTGGCAAGGGGCCAGCGGGGGATACCCTAAAGCAGTGGCAGGCTGAGTGCTCAGTCTGCCGCCGCTTTGGGGCTTCCCCTGCCAACCCCTGTTTTAGACGTCCCGGTTAATCCGCAGCCCGATTAACCTGAGCCCGGATAATCGGTAGTCTACTGTACCTCTGTGTTACTCCTCAATATAACAAACACATAAGTGACAGGTGGGATCAGAACACTAAACAAGAGGGGACAAATTCAAACCTGTTCTTACTTTAGACAATGTAGAAGATAAAAGCCAAACACACATCCAAGGTTGCAGGAAGGTCGGGAAAAAATCTTGAGGCGGGAGGTAAGGAGGGTTTATACCAGTCAGTCCATAACCTGTAAGAAAAGCTCTGCACCACCAGTCTTCACTTCTTGATTCTAATGAGCTATCTCCCTTCAACCAATCTAGTAGTGTGGCCTGTCTCTGGATTTTCTGGATTTTTAGTCATCATCTTTAACTCACTGTTTAACCATGGTTAAGGGTTAACAAAATGTTAAACTCAGCTGAGCTTCTGATCTTCCTCCACAAGCCCTTCCCATCTCGCCATGAACATTGTTACCATTAACATGAACTGTAATGTGGTCCTCCCACTGGATCCCCATTGCTAAGCCATTTCTAATTCTTGCCACTTTTTCTTACACAGCATCTCTAAACTCAGTCTCCCTCTCTGACTATACAACCAAAACTCTTGGCTAAATCCTCATCTCACATGTTGACTACTGCAACCTTGCTTCCCTCAAGTCTATTTAGAGAGCTTCTGCTCAAATCGTCTGCTTGGCTTATTACTCTGACCACATCAACCCCCCCTGAGTCCCTCCATTCTGTCCAGTTTATCAGATAAGATAAGGTTCTTGTCTTAAGGCCTTTCATAACTTAGGGCTTGGCTACACTTGCAAGTTAGAGTGCAATAAAGTCCCCCAGAGCACTCTAACTCACTCCCCGTCCATGCTGGCAAGGCATGTAGAGCACTCTGACTCCGCGGCTAGAGTGCTCCTGGTACTCCACCTTGGCAAGAGGAATAATGTTTGATGCGTCCCTGCTGGAGCACCGTGGCGCCAGTGTGAACATTCTGGACTGTTAATGCGCTCTGATCAGCCTTCAGAAATGACCCACAATGCCTGTTCTAGCCACTCTGGTCATCTACTGTCCTCTCTCAGGTGATCAGCTGTCAGACCCACCCTTTAAATTCCCTGGGAATTTTGAAAATCCCCTTATTATTTGCTCAGCAAGGAGCGGAGTGCTCTCAGCGCATCTTTCCAGGTGACCATGCCTCCACGCACCAGGCGATCCCCAGTATGGAGCAATGGTGAAGTGCTGGACCTCATCAGTGTTTGTGGGGGAGGAAGCTGTCCAGTTCCAGCTGTGCTCCAGCCATAGGAATTACAATACCTTTGGGCAGATATCAAGAGACATGATGGAAAGGGGCCATGACCGGGACACAGTGTAGTGCCAGGTTAAAGTGAAGGAGTTTTGGAATGCCTACCGCAAAACCTGTGAGGCAAATGGCTGCTCTGGTGCTGCCACCGTGACCTGCTGTTCCTATAAAGAGCTGGACGCGATACTTGGGGGCGGCTCCACCTCCACTCGAAGGACCACCATGGACACTTCAGAGCCCAGTTCAACAAGGCAGGAGGAGGAAAGCGGGAGTGAGAGTGCTGAGGCATAGGAAGACACCCCGGAATCCCTAGATGCATGCAGCCAGGAGCTGTTCTCAAGCCAGGAGGAAGGTAGCCAGTTGTGGCAGCTGGTGCTTGGGGAAGGACAAACATCTGAGGAGGTTCCCGGTAAGCAGCATTTTTGGGGGGAAGTAAGTTTTTCAGTGTGGGCTCTTGGGGTAAGGAGGGTTTGGGCTGCATGCTTGCCTAGATGTGGAATAGGGTGTTGATGTGCTCTATCATGTTGTGGTAATTGGCCTCCATGATCTGTTCAAAGGCCTTATCCAGAACTTTGGCAATGCGCTTGCGCAGGTTTATCGGGAGAGCCACTATGATGCTTGTGCCAGTCAAGCTAACATGTCTGCACCACTGACACTTATGCATGGGGAAAATTCCCTGAAAAAATCCGAATAGCAACTACCTTATCTTCCTTCAAATCCTTCATTAAGATTCGCCTCCATCATGGTGTCTTTGAAACCCTTTTTGCTGATCATGAGTAGGCAGATGACAAATGGACTCCTCCTCTCCTCTGTCTTTCCTTTTCCTACTCCCTTCCTTTCTCTCTGCCCCTAATCCTCAATAAAAGAACTGAAGTACATGTTCTGTGCACCACACTTTAGAAAAGATGTGGACAAACAGAAGAGAGTCCAGAGGAGAGCAACAAAAAATGATCAAAGGTTTAGAACACCTGACCTACAAGGAAAGGTTATTTTTTAAAAAACAGCATGTTAAGTTTTGTGAAAAGAAGACTGAGCAGGGAGCTGATAACAACCTTTGAATGTGTTATATAGAGGACTATGATCAATTATTTGGCATGTCCACTGAAGGTAGGACAAGAAGTAATGGGCTTTAATCTGCTATAAGGCAGATTTAGGTTATATGTTAGGGAAAAGTTTCTAATTATGAAGGTCTTTAAGCTCTGAAATAAGCTTCCAAGCAAGGTTGTGGAATCTTTGTCATTGGAGGTTTTTAAGTACAGTACAGGTTAGACAAGCACTTGTCAAGGATGGTCTAGGTCAGATCTCTCAAACTCAAATGACCATGAGGGCCGCATGAGGACTAGTTCATTGGCCCGAGGGCCGCATCACTGACACGCCCCCCTCGCTGCCCCAAGCCCCGCCCCCACCCCACCCCTTCCATGAGGTCCCACCCCTGCCCCGCCTCCTCCCCTCAGCGCGCAGCTCCCCGCTCCTCCTCCCTCCCTCCTGGAAAGTGCTAAGTGCCTGGAGGTAGGCAGGGAGGAGGCGGGGGCGTGGGGAACTTGGCAGCTGCAGGAAATTAAGTGGGGGGGAGAGAAGGGGCATGGGGAGCTCAGCTGGCCACAGAAAATAACCCCATGGGTCACATGTTTGAGACCCCTGCCTTAGGTGAACTGCTCCATCACCTAACAGATCTGAGCCTCATAGCCTCAGTGTTATACATACAACGATACAAAAGTATAGTAAAAAATATTTTTCATGGTGCACCGAGTCGTAGTGCTGACGCACGTTACACTCCTTGGGAACAGCAATCATTTGCTGACAAATAAGGCATTGAATTTTATCTTTTACCTTTGTGAAAAAATATAAATTCTCCCATTTGCCTTGGAAAACTCTCTTTTCTTCCATGAATGTTCTTTTTTTGATGAAGTCATTTCCAAGCAGTTTTAATAAAATATATTCACTTAATAATGCACCTCACTCAAAGGACCAAACAGGAACTTAGATTTACTTCTATTAAAGCACCCTCCTGGCCTGGGCTGCACTCACACTCCACTCTTGCTCTGCCTCTTCCAACCCCTTCCCTGTCCCCTTCAAACCCTTTCCCTGTCCCCTTCAAACCCCTTCCACAAAGTTCCCACTCCAACTCCGCCCCCTCTCCTCCCCTAGTTCAACCCCTTCATCAAAGTTCTCACCCCAACTCTGCCCCCTCCCCGCCCCTACTTCAACACCTTCCCAAAATCCCCGCCCCTTTCTCCCCCTCCTCCCCTGTGCAGGAGGCTTCCCGCTCCTGGCCCCTCCCTCCCAGAAACCGCTAAGCTGCCAGAGAACTGCCTGGCGGTAAACAGAGCAGCGGGAAAAAGCAGCGCAGGAGAGAAGCACATGGGGAAGCGGGGGGGGGGGGGGGCCGGGGAGCTTGGGGGGGGGGGGGGGGGGCCGGGGGGCGGGGGGCCGCGGGAGAGCTTGGCAGGGGGACCAGGGGGAGCATTGTGGGCCGCAGGGAAGGGCTTGGCAGATGTAGAACTGATAAATTAAATTGTTTGTAGATTGTTCATGTTAAACTTCATAAGTAAAGTTTTATGAATGAAACTTTACTCTTTCACAAAACCTAGTACCCCAATAACTGACTAATTGACAATTAAGATGTTTGTTAAGAACCACAGCTGTTCAGGCGGCTGCCCTTGTGAATGTCACTTTCAATCTAATTGCTACTTAAAGTATTTAAACTTGCACTGTTTCAACAATGTAACTTCTGCTCACTGGTTGCCATTTTGTATTAACTATTGTCCATTGTCTGCCATTTCTTACACTTGTCCATATTATAACCCAAACTCCATTTTAACTTGTCTTAAACTCCATTTTAAAATGTTCACTCCATTTTGTAAACCCTGCTGTAAAAGTTGTTCTGCAAAACCCTGATGTAATCTGATTAGTTTAGATGTGTGAATATGGTATGCATGGATGATGGAATCAACCTCCAGCCCGTCCTGATGAAAAAGTGTGAACACCAACGGCTGAAGATGCAGACAACAGCCCTAACAAAGTAAGAGGAGTCCACCCTAAAGAGAAAAGAACAAAGGTCCAATTGAAGGACCATCAAAGCCAGGTCCGAGGCTGAAAGTCACGTCTGCAATTGATGGGTGATCAATCACACAGATCCCAGAGGCAGCATGACACAGCAAGACCTAGAGATGTTGGATTCAAACTAAATGCCTATAAAAGGGATGGGTGAGATGGAAGACTTTGGGTAACGTTCTGCTGTCAACATCAAGGGGTATCGGTGCGCGCCCGACAGAGACCCAACCCCTCCTTGTGCCCGGCTCTCTTGGCCAGTTAGCCGCCACAAGCTACGATCCTAAGCTGCGAACCCAAGCCACGGACTCAAGCTACATTCAGGACGGGTAACTATACAGCAGCTGCAGAACATCTAGTGTGTGTGTGTGTGTATGTGTGTTGTGTATACATAGGTGTTGGATATTAGGTGTTGGTTATAAATTAAACTGTGTTATAATAAACGTGACATTCTTGTCTTGTCCCCTGAAACGATCCTGTGTAGTTTTATCTGTATAACACAGGCCGCATGTGGCTCGCAGGCCACATGTTTGAGACCCCTGGTCTAGGTTTACTTGGCCCTGCCTCAGTGCAAACCCTGGGCTACATGACCTCTTGAGGTCTCTTCCAGCTCTACATTTCTGTTTTCTAAGTAGCTAACAAAGCTGGACCAATTCTTCATCAGATTCATCTGCTTGTATGTTGTCTCTCCAATTCACTACTCTTCATTTCTTTGTGTATGTAGACTATAAGCTTCTGAAGGCAGGGATGGCTTCTTTTATGCTAGTACAACACCCAGCACAATGCGCTCCCTACCCGAATTAGGGCCTTTGGGTGCCCCCATAATATAGAGATATAATAAAAAATAATCAGGGGCATGATCCTGGGAGATGCTGAGCTCCCTCAACATCGACTGGCTCTAGTGGAAGTGAAGGATGATTAGCACCTTGCAGGCGCTACTTGGCACCAGAGAGGACTGGGTGGTCAATCATAGTGATTTATGAATTGATACATGCTGTAAAGGGAATTAAATGTGTTCACACAGGGTATACACTGGTTTAATTAAATTAATGTAATACCCAATTTTATCTAAACTGTTGTCACTTTGGCAGTATAAAAACCCCAGTCTGCAGTATTACCTTTTATTAACTTTTGATACTGTTCTCTTTTTTCCAAAAATTCTTCTTCAAACTGCAGAAGAAAAGATTAAATAGATTAGTTATATTGTTATATTTTACGCAGCTTCTTTCAGGAAGTAACCCTGTCACAACAATGAGCCAAAAGGCAGAGTAATATATCAGCATAACAAAATAAATCATGGTTAATCCTGAATGAAGCCAAACAAGAGCACCCCTTTCAGTCCCTCAGGAGCAACTAGATTTCTTCACAAATTATGAACTAACCTCCACCCCAGCTGCTGCCAAAAGCCACCGTATTGATTCCATGCATCCTCTTCCACTGAAGTAGTAGGTAAGTTTGGGTTTCCCAGACATGCTTCCTTGCTTCTGCTTCCCTGACAAATATCAAGCAAAGGAAAATGTTTCTGAACAAAAATGAGTTTTTGCTACAATGGAATGTTTACAGCACAGAGGATTCAGGCCTCTGCAGCTTCACTGAACACTTTACTTATATCTATACTACAAGCACTACAGCTGCAGTACTACAGCTCTACTGCAGTAGTGTGCACACTTAGGCTTGGTCTACGCTGAGGGGAGGGTGTCAACCTAAGATATACAACTTCAGGTACATGAATAATGAAGCTGAAGTCGGCGCATCTTAGGCCAGTTACCTGCTGTCTTCATGGCAGCAGCGGTCAGCAGCGGGCTCTCCTGTAGACTCCAGCTTCTGCTTTTTGGTGAGCTGGAGTTCTGGAGTCGACGGGAGTGCCTTTGGCAATCAATTTACCGTGTCTTGACGAGATGCGATAAATCGATCGCCAATGGATCCATCACTACCCTGCCAATCTGGCGGGTAGTGAAGACATACCCATACTAAAGTGACTGTTGCTGTAGTAAATCCACCCTCTCAAGAGGCAGTAACTAGTTGACTGAAGAATTCTCAAAGTTTATGCCTTCTGGAACGGTTCCTCCAGGCCGGGTGGTCTTTCGGATGGGCTTCTGTTTGGAAACCTCTGCTCTTAAAAACATAAGGCACTCTAGGGGTGCCTTAAAAGCATAAGGCACTCTATTGTTCACTACCTGCCGGATCGGCAGGTAGTGAACGATTGCCAAAGGCACTCCCATCAACTCCGGAACTCCAGCTCACCAAAAGGCGCAAGCTGGAGTCGACGGGGGAGCCCACTGCCAACCGCTGCCGCCGTGAGGACAGCAGGTAAGTCAGCCTAAGATGCACCAACTTCAGCTACGTTATTCACGTAGCTGAAGTTGTGCATCTTAGGTCGACCCCTCCCCACTAGTGTAGACCATGCCTAAGACACAAACAGGGATGAAGAAAACGGGGGCCTGAGCATGTTTGGTGGTGTTCCTCTCAGGCCCAACCACTCACTCCTGTGGGATAGAGCCTCCTAAGTACCAGCAGGGACACAAAAAAGCCTTGTATATTTTCCCTCCCTGAGGATGTACATACTGCTTAAAGGGTGCTTGATCCAAAACTTGACTTAGAAATCATTCAAATTGACAATCACCCTTTTTAAAATAGTTCTAAGAATCAAATCATTTAAGCTTTCTGTCTTGGTATTAAGACTATATTCACAGTAAACATAATACAGAAACAATCACTTCCTCTTTATTAAAGCAAATAACTAATTGTGGCAGCTCATGGCATTTTATCCATAAGAAAGATATTGTACAAATTTGTAGTTATTTGCATGCAAATAACATTTAGTGCATGCTGGCAGTGTTTGCTGTCTGTACAGCTTGCAACACCCAATACTCTCATATGTTATCACAGTTAATGAATACTTTTTACCCTGTATTTCATGTCAACACACATTGCACCAACATACAGTATGCAGAAACTTATAGTAACTAAAGCTCTTCCATTAACTATAAAAGCCAAAGATCTCATAAGTGCTTTGACAACCAAAATTATGGAATAAAGACTCTTTTCAGATCCCCTGTTGTAATCTTGTATCTACATTAAATATATGAAGTGCAATCCTCATGAAGGATTGTTTATTCTACATGTAAATAGAGCAAATGGACCGAAAAGCTTTAAGTATTATTTAGGTATCATTTAACATTGTCATCTAATTACAAACAGTATGGCACTGAATGTGATCAGAGTAAAATCAAACCCAGACATCCAAATTCTGCTCGCCGTTACACCTTTGTAGAGCCAGAATAACTCCATCAGCTTTAATCAACTGCATTTACACCAATGATACAGAAAGCAAAATGTACAGTCCACATTTTGGGTGGCAAGTTGCATGTGTGCTTTATTATCAACCAAGATGAAGATGAGGCTTGTGTCAAAACACCACACTCAGGAGTTGTGTGGATTACACATGGCTATGTACAAAACGATACAAAATGTTTTAAATGCTTTTGTGTGATCTCCACATTTCCCCTAAGGTAGTCTGTTTTCTATAATGAGCTCTAGGGCTGTCCTCACTGGATTTTCTGGAGCAGCCACTTCACTATACAAGAATCAGGGAACAAAGTTAAGTCTTTCAAAAGCAACATCGCCTGCATTCAATATAAAGCATCAGAAGGTTTGACCTTCATCCACCCCTCAGGAGGGAGACAGGTTTTCAGTATTCGTTGATCAGCTACTGTAGTTCACAGCAGAGCACAGCATGCTATATCAGCCAGCTTTCATGATCCGATCCAGAGGAAATCAGCTCTAAGTTCCACGCTTTCATTGCAACTCTGAACTTTACTTTTTCCCTTGCCTTCTTTCTCCCCCTCTTTTGGCTTTTTGCTCTCACTTTACAACATGCCTTATTCAAGTCTGAATTAACTTTCTGGATTAATTTCCTATTTAATTATTCCATTTTCTCTTCTTTTGTCCGCCTGTATAGCAATCAAACACCGCTTGAACTGCCTTTGATACAGGTGGCTAAATATAGTAAAGATTTTACATTACTACCACCAACAGTTATGCTAAGGTGTTTGAAAGTAGTTTCATTTAAACCAGCAGGTCAAACAGTTCAAGGTTAAATAGATTTCCTGTTATGTGAGTCTCAGTACTAACTGTCACGTCCTGACCTATATCAAATTCTTTTCCTCCTTAACTGAGAACAGAAGTTGTGCCTTCAGGTTCTGAGATTATGGATCTCCGCCAAACTCCTCCCCACATGGGGAGTCACACACATACTGGTAGGAAAGAAAAGCTCCCCGCTTCCTAAAGAGACACCCCACCCCCACAAAATGAAAAGTTACACTGCCATTTTAAAATGTGGCCATTTTAAAATGTGGCTGTTATAAAATTACTATGGGTGAGAGAGAAAAGTATCTTCTCTATGCTTTTCAGTTTATTTGACTATACACAGAGTCCTGTCAGCTTCCTGGTTACATAATCAGCTTCTTGGTTACATAACTACTCAGTATCTCCTGTTGTTCGAGTGGGTCTTAAACACAGTAACGGAGGAAAAACATTCAAAAAAACAGAGAAAATATTAGATGTGGATTGACTATATTTCACGTTGATGGTGATACTATTTGACAAATGAAACCCATGTGTTCTGCCTCATCTGACTTTTCAGCAGCAATTCGGGTTTGTCCTCTCACTGCTGCAATGTACAACAAAGACACCTAAAATGTGGGACAACATGGGTCTGATTTTTAAAATCCGCTAGCCAGATCCTGACATTCACACATGCAGTTATCTGATTTGCATATGCATTCATGGTACTTGGATATGAAAAATAGATATGCAATTTCTGCCACAATTGGACTTCATGTTTGTAATTAATAATACCTATTTTACAACTTTTCAGATGAGCCAGAGATGAGGAAAAAAAATCACTTTACCTGGGATCCTACCCACAGTTTCCATACAGTACAATTCTTTTAGCTTTGTTGCTTGCATTTAAGGTGAAATGGTTGAATATGGACATCAAACTGGATAGGGAGATAGTTTCTAGTAGATCTAGTTGTAATATGAAATGTAATATGACTGATTAATGTAATATGAAATGTAATATGACTGATTCAATACCTGCAATTTGAAGTAGCACTGATTGAGCCTGTCTACTTCTGTATTTTGGTTTTGAAACATTTTGCAAGAGGGGCTTTTCAACTGTCTGCGGTTTTTCCACTGTCTGCTTGAGCTTCTGTATTTGGCTTTGCATAACATTTTGCAAGAGGGGTTTTTTCAAGCTAGCATGCTCAGTACGCATGTGGACATTTTAAAACATTTTTACTTTGTATCCTTGTGCGAATAAGTACGTGGCGGAATGTTGACGCCCAGAAATGTAATCAAGCTATAAAAAGAACGACCCGGCCATTGATCGGGGCGCACCCTGCTTTTGGCTGAGAAGCACAGGGCTGCGTCATGCGACGTCGCATTGAATAAAGACATTGCAACCTCCTCCAGCTATCCGAGCCTGTTTTGCCTGAGAAAGGGGCGCCTGCCCAATGTGGGTAGGGGGTCCCCAGGTAACATAGTTTCTTGTAGAAAAAACTGAACTGGGACTTGGGAAACCAAGCTCCAATTCCCATTTCTGCCACAGACTTACTGTATGACCTCAGGGAAGTCACTTAATCTCTGCTCTTGTGTCAGGTACTAATACAACTGCCCACATAAGCAGTTTACACATACTAGCGTTATGTCTACAGTAGAAGTGCTTTGCTCTTATAAATATAGGGGACACTATACTGGCTCCTGATGTGCACACAGCTATACTGGCAAAGCTGTGCTTTATACCAATATACTAATACTATCCCCACGAGTGAAACAAGTTACATTGGTAAAAGTACAGTATTGCCAGTATAATTTTGTCTATACTAAGGACTGCTGCCTGCATGGCTATATCGGTCAGGACACACACTTTTCACACCCCTGACTGACATAGCTATGATAGCAGTGGTTTACAGTCTAGACATGGCTTCAGAGAGCCACCAATGGATGTTCTCTCCCAGCATAGGTACACAGAATAGGGAGGGCAGTGGAACCATGCCTGCACTCCACTTTTTACCAGGTTGTAATGGTGAGTAATGGGGGGAGAGGAGTGAGTGGAGGGGGGCAGGGTCTCGGGTTGGGGGGCGGAGAGACAGTACTGGAGGATGGCCTTGGGAGAAGAGGTGGTGCAGTGCAAGGATAGAGGTTCGGGGAGAGGGGCAGGGCTTTGGGGAGAGTGGGTGGTGGAGGGGCAGGGACTCAAGAGGCAGTGCAGCATAGGGTCACAGTTTGGGCCTCTGTGCCCCGCTCTCACACTTTTAGGACACTTCCGCTGCTCCTGTACCTAGTGGAGTTGTGGTCAGGGCCAGTGTAACCACTAGGCGAACTAGGTGGCCACCTAGGGTGCCAATATTTGGGGGTGCCAAAAAGCAGTGCCCACATTTTTTTACACCATTGCTGGAAAACGAATGAATAAAGAAAAGAGAACGTCGTTGAATGTGCATTTTGACTTGTGGCTCTCTCGTACATTACAGCTATAGCCTACGCCAGCTCTGCGTTGTGTGCACAAGCATACTGCCCACCATGGTACAAAGTGGCAATGACGTCATTTTCTTGTTGCGCGCAGCCGTTACCCATTCTGACAGGCTGTTTATAATGCTAAGTTTACTAGTTTTCGGAAGTTGTCAACTGAGGCTAACTATTTTTGTTGAGTTGTTTCAGATCTAAGACTGTGGCAAATGCTGCTGCATCATTTCACTAATACTTTGTGTCAATTGTGTGTGTATATTAAGTATTTCAGTGTATATGTTTGTGTGTGAATATGCGTGTGTAGGTTGTTGAAATCTGTCATATTGATATTGTCAGTTGTTGTATGACAGTATCTGCCATTCTAATTTTATAAATTTTATTAATAATAATTGGATATTCTAAAGGTAGGATAAAATGTAGTAGATTTTGATATGAAAGAATGGAGGAAGGAAGTATAAGTGACTAAAAAGGGTGCATTTTTGAAAGTATTTTGAAAGTTTATAATAAGCAATGCTCCGGGGGGAGGGAAGACAGGGCGCAAGGTGGAAGTTTCGGCTAGTGCACAAAATATTCTTGCACCGGCCCTGGTTGTGGTGTACATGGAAATAAGGAAGGAGAACTTCAAAAGGTGGATAAAAATACAGGAAGCAGAAAGGAGAAACTACACAGGTGAAAAATAAGTTGAAGGAAAAGTCAATGGAAGAAATGGAGGAAAAGAAAGAGAGAAAACAGACGTGATAACTGTGCCAGGCCATGGCATTATGATTAGGGGAATGGGGAGAGAAACTTTCTAACTCATTGCAAAGGGCGATATCCCCTGATCTATAGCTTTGACACTGCAGTCAGCAGAAATCTTCAGTAATTCCATTCCCATTTCCTTTTTGTCATTATTAACTATTTTAACTAACACTTGTCTCAGTGGCAGTTATTTTCCCTGCACCTTGGGAGCAGCTGCTCACTATTCCTCTGATTCCTCCTGCTTAGTCATTTTTCATTCTAAAACAAGACTTTGCCATCTGCTCTGTAGTTTTTGTTCCATCACAGCCTTGAAGGAGAGAACTTGCAAACTTTTTACAAATAGCCAAATATGAAATGCCCACTGGGTCACTGTTATCTGTTAGTTTACTAATGTTTTCCACAAATCTCTACTGCAGAGAAGGAAACAAGTTTTTCTTATCTAATGTGAATTAAGGCATAGATCCCCAGAAACCCAAAGAGGGCTGGTATGAGGCCCATGTTCCACTTAAGTGCTCAAAGTGCATAATCTGGATTTAAGTGGTGCATAGCCTTGTTTTAGTCTTCTTGACCAGGGCAAATATCACCCATGAAACACAGAACAAGTGTCCACAGCCGGAGAGTAAAGTTGGCATGTAAAATTCCCACTTACGCTGTTCTGTGTACACTCTTTTACCATGCACTGGGTGTTAGGATAGCCCAAGGACTTCTCTAAGCCATGTTTGCCTGTAATGGTCACAAAGCACCAAGCAAATTGCACTGAATCAAAATAGCCAGTTCCACACTCCTTTGGTTTCTCTGAGGAGATGATGAAGCCCATACTAGGGTTGCCAGCTGCCTGGCTTTTGACCAGAATTGCTGGTCGAAAAAAGACCTTTCTAGCTCTGGTCAGCACAGGTTACTGGACTGTTAAAAGTCCTGTTGGCGATGCAGCGGTGCTAAGGCCGCTGCCTACCTGTCATGGCTCTGCGTGGCTCCTGGAAGAAGCGGCAAGTCCCCCCTACGACTTCTATACCTACGGGCAGTGAGGGGACTTTGTGTTCTGCCCCTGCCCCAAGTGCCAGCTCTACAGCTTCCATTGGCTGGAAACCATGGCCAACAGAAGCTGTGGGGGCAGCGCCTATAAATGGGGCAGCATACAGAGCCGCCTGGATGTGCCTCTGCATAGGAGCCAGAGGCGGGTGGGGAAACTTGTCACTGCTTCTGGGAGCTACCTGAGGTAAGTGCCACCCAGAGCTTGCACCTCTGACCCCCTCCTACGCCCTAACCCCCTACCCCAGCCCTAATCACCCTCCTGCCCTCTGAACCCCTTGCTCCCAACCCAGAGCATCCTCCTACACCCCAAATCCTTCATCCCCCGACTCCACACCAGAGCCCACACCCCTAGCCAGAGGGCCCTCACTCCACCATGCACCCCAACTTCCTGCCCCAGCCTCTGCAGAGCACCCTCCTGCACACTGAACCCCTCATTTCTGGCCCGAGCCCAGAGCCCACATCCACAGCCATAGCCCTCACACACACAGCCCCCCACACCCCAATCCACTGAGCAGCCTGGTGAAAATGAGTGAGGGTGGGGAGAGCGAGTGACAGAGGGGTGGGGCCTGCGAGGGGCGGGGCAAGGGTGTTTGGTTTTGTATGAACAGAAAGTTGGCAACCCTAGCCCATACACCAGCTGTATGCAACTGCAGAATCAAACTTGGGTGGGGCGTTCCCCCCACATTAGGTCTCATTCTCATCTTTAACAGTTAGATTAGCCAGGATGGGTAAGGAATGGTGTCTCTAGCCTCTGTTTATCAGAGGGTGGTGATGGATGGCAGAAGAGAGATCACTTGATCATTACCTGTTAGGTTCACTCACTCTGGAGCATTTGGCATTGGCCACTGTTGGTAGACAGGATACTGGGCTGGATGGATCTTTGGTCTGACTCAGCAGGGCCATTCTTATGTTCTTAACTACAAGGATAATTAAGCATTAGAACAGGTTTCCAAGGGAGGTTGTGGAATCCTCATCACTGGAGGTTTCTGATAACACCTTAAGACCAGCACCTGCCTGGGATGGTCCAGATGTACTTGGTCCTGCATCAGGGCAGGGGGCTAGACTACATAATCTCCAGGACCCTTCTAGTTCAAGTTTCTCAGATTAATCCAAGGATTAAACTGGAGCTGCAATTAACATTAGGCAGGTGACAACAGACACGAGCCAAGGTAGACAGATCAGCCCAAAACTTCTCTTGGATGAGGGAAATACCGTCCTAATGCTGAAATGGCTGGTCAACTTCAGGCTGGGGGGCTTCTCAGAAGAGCATGGTATCCAAGGGGGTGCTGGCAAGCATACTGTATTGTAATGAGTATGCTTCCCATTACATTGGTTATTCTTTGTGAGCAGCATCCCCCTTCCTACTCTGCAACTATTGCAGAAGTTGAATAGTGCCAACAGGAGAATGGGTAGAAATCTTTCTACTGTAAAATGAGCTCACTTGACACAAAATATAGAATGTGATGGTATTTTACAGTGGGTAACTGTACTTCACCTGGCTCAAGAGCTGATAAACACCCATGAAATTCCGCTGAAGATTCATTTTCATGAAACGGTAGGAAAAGCCAAACATGGATTGGGGTAAGAGATACATGCCAATTTTCTCTCCTGCTCCCCTCTATGCCTTGTCTGTTTCAATAGCAGGAGCATTAGCTTAGGAATTTCATTAACCCATGTGCAATGGGTAAGTTTTAGGAGATGTGTATAGTTTGTATTTTGAAACTGGGAGAGAAAAAAGTTATATCAGGTTATTAAAATAATGGGAACATCTAAGCTCTGATACCCACTTCACTTAAACAATTAGATCAAATTAAAAAGAGAGACAAAAAAAGGCAATACTACCCACATATGAATGAAATTATTTTATTGGATTAGAAAAGGTCTTCCACATTATTGTTGAGTGAATATTTATGGAACGAGTTACAAGACAGTTATGCTTACGTGATATAACTTCCTAAGACGTTTAATAAAGCAGAGGCAGGAGATAAAAGTTTGATACAAATGCAGGATGTGAACATTTTAGAGCTGATATGTTTGTGTCTCACAAACTTGACTCACTTGAGAGACCTAGTAACATCCTCCTGGCTTTTTGTTTTTTTTAAAAAAAAAAAACAACTACTGATTTTCCAGCAGTAAGTCCACCATGAAAAAGCTAAGTGCAAGTGAAACAGAACCCTTCATCCCACTGAAATCTTATCTGGATTTTAGAGTAAACCCTTGGAGTTGGCAGAAAACACTTATACTAGTGAAAAGTAATTATGCTGGAGGTTTCACCTTTCCTCAAAAAATCAACGTTTTCTAGCTAGACAATGTGTATTCATTTCATTAATTCAGAACGGCAAAAGAAATTTAATAAAAATACAGCATACTAAATGCAGACAAGTAGCTTAGTAATTAATATTGTGTTTTCTATTTGTTATCCATCTCTCTATTGTCACATATTGTTCTATTAGCTATTCCATTCAAGTGTGATGTACCTTTAGCTGTAGATTACCAGCACATGTACATTCTAAGCAGTTTATGTGTGAGTATTTGCTAGCATTGAGCTCTTCACTGCTATTTTAAACCAGCCATATGAATTTGCTTATGCATTAAAGTTCATGTGCAGAACTCTCCTCACAGTCTCTATGTATTTATCATCAGGGACAGGTTTCCTCTGGCTGCCAGGCTCCAGAAATTTCTTAACTGTGGGGATACTGCTTATTCTTGCTTTAAAAGCCTAAAAACAGGAAATATAAAAAGAATATTTAAAGGCCAGAAAGTGAGAGAAAAAAATTACATCAATTTGTGTAGAAGCAGATGACCTGACTGAAGAGGGCAGTGTTTGGTTGCTATTTAACACTAAGAATGCCAGAGTTTAAGGTAGACAAGGTGAGTGAGGTAGTATCTTTTACTGGTCCAACTTCTGTTGGTGAGAGACAAGCTTTTGAGACACACTGAGTTATTCTTCAGGCCTGGAAAAGGTATGTAGTTCTCAGCAGCCAGTTCAGGATTCCCAACACATTGATGTGCGTCTCTTATGCTTGTGGGGCTCTACAGTTTGCCAACTGAGAAACCTAGAGGCCCCTCTATGAAGGCTTTTCACAAAAGCCATCTGTGATGTTCCCCTGTAGTGTTATCTGGACTGGTCGTCTGCTAGGCCTCATCAATCCTTGACTCTGGGAGCCAGCCTTACCCTGCTCTGCTGTGAGAATCCCCCAGTCTTGGGCTGTTCATGCACAGCCTCTGGCACGTGCACTGCTCCTTGAATTGTGCAACCGAATGACACTAGCCCATCTCTCCGGTCCCAGACACAACCCCAGGAACTTCCATCTTGCAGTGTCCAGTTATACCCACTGGACGCTGCAAGCTTATACGAGTTCATCAATTTAACAAAAATTGATATGTACCAGACTTGTCATCCCAAGGGGAGTCTCTGACACACTTCAGACCAAATGCACTACTTCAGCTAGAACAAACAAACAGGTGTATTAACTACAAAGATTATAAGTGATTATAAGTCAAAGTATAACAAGTCAGATTTGGTCAAATGAAACAAAAGCAAAACGCATTCTAAGCTGATCTTAACACATTCAATGTCCCAACAAACTTAGATGCTTCTCACACAGGCTGGCTGGTTGCCCTTCAGCCAAGCTCTCCCCTTTGATCAGCTGCTTGATGTGGTATCTGTAGATGTAGGTGGAAGAGAGGGAGAGAGAGAGCGCGCACGAGAGAGAGATCACGTGCGAGTGCATGGAAAATGTCCCTTTTATCATGTCCTTTCTTCCCTCTTGGTTTTGCCCTTACCATCAGCCTTCAGAGTCAGATGAGCATTACCTCACTGCAGTTCCAAACTGACCAAAGGAAGGGAGGTGACTCACTTGAGTGTCTAACAGATTCTTTTGTTGCTGACTAGGCCAGCGTCCTTTGTTCCTGTAGGGCCGGGCTGGGCTTGTCCCATACATGTCCTGATGAGGTGTGACTTACCTCTCAGATCTTGGGTTGTTTTTGCCTCTGCTTGTTTTTAAGCCATGAGGATACATTTTCAGCATCATAACTACATACATTAAATTATAACCTAACATTACCGTACCAGCAATGCTCAGTGCATCATGAGCCTTCCAAAGACACCAAACATGACAAACTTTGCACTGGATACCAAGCAATCATTTTATAAAGATGAACATAGGGGTATAGGATTACCATATTTCAACAATCGAAAAAGAGGACGGGGGAGCCTCGCCCTAGCCCTGCCCCCACCCAGTCTCTCCCCCTTACTGCCCCCCTCAGAATTCCCAATCCCCTCTGCTCCTTGTCCCCTGACTGCCCCCTCCTGGGACCCCTGCCCCTGACTGCCCCCCAGGATCCCTCCCCCTACCTAAGTCTCCCTGCTCCTTGTCTACTGACTGCCCCGACCCTCATCCACACACATGCCCCCAGAGAGACCCCTGGAACTCCCACATCTTTCCAAGGACTCCACACTCCCGGACAGCCTCCCCCAGAACTCCTGACCCATCCAACCCCACCTGCTCCCTGTCCCAACTGCTCTTATCCCTCTCCACACCCACACCCCCTGACAGCCCCCGCCCCGAACTCCCAACTCATTCAACCCCCACCTCCGCTCCCTGGGCAAGAAATTCTGATCACATAGCCACGTGATAATAAAAACGTTCCTGATTTGGGCGGCCAGCTCATCCTGTAGCCTTGACCCTGCCGCAAGGATCTCATCAGGAAGGTGCTGAGTGCCCTCACTCCGATGACATTCAATGGCACTCGAGGCCATTCACCACCTCAGAGGAGAAGCTGAGCACCTGGCAACACTGGCCCACAAATTCAGACATTTCCCAATACAATTTAATGGAGTTTTACAGCTGAAAGATCTTAAAGGTTGAGAGGTTTCAAGTGTTAGTGGGTAGGGTAGGGTAGGATGGGAGTTATCTAGAAGGATGATCTAGTCCAGTGGCTAGGGTGTTAGCCTGGGACTAGGGAGATCAGGTTCGATTTCCTGCTCTGATACAGACTTCCTCTGTGACCCTTCACTGGTCACTTAGACTTTCTGTGATCAAAGCCAACTCTGATGGGAGACTGGAGTGTTACTAGCTACATCCCTGACCCAGGAAATCTGATCTTTGTGTCGGCTGGTTGGGTCTGCCCCCCATCTGCATTATACCCACAATCTCTCCAATCCCTCCTGGAAGCACCATGGGACAGCACAATTTCAAACAGCCCCAGTGCAGGGCAGCAATTATCTGCCTCAAATGGAGCCCAGATGCTTCCCACCAGGGCACAGAGGGTTTAGATTTGGGGCAGAAGGAATTCCCTTGCTGCCATCACTCCACTTGGGTGAGCTGAGCCTTCTGAAAGGACAAAATCCCTCCCTGGTGCAGTACTGCTGCCTTCTTTGCCTGTAAAGCCTTGATGTGAAACAGGAACCTGGCGACGGAGAGAGCCTACTAATGACCTGCGTTTTCACACTTCCTTTTGCTCTAAATATGGAAGGAGGCTCATGCTATTTGAAACTAGCAGGATTCAGAGAATGGGATGTCCCATGATTTAAGGAATTAAACATTTAAAGAGCTCAGCCTCTGAAGTGCTGTTGGTGGCATTATCAGCTGAATTATTGACCCAGGGTGAGGGAAGCCAGCAGCCCTATCTTCCACCCCAGCTGAGGCAGCGCAGGATCAGGACTTCTCTGCTCCCCGCCCCGCCCTGCTGCTGCCCCCACCTACTCCCGTCTGTGTCTCCCCGCACCCCCAGACTTAAAAGCAAGCTCCTGCTCCTACCAGAGCTCCTGGCTTCTTTCTCCAGGGGTTTCCCCAGCCGGATGCAGCCAACATGTGCTGAGGAATTCCACCCGCCCTCTCCCTCTTCCCCCTCCCAACAGCTGAGGCAGCCCAGCATGGGAGGGGCTCTACTCTGGCTGCTGCTTGAAATCCCGGACCTTTGCAGGTTGCTGCGGATTCCCCCTGGACTCTATTTTCAGCTCAAAAATCCAGACATGTCCGTGAATATACGGACATATGGTAACCTTGGGTATAGGGTGTTCCTCTGAGATTCAGAGCATCATCCCAGGAAAGGGTATTCTCACCTTGAAATGTATAAAGAATTTACATTTGCATTATGAACCTACAATTCTGCATTGTTCAAGCAAGTGAGGGAAATGCAGTCCAGAAGACAGTGCCAAATATCTTGTGGCTTACTGTAAGTGCATGGCCTCCTCTCAGGTGCCCCCTATGAAAGCCCTCTGAGGTCCCTAGTAACTCCATGCAAGCTTGTCCTCTAGTCCAGCAACAGTTTATTGACAAAACATAGTGCAAATAGTCCATAACAGAATCCACAAAACACAGTCAGTATCACCCAGTTCTTGTTCTGACCATACCCTAGTGTCTTCCATCACAGGTAGGCTCATCAGTCCTTGTCCATCTCTCTGCTAGGACCATCAACCCAGCCCTTTCTTCTGGGTGCAACTCCACTCTTCCCAATGGAGGCTCCCCCAGCCTTTCGGCTGGGAGCATCCATCACTCCCCCTGGCCTTCTAACTGTTCCTCAGGATCCAGTTCTCCATCTCCAGGAGATGTCAGTGGGTAAACCCCTCTGCTGCTTCAACCCCGCCTCCCTGGCTTGCAGACACCCACCAGAAAATGCCTCTTTCTACAGTCCTGATTTCTCATCTCCCAGGAACCCCCTTCTGTCTCTAGCAGCTCTCACCTCCTGCCCTTTTCCTGTCTCAGTCTGATCACAGTCTCCTTTTTACCAGGCCTCTTATAGCCCAAGGTGTTCGCCCAGCCTAACTGACCAAACAGGAATACCTCGACTGGAATAGCAGAGCTGGACCAGTAAATTAAACTGGGTTCAGTTACCCTGTTACACTTATCTTAAAGAACCTACACTAATCTTACTGTAAATGAACAATGGAGGTCAATAGAAGTGGTAACAAAAGTAACAGAAGATGCCCATCTTTGTCCCCATTTCTGGGAGAATAAATAAAATGAAGAAGTGTACAAACAATAAACAGAAACATGAGAAGGATTGTCGGCTTGCTATGGTTCAAATTGCAGGGGCTGTCAGTACCATAAGGTACTTGAGTGAAGTTGTATGGAGACTGATGTTTTAGGATCCAGTGTTCCCTAGGCCTTGTCTACACAGGCCACTTTAAGGAACTCTCTTACCATCATTGTAGCATCAGCCCAGATCCAGCAGGGAGGGGTAGAATAGACCAGCTGCTAGTGTTTTTAATACACTATTGTGAACACCTGCTCTGAATAGCTACACCACACACTCTCACCATTGTTAGTATGGTGGAGCTCAACTGGTGCTAGTGCAACAGAGGAAAGGCTCCCAAAAATTGTGAGTGTCAATGCAGTTCTTCGGAAGTGCACGGACCTCAGTCTTGGAGACAAGTCCTGCATTGGTGCTGTCACTCAGAAGAGCTTAACATTAGTACTCTCCTGTATGTGGTTCCTCTAATTGCTTATGTAAATTGTGCTCCTATATTCATCTCTTGTCCCTTAGACCAAGTCATTAGGGTAATTTAACATATTTCTTCTTATTTTATCCTAACTATGCAATTTAAGCTTTCGGTCATCAAAGACTAGAGAATGGCACAAAAGGGACACTTGGCCTAGCAACCAGCCTTCCCTGTTTCCCACCCAACTCCATCACATTATTTTCACTAGTGGTAAAGGGATCAGAGGGGACATCTGTCCTGTCCTGTATTGACACAGAGTGAAGGGAAAGCATCAGTTTTCTGTAATTTTAATACCACCTCATACAAGTCACATCTTGCGATCTAGCACTATCGCCTATGGAATAGCCCCACAGAAATGAAAGGAAAGGAGACTGAAAAGCCACTGTATAGAATTTAAGACAAATTATATATTCCTATAAGAGGGGTATCATTGTCTATGGGTTTTTAATCTATGAGGATGTTTTCCAGAGGGAGGCAGTGGGGACTGGAAAGAAAAGGGATCAGATAAAGGATTCACAGAATGACAAAGTTAGAGAAATCTGTTTGTGTTTGTGCAGTGTTTTGAAAAAAAAACCATGTTACATGTGCAAAGGTTTATTTTTCAATGGCTCTGAGACATTTCTGTCAAGTGTTTGTTTTACTTGTTAGTGTAGTTACCTGTAACTGAGGGAACTCCGAGAGAATACTGGACGACTTCTCTTCTACCATTAAAATGGCTTCAAGCAAATGAACATCTGCCCAGCTGAACTGATTGCCAACAAGAAAATCCTGTCCATGGTCTTTTAAAATCTGCAAGGTATATACACAAAGAAATGCCACAGTGTAGACAGAGGGAATGCTAATTCTAATTTAAAATGCTAAAGCCAAAACCTCACTTTCTAGACCACCCACCTCCAGTGAAGTTGCTGGGCCTCTGTGCCGCTCTTTTGTACAAGAAGAATAATACTAGCTAGATCCTGGGAGAAGTTAGTTCAATTCCTGCTTTGCCATGAACATCCTCTGGATCCTGGGCAAGGTACATAGGAAGAGACCTAGTCCCCACGAAGGGACTTAGATGTTGGTATATTGAGTGACACATAAAAGGTTTTGGGGGCTAGGAGACAGATGGGGGAAAAAAATTACAGGAACGACATGATCCACAAAGCCTGAGTTAGGCATGCAGGTGCCTATACAGAGACTGCGGAGAGAGAGGTGCACTAGAATATGACCCACAAAAATCAGCTAGGCAAGGAACTGCCTAAGCTAGCCAACAGGAGATGCTGAAGAGAAAAGTGTGTCCTAAGTCTTGCCCTTCTCACAGATCTAGGAACCTAAGTGAGGGCTGCAGGGAGGCACCTAGCTCTGCTTGCAATCCACAAACTGGGGAAGATGGGGGTTCAGCCACTTAGCGCAGGAGCTCTCAAACTTCATTGCACTGCAACCCCCTTCTCACAACAAGTTACTTCACAGCCCCAGGAGGGGAGATCGAAGGTTCAGCCTGCCCAAGCCCGACTGTCCTGGGGACGGGGGGCAAAGCCCGAGCCTCCTGCTCCAGGCATGAGGACCAAAGCTGAAACTCAAGGGCTTCAGCCCCAGGCCCCAGCAAGCGTAAGCCAGTCCTGGCAATCCCATTCAAAGGGGGTCGTGACCCATTTTTGGGGTCCCGACCCACAGTTTGGGAACTGCTGGCCTAGTAGTTCGGATTCCCACATTCTGGGTGGGTGACTCCTGGTTCCAAGTTCTCCCTCCTGATGCAGGTAAGAAATTTGAGCATGGTTCTGCCATCTCTGGGGAGTGCCCTAACCACTAGGCCTACAGAATAGTCTGATGTGGGACTCCCTCATTCTGTCCTACTGAGGTTGTTCCACATTAAATAATTGAATATTAACTGGGCGAGGGAAAGTTAGAATGTCTCTATAGCCAAGCAAAGGTTTTGTGGATCACAGTGGTGTCTAAAGCTGAGACACAGGCACCTAACCATCTTTATTGATTGTACCCTTAGCCTCTCTGTACCTCAGTTCCCAGTCTGTAATATAGGAACAAATAGTACTTCCTTATCTTCACAACATGCCTGTGAGGTAACTGCAATGAAGAGTGTGAGGTGCTTAGGTACTACAGTGGGCGGGGCCATAAGTATCTTAGCAAGGGAGATACCAACTTCACAAAGCAGCTGCATATTAGTATGTTAAAATTTTAACAAGTCAGTCAGTTTTGGATCACAATTAAATATTTTTAAGTCTCCATGACTGGCTAATAGTTGCTGTTTAACATCCTCCCTGTTTAATGATAGAATAGAAAGTATTTCATCACTGTAAGATATTAATACATCATTCTGCTTCTTTACACAAATAAAATAGAAATATCTGATTACCGCTGTTTGTTCTACATCTTGACTGACAATTACCAACCTTATTTCATATCAGACCTATACCCCTGCTAAGGTTTAGTTGGGTTTACTATATTTGAAGAATTCCTTCTGTCTTCAGATCTCTACCGGCCATAGATATGTCTTTATTTGTCTGTTTTTTTAAGCTTTCCTTATCAATTGTCAATTCCTTAACTCTCAATCTCTGCTCATTGCTATCAACCCCCCTATTTTTGTTTGTTTTATATGTGGAAATTTATTATTTCACTCACTTTATATTTTAACCAGGTTTTGAAGAACAAAGCAACCTGAAGAAGCCTTATTTCAGGATTTTGGTCAGGAAGCATCTAATGGAACATTTTTAGTCAGCTTCCAACTATTCACATTTTATGTTTTACATTCTTCCTCACACTCAAGTTTGCTCATGACTGTTTTCAGCTTTGGGAAGCTGGTGCTTATTGAATGGGATTATATTGTGTTTCGACATAAGTTAAGTTGTGATCACTTGCACTTAGACAACCATCAGTTTTTAGATGAATGATGGATTTCTCTATTGGTCAGAATGAAATCTTTTATAGAATTACCTCTGGTAGATTACAATTTATTGTCATGAAGTATTGCAATCTATAATTTTTAGAAATTCTAAGGATGTTTTAATAGGGGCAGCACGTCTTCCAGCCTGAAATTCCTCACTATACCACAATTATTCTTTCTAAACATTTTAGACAAATGTCTGCTCATTCTCTTCCTTCATCTGATTTTGCATCTAGCAAACCCACATTAGTATCTTGTTTTGTGATTTACTAGTTACAACACGGATCAAAAAGCAGGCCCTGTTTTCCTGCCTCCTGTTGCGCCCACTCTACAATCCTGCATTGCATTATTACAGAACTCTCAAGACTAACATGCGTGAGAAAATGCATTTTGCCACACACCTTTTCATAGACTGGGAAGTATCTGTTTGTGGCCTTTTGGATTATTACAGTGCGCCGCTTCTCCTTATCCTCAGCTGATAAGAAAGGGTATGGTAAAATTGACATCATTAGGTCAGTTGTTCCTTCCACACACATGTCAATCCTAAAGAGAAATAGAGATTGTCAGTTAAAATGCACTTTTATTTAGGCTAAAAGGTATCACTAGTCAGCTTTGTTTTGCTGTAGTACAAGCGTAATTATTTTCCTGCAGGAAAAGCTGCTTCTCCAGTTTAAGAAGAGAATTTGGTGTTCATAAAGAGGCTGTTAGATTCATGCAATGGCCCTGACACTGCTGCTCCTCTTGCCCCCATTGTGTGAGCTCATCTTAGGGATCTTAGTAATAGGGACTTTTTTAAACCGACATTACACTGATGCCAATCAAAGTTTTGCCACTGACTTTAACTGGATTGGAGCAATTTCTTAGCTTGTAGTTGACTGCAGTATCTACCCAGATTTGATTTAGTGTAGCAATTTCCAGATATCCCACTTTATTCAGTTTTCTGGATCGGAGATATCTGGACATTGACTCAAAACATAATAATCAAAAGGATCTAACAATTAAAGACCTGATGAGATGGCCTCCTTGGATCCATTCACACAATCTCACTAGAAATTACAGAAGTCATCACAGAAGACTATGACTCAACGATGCTAACTCTAATCCCACCCTCCATTCTAAAGAGACAGTCTCCTGAAAAGCTCTCTCAGAAAGACCCAATTCATTAATTAGGAGGCACTTTTAGGGCTTGTATACACTACCTGCCGGATCGGAGGGCAGCGATTGATCCAGTGGGGGACCATTTATTACATCTAGTATAGACACAATAAATCGACCGCTGAGCGCTCTCCTGTTGACTTGGTACTCCACCAGAAAGAGAAGCGCAAGCAGAGTCGATGGGAGAGCGTCAGCTGTCGACTTACCGCAGCGAAAACACTGCGGTAGGTAGATATAAGGATGGTGACTTCAGCTATGCTATTCACCGCCACAACCAAGCTTCACAATCATCATCACTGTGTTCAGTATTATATTGTTTTAAATGTATGTTGTGTGTATTAATTTACGTGTATATACACACACACACACACACACACACACACACATATACACACACACACACACACACACACATATACACACACACACACACACACACA